>VXAA01004618.1:172174-229587 GCA_013399115.1 Anseranas semipalmata | reverse complement strand
TTTTAAAGGAATAAAAAATTTTTTTTTTTTTAAAAAAAAAAAAAAAAAAAAAAAAACTTTCCTACTGTTCTCTTGTCTCAAAAGTTTCACCTTCTGTAGAGATTTTAGCTGTTGTACGCTTTCACTTGGAGTATTTTTCCTTATTCTCTTCCTTTCCAGTAGGATATGGCTTCCTGTGTTTGCTTAGTGCTTATAAAGTTTTTAGGGACTTCACTTTGGAACTGAGGAAAGAAGAATCAGTGATTCATAGTAAGAGCCTCCTAGCTTTTGGGTTTTGTTATTAATTATCGGAACACTTTCAGATGCCATTTTAAATAGGACACGGTATTTAAATATCCATAGCTTCATGATTTTTTTTCTTGTGACAAAAGCTCTAGGAGGGGGAAAAACTGTGCCTCTGTAGGAGTTAGGTGCAGTTGTTCTAGGTGACCTACAGTAAGAGTGTGTGCATTTCATAGCCTGGTTGGACTATGAGGGTGTTTCATAGAACAGAAATCTCCTTGGATGCTATTTAGCTCTGCAGTTTAAAGTTCTTGGCTCTAAATAAGATGCTAATTAAAAGGAAAAACAAGTCTGATATGAAGCAAAGTAAATAAAAAGCAACAGCTTCATTTTAGAGAGAGGGTTGGGATTAGTGCAGTGATGACCCCATACTATATTAGTTTTATGAGGTCAGTTCTTATCTCCAAAACCAGATTTGTTCCATGCTTGACAGTTGCATTGGTTTAAGAGACTCAGTTTTACTACTATGGAATTTTTTAATTTTCTGTCTCCTTCCTTGTGAGGCTGAACGGTCATGCGAGGTGTCTGAGATCACAGCAACTTCAACTACCACAGACTCGGGCATTGTTTTACTTAACTCTGGATGATTCTGATCTCATAAGACTGGAATAGATGGCAATCACTGAGCTGTGAAATTCTGTATGTCTGTGTCTGTTGTTTTGTAAATAAAATTCCTCACCAGAGGATTTTCTTTATAGCAACAATGGTGATTTCTACTGTGTACTAAGAAACAGCTTGCTATATTCAAATTAGTCCTCCCTGAAAATATTAATTTTCAACTCCTGTGACATTGTTCATATTACCTCACAGAAAGTATTTTTGAATCTGAGCTGGTATTTTTTTGCCCTGAACATGTAGCTGAAGGACTAGTATTTTAAGATAAATGTATATATATATTTTTTTTTCTGAAGAGTACAGAGTGCAATTCAGCTGTTAATGAGCACATCTTTTATTTAAAATAAATAAATAATAATAATTAAAAAAACAAGACTAAAAGCCCTCCAAAGGAAGAGGAATATTAATGTAAAAAGTCGAGGGCTAAGAAAGGAATTAGAGAAAAGTGTCTTTACAGAAGGAATGACTTAAAAAGAAGGGTTTCAGGAGCAAAAGAAAAATTTTCTTTATATCAAGTGGCCTGATGTGCAGTGAGAGGGATTAAATTGAATATTGATTTTGGAAAGGTATGACTATGCTGTTAAAATGATAAAGGGAAAAATTATATACAAGAAAACAATGAGAGAATTGATTACCAAGGAGAGTTGCAACTGAGAGCTGTATTCTGGTTGCCAGGTTCTCAAGGGAGTCATAGTTTCTGCAGCTGGCAGAAACGCATTAAGCTGGTGATGGTGATCAAGGAAAAAAGTATCAAAGTAATTCATAGTGAGGGTGAGAATGTGAAGCTAATGATGAAGAATTTCCACCTAAAAAAACTTCAGCAGCAATAAAGAACTGATGTCCAGTTTGATGAAGGATGAAATGCAAGGTAGTAAAGAGTGCGGAGGGACTAGGGCACTCCTTAAGTTGGCCAAAAATAAGACGGATGGTAGAATTAAACTCTCATAATTAAAGATGTGTGATTTAATTCAATATAATGAATCTTAAGCAGTCTAAATGATTCTTTTCAAAAACATAATTTAGTTTTCAGATGGTTATAGAGAATTAACTAGCTAATGAGTTTTGCGCTAGCCATATCACAGAAGCCTAAAAATCTTCCAAGCTAAAAGAGCTGGTTTCTTTAGCAGTGGTTTCTAATATATGTAGAAATGGTTCAATTTCTACATATATTTAATGTAGGGTTTTTGCCCAGATGTGCATTAGAAAAGGTTTATCTAAATTACCCTTTCATTTCTAGGAGTGAGGAATCCATTTCATAAGGGAGAGATGGGACTCAAGTGCCATCTCAAGGTGGGGCAGTGGTGAAATAATGTGGCCAAAATGGCAGCTGTAAAACATATCTCAACTACTGTATGATCAGACTCTACAGACATGTGAGAAGGCATTAAAAAAAAATAAATCTGAATTTCTGCTTCTTTATATTGCATTAAAAGAGCCTAACTCTTGGAAGGACCAAACAGCTTGGACTCAAAATTCAGGTCATCAGCTACTGATTTGTGGTGGTGGTGATGGTTTGATATATATATATATATTTAAGCACAAGAAGTGGTTGTGTTTCAGTGCCTTCTCCCTTCCAAAATATTTATATCCATATCAGTTGTATTTTCAGCCAGATGTAGGTTAAGAAGAGGTTGCGACACTTAAGTTTTCCTTCCAAACTGTGTTATGAGGCGGAAGATGTTTTTGGCTCAGTAGACCAGAAGACAGAGAAAGACTGTATTAGTGAGCATGATTTTAGTATTGAGAATCTTTCTCTAAACTGGTCTTCCCAATGAGAATGCTTTGTGGAAGAATACAGAGCTGGTTTTTCAGATATTATTCAAAGACCTGTTGGGGGGGGGGGGAACAAAAACCCACAACCCTGTTATGTCACTGGAGATTGAAAATCAAGGCATCAGCTCTACCAAACAAGATTCTAAGCTGTTTTCACATATTACTAATTGTGTATTTATTCATACAGTAATGCTTTATCTAGGTCTCTTGGGGGTGTCTAACCTTGCATTAGTTGCATAGAGTATCGGGGAACAATGTTAGAAATTCATGGCAGCAGCAGGAGGGCACAAAGATGCTGATACCTCCAAACACAGGAGTTGTATGTGTTGTTGGACCTCACCACACTGAGGCAATTCTGTGCACAAATGAAAGTGGTGTGCCTTTACGCCCCTGCTATGTAGAGCATCACACCCTTCGGTAGCATGAAGTGCTAGATGAGGGCTTGTAGCTGCAAGTGGAGAAAGGAGATGCAGCGAGGGCTGTGAAAAGTTGCAAAGCCCGGGAATATGCTGTACTGTGTCCTTATGGATTTCCCTTTTACAAAAATAGAGGGGGAAGAAAAGTCTTATTACCTCAGTCATCAGATGGTGGCAAGCACATAGTGTAGTGGCAGATATCCTAGAAATTCAATTGAACAGGCTGAGGAGTGGGATTTGGAAACTGCTATGGACAGTACAATTAACTTAATATCTGTGTAGTTGTGACTAGTGGAAAAAATGTGTTGTGGCTTAAATCAAGAAGCAATAATGCATTTTGTCTTCTTGCTATCCAGCCACGTTTTGTTTGACAAATAGCATTGCTTGATTCTCTGTGTTGCCTTTGGCATTCTGCTTTTTGCCTGTGTGGTGGCAGTGCTGTACCCATACTAGTTACGCTTCTACAGCCTACTCGTGTCTGTAGTATTTAGCTTAGGCATTTTTCTCACTGGCTCAAAGTTTGTTTTCCTTTATTTTTAAATAAACGGCTGTCAGATCTGCTGCTGCGAGATCTTAAATAGAAGGAAGGTGTTTTGATTCTTCTGATGTCCCTATAAACAGCAGCATGATAAGCTGCATTCCTCTGGATGTTTTCATTGCATTTTGCTTAGTTTACCTTGTGTAAAATGCTTTGGCTCCAGTGTTCTTTTGCAATGGTTAAGTTTGTAAGTATTTGTTATCCTGTGGTAAAAACAGTTACTTTGACAACAAAAGTAGTCTTTGCTGCTCAGCCATCCCAGCAGCTAGTCCATGGGGTGCGTGATATGTTATAATGTCAGGGTGCTCCTGATTTCTTAGAGGAAGCAGAAAAAACCCTTTTCTTATATAATGATTCATTAAGTTATTCATAATACTGCATTTCCTGATGGAAAAGAGAGGAGAATGTGGTTTTTCTTTTTTTTTTTTTTTTTTCACAATTTTAGTTTTGTACATGTATTACTGTTTAAGATTAAAAGGAGTTAAAAATAGAAATAACCTGTTGACAATCTCTTGATACCTCTTGATACAGACAGTCTTCCTTATTTAGAGGGTGTTCATGTCCTTTGTGTGACCATAAGCGAAATTCAGCTAAGGAATTCAGATTATCTCTCAGTAGCTTCTGTTTTGACTAAGAATCTTCTTAGGTTGTAATCTTTATCCTGCTCTGAGCAATTTTATTTTATTTTATTTTTTTCTCCAATATATATGTCAATCCAATTTAGTTTTTCCACTAAAGTGGAATAAAAGACACTTCACAAAGCTTCTCTGTGAAGACCTGAGAGGCTAGCAGACTAAGACTGAGGATTTTGGACTGAGAGGCATGTCCTCCTGAATCTATAACTCGATCATAACCTAGGAGATCGTGTGTCTCCTTCTGGTGCTGCTCCTGACTTGCAAGAGAACTTGACCTTCCACGTCCCTGTTTTGTGCCCCCATTTCCTGGCCATAAAACATCGTTGATAATAGTGGGATACCTGGTAGAGGATACTGAGCTATTTAACTTGAAACGAATATCGGTAATAGTAGTAGTCATTGGTGTAGTTAAAGGTATTTTATAAATAAAAACTGAACAACACAGTGGCCTTGAACAACTGAAATGAAAATGGATCACGTGATCATTCAAAAGGCAATTTGCACAGGTTCTGTCCTCAAGAGTGGAGAACAATTGATTGTCTTTAGTACACATACTCTTTATTAAAGTAGTCAGCAAGCCTTAGAGTCTCATTTCATGCTGCTTATATTTATAATTTAATTGGTAAAGGATGGGTAGGAAATAAAGATCTCAACAGCATCAAGAGACTGTGTATCCCATTAAAAAAATGCTAGATGGCAACTAAAGCGTTATATTGCTAACTTGACTAATTTTTAAATTCAGAAAACAAGTATAAAGAGGAGGAGAGTGTTTTCAATCAAAATTTGTCTGTCTCCTCATAAGGTGCTCTTTATTCTTGAAATGTATGCTTGGATCGTGTAACTGCTTTTAAGGACCTGGCTGCGTTACACTTTTTTTCACTTGAGATTAGAAGTCATATAATAAACAGTGACTCAAAATTGGGATGTGTAAGTGAAATGTAAACACAAAACACATGTGATGCATTTTCTCTATAACAGTCAGAGATCTTCTGGGTACAGCCTTGTTGCTGTTGCGTGTTAGAGAGCATTCACGGTCACTGGAAGTCATTGGAAGGCGCTTCAGGCTGGACTCCTGAAGTTCCAGATCCTGACCTGGCTCAAATAGCCCACTTGGTTAGCATTTTTCTGTGGTGGAGGACACACAGGTGAGGTATAGCTTCAAGTTTAGTTAAACAAACGACAACAACAACAACAACAAACTTCCAAACTAATTGAGGAATATATTGTTGTTACACACTTACCTTAAATCACACTTGACTGAGGCAAAGTTAAAACGTATTCATTCAGAGCATCCAAGATCTCGAGGCACCGTTGGGGAAAAAAAAAAAAAAAAGTAAATCTGAAGAAACAAAAAGACAAATGTCTCGTGTACTTTCTGAAGGCTGTGCCAGGAAGCTGGCTGTCACTCTTCCTCGTTGGCTGACTTGGTCCCAACAATATGATAGGGTTTCAGGCAATGCTCTATTTGCCTTTCATATTACATGTTGTAACATGCAACTGTTTGGACATCTCTGACAGGAACGTATCTGAGCAAGTTTTCATAGGAGAGAAAGTTCAGGAGCACTTCTCTGTTATACTTCTGTTACTCAGTCCAGGCATGGTTAGTCTTTAACTTCAGAATTTATCATAACAGGCAGTCTGGACATCTTCTAATTAAAATAAATGTTTTCTTTAGATGTTTAAATAACTCCTAGTCAAACAAAGGCATGTGTCTTCTACAGGATGGAATAGCAAACACCTTCAATGGAAAGTAAATACTACCCACATCCTCTAGTGGACATTTGGTGGGTTTCCCTGTTGAGTAATACCTTCCACTGGACTCCGAGTCATGTTGGTTTGTACATCAAGAACACTGATGATGCAAACATCTAGAAAGACTTAATTTTGTGATTAGCAGTGGTTCAAAAAAATCACATTAAAGATAATTTCAGAGAACAAGTATTTTGAGTAAGTCTTATAGACTATGGAAATAACAGTTACAGTATGTTAATTGCAAGTAATACAAGGAGAAAACAGACCAGGAGCTCTCCGTGTAAGATTTGCAAAAGAGATTCTGCAGGCAATTTACTTATCCATATACATAATTGATCTTTAAAAACAAAAAAAAAAACTTTTTGAAATGACTGCTAAAGTCTTATCAATCAAATGTCTAAGAACACTAGGAAAACGTGGAAATGACAGAAGGAAAATTTCATGACAAGTTCAACTTCTGAGGCATATTCTGATCTTAGGCAAGCTGTAAAAATTGGGTCTCTAGTATCTGCAAAACCAGAGATCAGTTTAGATCAGTTAATCTAAGCTCATTTGAATGAAGGTCTGAGAAAGCTCAACGCTGTATCGTTATAATAGTAGTTTGGGGAAACATGCGAAAGTGTATCTGTATAGGCATATCTTCTATAAAATTTGATAAAAGGGCTTATCTTACTACCAGTCCTGATGAAAGAAATATTATTTCGAAGCATAATAGAAACCTTAATCTAGATTAGGGGTACCTCTAGAGACTCTATCATGACTTAACATGCAGCTATAAAAATGTAATATAGAAGGGTTTTTGAAGAATGAAATACTACAGTCTCCATTTCTCTATAAAAAGAAGTCTGTGCATTTACTAATTTTCTGATAGTTGAGCACTGCCCAGAATATCTCTGTTCCTAATTCGACATCAAAATAATAGTTGTGCAGTATTTCCCTAGTGATTGTACTTAGTGACTCGTGGGATCATGTGGAAGAAACTAAGTTGTACAGGAAAAACCATCAGTGCAAGAAACATACTCAGTTGCTTTTAAAATTATATTATTTTGTTCACCAATAAAATTCTTTTTTTCAGTGTCTCACCCTAATTGTCAATAGGTTTAGGCCGCGCTACGCTGTTTATGACCCTTCCAAGATGGTGCATTTCAGTGGGGTGCGGTTCAGAGGGGGGGTGGGAACTCCCCACCCCAGAACTCCAGCAGCGGGGGACCATGGCATGTGGAGAGACTTCTGTTTCTGTGAAGCTTGAGGTTGTTAGTGGTAGAGTTCTGGTTATACGTCACAATTTTTACTAGGATGAGAAAAGCTCACCAACTCCTGACCTTAAAGTATCTGCGTAGTAGCTAGCTGAAAATGAGATTATAAAGTGATCCCGGTACAAAGGTTGTGAGCCAAGTGGGAAACATTGTGAGTTAGGAAAAGAGGTCGTTTCCATAGCAGAAATTAGCAAAACTTGCCTTGCTGTGGAGCTGCTCCTGTCTAAAGATGCGATGTAAAGTGAAGCCTAAGGCAGTAAGGTCAGCCAGTAGCCCGGGCTCTTCGGTGGAAACAGCCCAGCTCTATGAAGTCAAAATCTGTTGAATGACACAGTTGGTGAAACAGACCTCCAAGGGGTGAGGAGAGCTTAAAACTGAAGAAGTAGGTACAAGGTAGGGTGGTTGAAAAAGGAGTGGGAAAAGAAGCAGCCAGTGGGGCCTGCTTAGAGTCAGAGGAGGGACTGAGGGCATTGTAGGTGCTCTGTGTACTGGACAGTATGGAATCATATGAAGTCCTGCTGTGCCCCCTGCCTTTTTTATTTTTTGAGCACGGGCCCATATGTGAGCAGCACTTGCACCAAAAGCTGGTGTGACTGTTGTTTTGTCTGAGCCCTGTCAGGACCTCTGAAAGCACACTGTGTTCTGCGCTGTTCCCTTCCGTTCTCATTGCTTTCCCAGTATGTATAGGGTTTGCGTAGGGTTGGGTAGGTTACGTGCATTTACACATCAGGTCTGGGATGTGTAATCACGTGAGCTGTTTCCTCTCTTCTTGTGAGGCCCTGGAACAGGCTCTATCCCTGGTGGTGTTCAAGGCCAGGCTGGATGGGGCTTTGGGCTACCTGACTTAGTGGGAGGTGTCCCTGCCCACGGCAGGGAGTTGCAACCGGGTGATCTTTAAGGTCCCTTCTCATCCCAAGCCATTCTGTGATTCTATGAATATCCAGAAAATTCAGCAGGGACTTGGCCAAGAAAGTTGGATCGTTCATCCCACAGAACAAATTTCTAAACCTGCGAGGGAAGGTGGAGGATGCTGTTCGTGCAAGATCTACAAGCAGCTTTCAGAATTTGCTAGGAGAGGCTTTGCTAGAGAGCGTTAAGTGACAAGAGTACGTAAAATGCTGACTAAAGCTGAGAGCTTGCAAAGGCTCTGACTAGCAGGAGAGCTGTGTAAAATAAATTAATAAATTTTTGAGTTCTCCCGAGGTAAGGACTTCTCACTACTGACTGTATAATATGTTTTAGTTTTCCTGTTCAGCCATTAGTCAGCTCAGCTTTCCTCGTTACACCTGTATCAGTCTTGCGTTCACCTTCATTAATATATTGATATGGGCTTTCTTCTGGCTAGGGCATATTTTTCTTGGTGTTTATTTTCTTCTGTGGGCACTGGTTTCTGTCGGGTAAGGATAAGGCCCTTATACCAATCCCGTTAATGAAAAATGAAAGATCAGTGTTTGAAGTTGTATTTAGATGTTCATTTGAAAATTCACGAGGGCAACATCTAGTAATGGTTTGTTTTGTTTTGATTTTTTTTATGCCTTTACTGATCAGAAAAGTGATTTTATTTTGTTATCCCAATACGAGGAGATGAGAAAATGGAAATGACCTTCAGTTGGAATAAAAAGCTCTAATTGAAGGTTGAATAAAATTTTACAAAAATATTTCAGGTAAACTTGAGTATTTCAGTAGAAGTTCCAGTGAAGCTTTTCTGTCAGAATATTCAAATGAAAGAAACAAAGCTGTACTGTTCAAAAATCTTCAGAACTGACATTTTTGCATTTTTGCTTTGTTACATGACTAAATTAACTGTTGTCTGTAGAAAAAAAAATGCTTAGATCTTGTTTTTACTGACCTGCTTTAACCATTTGTTTCTCTTATGTATTCTGCGTATCATTCTCTCCATTATGACTCTTCACTGGACCATCTCCATGGTCATTTATGTTCCTATTTAAGCACTACTTGTAGCAATGTGACTAGTGGACAAAAAGAACGTGCTCCTGCACAAATAGTTTAAGGCATTGCTGCAGTGCTGGGGCGGAAAGGGCAAGAAGAGAAGTTGCCCTGTGTAGTGACAGCTGCCGCCTTACGTACCCGAAGTGATCCCCAGGAGGGTGACCATGGGAAGGAGGGGTGTGAGCAGGGTTTGGGTGCTGCCAGCTTGGAGACCCCATGCTGCCCCAGGAAAGATGATCTGGCTCTTCCTGTGTGGGCGAGCAGGTTGTGCCTTCAGCCAGTCACGGATTTCTCTGCCCCGGGGAGGATAAATTGAAGAATCCTTCTAAAGGGACATGAATGGCAGAGATCCTTTTCTGTTTCTTTGTTTTGCAAGATGAATTTGCACTTCAGGAAGTATGATTTGGATAAGCAACTGCATGCCACTGGTTAGAAGACTTCTGTCCTGCCACTTGGCTGGTACTGTTGAGTAGGATCACTGAACGGGCTGTGACCTAGCGTATCTCAGCTTACATCTGACTTGCACTGTGAGGACCAAGTTCTCATATTTCATTACTGTATTGTAGATATTTTGTTAATTAGCTACTGTACAGAGTTTTGTTTTGTACTTATGTTCTACAGAACACTGAATTGAGTTGCTTGAAAAATATACTGGCAATAAAAATTACATTGGACTCAATCCTGTCTTCAACAGAGCTTTAAGAAAAGAAGTAGTATTGGAGTAAATGGACATCATAAGCATTCTCAATTCATTATTGAATACAGTATATTAAGTAAAGAGAAGCATGGATATAAGAACTACCTTTTGATCATACTTCTTGAATAGTAGTTTAGTTCGAACGTGCAGTCCCTTTTTTATTAGCACGATGACAAACATCAAAGAAAAGCATGTCTCCATAAACATTTTTGTAGAAAGTGTAGAGAAGGTATCCATCATTAATTCAGAACCACTGAATCGGTTGTCAAAGAGAACAGCTGTGAATTCTGATAATTGCCTAATTAATCTAATGATACATTTTTTCCTATCATGATCAAACTAATACATTTCTGCACCGTAGCTGGATTCTGCAGCAGAGTTGTTTTGATGCAGTTTTTGGATAGTGACTATAAAAACTGAAATATGCTTAGGTGTAGTAATAAAGGTGAACAAGTAACAGTCATTTGCCAATAACCCAATTATTTTCAGCAAGTGCTCAAAAATGTATCATCTTAAGGCTGTGGGGGGTTTTTGTTTTGGTTTGGTTTTAGTATTACGTAACTAATAGGATTCTAATTAACTGGTGGAATTCATTTACTCGGTGTTTATCCTCTTCATTGTTACCCTGCCCCAGGCAGAGAATATACCAGGGATTTGAAATGGGAAGTGGCAATCTTGGGAGGTTCAGTATTCTTCCAGCTCTGAGGGTGGCCAAGCTATGTACTGGTGTTTGTGTACCATACGTTGTGTGGTTTTTCTGTTATTTTTCCTAAACTGAAAAATGTCTTGATTGCTTTGATTCTAGGTAGTTCTGTAGTTGTGTGAAACACAAAACAGAACCTCAAATGCATCTCCCCAAAAGAGTTCAGAGCAAATTAATCTGCCAACCATGTGTGTAGGTAATCAATGAAACTAATATAACCTTGTTCTAAAGCAAAGCAAATGATTAAACATGTACAAGTTAATTCATACGATATTGCTAAAATATAGGCCAAAGGGAAACAGTGAAGTTACAAATACACTATTAATAGCTACTGTAATTTTGTAGAGTTAACTTGTTATCATTTTCAATTTTATCAGTGTTTCTGAGTCAGATAAAAATTCAGAGAGTAAATAGAAATTGGAAAACAAATAAGTGGCAGCAATTTGTGATTTCTTTTCTATTGCGAACTTTTTTTTTTTTTCGCTTTCTGTAAGCCCTTAGCAGGACCAAGTAGCATATAGAAGATCCTCTTGTTCCTCTTGTTTCTGGAATTTTTTTTCTTTTTAGATAATGATCTTTCAGTTCCTGCTCTATGCAGAGAATTGACAAATAACAATGATTTAATGTGTATTTAATGTTGTATGCTGGGTGACCGAAGCTGTTGCTGAATCAAGTTGTGTTTGGGACAACGTTTTGTACTGTGCCCTCTGGGAATAAGAGGGGAGGTCTGCAGAGGTGTCCTAGAAAGCAATTCCCCCTTTACTCTGAAGTGCAGTCGAAACTGAATAGTAAACAGTTTTACTCTTGGGTTGCATTTAATGTTCCATAATATTGGTGTTGAATTGCGTGAAAGGTAACTTTGGAGAATCTTCCCTTTTTTTTTTCTTTGTGTAAGATGAGTTTCTTCCAAAACAGGTAAAAGCACTAGGTGGCAAGTGCATCTATTTACAGGATCTTACATAATTAGGACTTCGACTTATCAGTGTGGAGATCCCCAGCCACAGAACAACTTTAGCACTGTGCTTTAGTTGATTGGGGTAGAGGGAAATAAGGGAAGATGTGTGAAGGAACATATTCCCATTCCAGTTTAACTTTAATTACAGATAATGTTGAACAGCAAGTGGTTTTGTATTAGCTTTGATTTACTTGGTTTGTTCGTTACCGCAGAGGTGTTACTGTCTGTTCTGGGGGTGGGGAGGAGATACAAGGGGGATTGAAGTAACTTCCTACATACAAATGATTCTTTTTCCTTTTAACTGTTTTCTCCATTATGTGAAGCAGGCACTGGTTTGTTATCAAATATATTCAGTTTAATAGTGTGTGTTGTTTTAATATATAGACTAATCCAATATGCATATTTGTATGTACTTTGATTACAACTGGTTTCAGCAGGGAATGATTCAAGTTTCAGTTCATACCAAATAGGTATTTAGATAAATGTTTAAAGACCATACTGGGAAGATTTCATACCAGCCATAATTCTATGACAGTATTGGTCACAAATCTGTATGGAAGCGAATGCTAAGTTTCAGTGTTTATTTTGGAAAGTTACCAAATAAAACATTCTGAAATTACTCTGTAGTTTCTCTCTGCTTTCTGAGGACTACAGCTGATCTGTGTTCTTGCATGTGAAGCTTTGGTTGAGGATATGCTCTTACAGAGAAGGAAGTCCCATAGTGGCACTTACAATTTTCATTACTTGTTAACTAGCTGTATAATGAAATGTGCATGTGGGTCTGAAGGTAAGAGACATCCATGAAATGTATCTTTTCTATTTTATATTTTAATGTAAGAAAAACTACATCTGAAAGTATTCCTCTGCAATCTGCATATTTGTTTGGTAGCTCTTGCCTTGTTTGCTAAAGTAAACAAATGCTCTTTTGGGGTTAGGGATGAATGGTAAAGAATAAAGTGACAGTGCAGCAAGCACCTTGAGGGAACAGGTGGAGAGAAGTGGCGTACAACCACCTGCACTTGGTCAAGTTGCTAATTAAATCGTGAACACTGCGTTGTAGACTTTGCTGGTGCTTAGGAGAATGGTCCTATCCAATAAATACTGCCTTGATTTCATGAGGCTTTAATAAGATTAAATGGTTTTAAATAACCTTATTTTGATTGTTAATAGTTGTGGTTTTTAATATAAAGTTACAGGGATTTTGCTGAGGCTTAGGGAGGGGCTGATAAATACATAATACAGCGTATATGACCTTGTAGGTTTGCAATCCCATGGAGACATGTAGCCAATGTCCATATAATAGACTGTTAGCAAAGCAAACAAACATCTGAGTTGTGCTGGTGCTGGTAGTTTTTTTCTTTCCGTAAGGGAGAAAACATGTTGTAAATGCATGCTGTTCTCCAATATGAAACTGTTAGATTAGTATGCAGACATAGTTTTGTAAATAGTAGAAATTGGAAAGGTTCCCCTCTCTGGCCAGCTAATGGAAAATCTTGAAGGGCAGCAAATATCTTTTCCTCCCCTGCTTATTCTCCTGTAATGAATTTGGCCCCTGAGCTTCTAGCGGAAAGCAGCGCAGGTTCTCAGAAATGCAGAGTACTATTGCTGTGCCTGATCTCTGTAAGATTAAGATGGAAAGGAGACTTGTTGTATGGCTTTTGAATTACTTTGTTGTGTTTGTTATAGGGACTGACCAATATTTGCCTCTAAGCATATGTACCAAACTAACAAGTTTCTTTATTCTGTGTCCATACTGTTGTTTAACTAGCTGGATGTATGATGTAGACCAGGAAGCCTACAAAAGTAATTAATTAATTTACTTTGCTTAGTATGACCAACTACACAGAGTTGTGTAATGCTCTAAAGTGGTTGGTGTAATATTTTTTACCTGATGCTGTATATGATAATAAAAAGTTTTCACTGTGGGAGACCATAGTCTAATGGGCAGCTTTGAAAGGGCAACTCACTAAAAGGAATGAATCTTCAGAACTGATGATACAGTGCAAAATAACGTTGGCTTGATTTTCTCATACGTGAGATGGTAGAAAGCTGTCAAGAGACACAACACTTGCTAGACAGACAAAATAAAATCTGTGGCAGAGCAAAAGCCTTCAAGATCAGATAGTTTTCCATCACGTAGACTTGTCTGGAAACGTTCTCGTCATATGAACATTCATAAGGACCACTTTCCCAGTCTGTAGGAAATGAAGACAAACTCTGAAACTGATGGTTCTGTGGGCTAACGGGTGATGTGAGGCAGCGGGTTGGTGATTGCGCAGATATAATGGAAGAACGTGGACCTGCTCTTTGCTAACAGTGAATTTCTCTTTACTTCTCCTTTTTTGTGTTTAGATCCATTCGCAGTTTGTAAAAGTACTTCTCCCTGTTAAATACTTGTTTTGGCCTGCTAATGCCTTTCTCTTAAAGTATGTTAGAAATTCTGCTCTGGTATCTACAATATGAGGGGTCTTTGTTATTGAATAGTAAGTTATAAGCTTAACATCTGACACCTGGCAAAGTCTGAGAGAACTTTTAAAGTGTATCCAATTTTTTCATGTTTTATGCTGATTTAATCTTGAAACTGAGGTTGCTTTATTTAAAAATTAGAGTTTAAAAATTAAAAAAAATATCTGTCCTAAGCTCTGTGGATATCATCCCTGAGATGACAAGTTGTTAGCAATATTGTTGTTAGTAATAAATAGAGTGGAATTTAAGTAGTCTTAATGTAATTAGAATTTCAGGCAGGGAAGAAGCTAAAAGCCTTTTTTCCAGTCCTCTGACAATTCTGGCAGCAGATTGACAAACAGGGATCCCATAAAATTAGGATGAGGACACATCAGAGCTCATTATTTCCTTTTTCTAAGGTGTGACAGTATGGATGGAACCAGCATTTTAAAAACCAGAGCACATTTTATGCAGTTGTAATAATTGTGAATACAAATTCAGTGTACGGCAATAAACAGAAACCATCCCCGGTCCTCCGAGTGCCCGCGTAATGGCATCGCCTGCACTACCCACATGTAATAGACTTGCTCAGCTCGTACGCTGTCTGCAGATGTGCTTGTTCTCCTTTGTGAGGACTGAAGATACTTCAGTAGTGGTAGGACTACTTGGTAGGAAAATAGTTCTACTGGGGCTCTGGCCCATGGACCATGATAATTGTAACTACAATTCAGTAGGTACACAAGTTAAATCTAATCTGAGAAAAACCATTGACTTGATACTCGTCTCTAGGAAAAGCCATTAATCTCTTTGAGTTTATTAGCAAGTCAAGACAGCATGAAAGCAGAAAAAAAGGGACGATTTCTACTTATGAATAAGTAGGTGTACTCCTTTAAAGAATATCTTGTCATTAAATGTAAAATACCCCCACTGAATTATAAGTGTGTATTCTGTGGCAGCTCCCTTCTCTCCTGTTGCTGAGGGAAGGGGAGATCCGTGGTGGGATGCTCCCGCACCGCCAGGCAAGAATCTGTCCTGCAGCTAGCTTTGCTGCGCAGCGCTGTTCTCACTAATGAGCACGCTCCTGCCGACTTCCCGAGAGCAATTCCTCTTCAGAGCAATTGCCATGGATATGAAATAAGTGGTCTACAATAAACTCTGATTCTGAATGTCAAGCTATTCAAATGCTATATAATCACCATTTGGGGAACAACAAACTTTCTTTCATAAGTGCTGGTTGTGACATGTTAATTTGCAAAGTAATAATACTCCCAGGGTGAGTGTGTAAATCACTTTGCAAATGCATTTTTTACATTACGACAATCGGCAAAAGCAAAAGTAACAGGTGAATTAGCAGATACGTAAGCCTTCAATTAAATGCTGCATGCTTCTTTTTTCATTTAAGGAAATGTATTTTTATTGCTTGTAGTTGCAGATAATATTCTTTTTTCTTTTTCTTCTTTTTTTTTTTTCCTTAATTTTCCTAATAAAGGAGTTTGGGTTGCTTAACGTATTCTCAGGAGTCCATGCTCCAAACTTTGCCCTCCAGTTGGTATTACAGTATCAGTAATTGCTGCCTCATGTTAACATTTATTTAAAGCTGCTGATTTAACATTTAAAAATTCTGAGGTTAATGGATCTGTATTCACAGATCCATTAACCTCAATAAAAACAAATGGGACCTTTAGTGAACTAAAATAAGTGCAGATCAAGGATACACTTTCACTAATACTTACTGATAGCATTTAGATTGTACTGTTAAAATGTCAGGTCATAAAAAAGGCTAGTGATGTAGTAATATTCAAGGTGAATTTCAGTGTTTCAGTCACTTCTGTGACCTAAGATAGGATAGTTTAAGATCAAGCAAGCTCAGTGTTCTAATTGCAAGATATTCTGAGTGGATTGCTATGTAAATGGTATGTTAGTGGGGCTGAGCTGGGTTTACTTTAGAATGAAATTGGTTTGAATGCGTATTTGTCTAATGAGCGAATTATGGTAGTGTAGTTAAATGACAAATATTTATCTTATTTTATACAGAAATTGACTTAGAGCATGCATCACAGGAGGCAAGATATAATACTTAAGAAACAAATAAATAAGGCAAGATATTTCCTTAGAATTGATTTCCTTTAGTCATGTTTAATCTAACATTGCTATAAAAATATGGAAATCTCAAAAGGCCATTTAGAAAGAAACTTCCGTTCTCCACTTGATCTCCTGCATCATAATATACCACATCTGCTTTTACAGTAGGCTTATACAGAAATAGAAGGTGTAAATCCTGAGTTCAGTTAACTTACTGAGACATCTTTGATTTTGTGGGAACGAGCTAATTCCATAATGAACACGTGATTGCATCTCTGTTCTTCTCTAGATCTTGTTTATCAAAAGAATGTCATCTTTCGAGGTCTGAAATGTGTGTTGTGTAGACGTGTCAGGAAGTACCTGTGTCAGTTCAGGAAGCTGTAAATTGCTCAGTGCTAACATCACACATGGACTTCAAGAGCCCACTGATAAATGTTCTGGTGAAGGTTGCGGGACTGTAAGATGTGTATTTGTACTCGAAGAAGTACTGTTCTCTATCTATAGAGTAAAATGCTGATTGTACCTGTTAATAAAGAAGTTGGCATAATAAAAATACACTTATTTTCAGAATCCAGAAAGGGACAGCAAGGAAATCACTCAGCAGATAATGTTAAAGGTCACTATAGAGGCAGTTGGGAACTGCATTATACTGAACTCCAGAGCAGAGGGGTCAATATAAAGGTTGTTTAGTTCTATGGGTATACGAAGTCGTCAAGGATGGCTATTAAAAATATAGTGTTATCTATGTGGCAAACAAATCCTAGAGGCAGAATGTGCAAAAAACACCTAAAAACTTAGAACCGATAGAAAATCCATGCTACCAACAGTCTTCAAAAGCAGTTTTACTGGCTTAATTTGGTGTATCAAATAAGGCTGAGATATGCTCCTGCGTAGTACATCAGAAATAAGTTTTAAATATTTTTCAGAAAATCAGTTTAAAAACCATGAAAAGCATTTAGGAGATCAGGTTAAGAGCTAAGTTCCAAAAACGTGCTAGTTGTACTTCAAGTTTCTGTTACTACTAAAGACTTACGCAGGTGACTTACACTGAAGACTTCAGTGTTACGCAGGTAGAACTGTAATCCTAATTGGGCTTCTCTAAGAGCTTGTTACAGTTCAAAGCAAGCCGCTGTGTTTTGATTTTTTTCAAATATTAATATTGATTAACCTGTACAGATCACAACAAATAGGTACATATTAAAAGCTCGTAAGAAACAAAACCACAAATCTCAGTGACAAGTCCACAGATGTCAGAGTAATAGCTTTCCAAGGTGTAACTGTATAACAAGCTGAACTCTAGTTGTCAAACAAAAGAGAAGTACAGCTGAATATTCACATTTCTTGTGAATAGTTTACATCTACTGTCATAATGTGTTTTGATAAATAAAGCCCAACACTGTTTAAGAACAGAGAAAAACCATTTTTAAAGTACTTCTCTATTTAGCAAAATAGACAATGTCAGTTTTCTGCTGCTGTGATTTTGTTTCAACTCTACTAAACATCAGGTAGATTGGATTCTCATGTTGGAAACTAGAATGCATCACTGTGTGAATAGAAATGCATTACTCTGTGAATTGGAATGAATTAGGCACACTCTGTTGCACTGTTGTCCTGTCATATTTCTGCCTTTCTCAAAACGGTTCTTGTAAGAATTTACTATTAAATCTAGGACAACACTCTACACAAAATTTGCTGGAGTCTTTCATCTGTTAAATTTCATTACAAGTAATATTAGTAGTTCTTAACAGTGGAAATTTTTCTCCTAAAGTTACACTTAGAGCTGACTACCCTTACATCTTAGCTGATGTGAATGAACTTGAAAAATGTTTTCTTTAAGCAGTATTAGGGTGCATTAAAATCTGCAACTACATTCTTAACCACTTTTGAAAGGTAGAATTTCTTATGCAAGATGTTATTACTAGGGCTTTCCATGGTTTCTTACTGAATTGGATATTTAACTTTGAGGGTCTCCTAAAGATCCCATTCTAAATTCTTAATTCAGGAACAATTCACAGTCTACAAATCTATTGCTGGAGTTGTATTTTCTCTAAGAATGTTTGAGACATCAGCTAAATCTATTTCCCTAACTTGGAATCAAGCCTCACGAAGACCTACTTTGCACTTAAAAATAAGTGTTCTTAGAAATACCTCTTTACCTAATGACAGTAGGTAGTGTAAATGACAGTATAAATACCTCTTTACCTAATCAACAGTACAGTAGCAGAATGCAGTGCAAAGCATAGATTTACCAAGTGGCTAATCCTTTCAGTAACAGATCTGTTTCTCAGAAGTATTTTGAAACATATTTCTCTAAGGATTTTCAGAACGTTTGTGTACAACTCTGAGGCCCTCTGTTAGAAAGACACAAAATCCCTGTGTACTTGTCAAGCTTTGAGAGTGACTTGTGGAATTCATTTTCCTTTCTGATATGGGATTGTGGTGTAACCTCTGGAGAGTCTATATTAAGAAGTGTCCTGGAGCACATTTAAATTGCTGATTTTTTCCTATGCAGAAAATATTCCTTCCCTTTTTTTTTCATTACAGTACAGCTGATTGTGCCCCCGTCAACTGTACAGATGATTGGCGTGCCACTGTCTGTAATACTGGCAACACTATTATCTGAGATCCACTTCTGCTGCAAATAGCGTGTAAAAGCTTAATATGTAAATATATAACTTTAAATAGTCTACAAAATGCATTAGAGTAAACATGTTACATATTTGTTTGTCTAAAACAGGCTTGGACAGCATCCCACAGTCACCTGAGATGCTGTGCAGCCCTTTTACATGAGACTTTGTGTCCCTGCAGGGGAAGAAGCAGCAGTGGCAGCTGCCTTCCGTCTCAGAGATACAGTACATTAATCCATGCTACAGAGCTTGAATTGTGAGCTTTCTATGAATCTTATGTGGCAGTTATTGGGTAAAACAGCTTTTTTTCATCTGGTTAGTGCGAGGTGGTTCATATTTTTATGATCATTAAAGCTTTTTTCCATTTTCTTCTATTTCGTTGTATGCTGTTCATGAACATCATGTGATATGTCAATTTGTACTTAACTGCTCTTGCAGTTTATGACAGTAAACTGAGGTCTAGGGAAGGGTAGCTTTATGTCTATGCCATAGTGTCAGTGAGGTTGGCAGAGACCTCTGGAGATGGTCTAGCCCAAGCCCCATGCTCAAACAGGGACAGCAAGAGTGGGTTGCCCAGGACTATGTCCAGTTGGGTTTTGAATATCTTCAAAGACAAAGTGTCCACAGCCTGTCAGGGCAACCTGTTTGACCACCTGCACTGTAAATAAAATAAATAAAAACATTTTATTGAGTTAAAATGGAATTTCTTGTATTTCAGCTTGTGCATGTTCCTTTTTGTCTGTTCACTTGTCCATTCATTTAGTTCTTATGTATCAAAATCAGCTTAGATAATGAATTATAGTCATAAATAGTGTAGGTGTATTTCAAGAATTTGGTTGAAAAAGTAATTTTTTAACCACAGATCAAAGACAGAATGAAAATGGGAGTAGCAATTGTTCAAGAGGAGTGCTGCTGTACTTCTGCAGAGTATGTTACAGTAGACACACCTCTCCGCTGTTTTGTTGCTGTGGGCTTCAAACAAGAACGGCAATAGTGAAGCGGAAGAGTTTTAGACTGTGATATCTGAGGTGTGGATACTTTAATCCAGAGTATTGAAATAGTGCCTAGATATTAGGAAAATGGAAGAAAAAGGCATTTTATTAAAAGGTATTTAAAGAAATACAAGGCTCTTCATCTTCCCATTTGCTGATTATTTTTTTTTTTCATTCTTGGCGGACAAAAAAAAATGAAAATAATTAGGTATTCAGCATATGAGATGTATCAGAAATTTGATAGATGACTTGAAACAGCTAAACTGTGGACTGTGACCCATTACTATTTTTACATGATTTAGTGAAGCACAGTTAGTGAATTGAAGATCATGTGTAAATGGTTACCATTATGCTGAAAGAACGCTTAAGTGTGAAAATATGTTGTAGTGAGTTTTGGTACTTCCTAGCTTCAGTCTCTGATTTTCATTTATTTCATGTTAAAATAATGGCAAGACTGAAAGATACTTATCTAAATTATAAATAAAAAGTCTGAAGTCTCTCTTTATTCCCCCTTAGTCTAGGGCAAAGTGCAATACAGAAGTAACGACCGTGTTTACTTCTGTGTCTTTCCCTATGTGAAGTTAGTAAGTGTAATTCCCCAAAATGTAAAGAATATGTTGTTAGTATAGGCTGTTAAAAAGTTTATCTTTTGTGAAGCAGATGGGATGTTAGAGATAAGATTATCGGCCCTAAATAATGCTTTAAAATCTCATATTTTGTGGAATTTATTTCATCCAAAAGGATGGTCTCTTTGCTTTTCCCTGACTGATAATCCACTCAAAGGTGGTACCTCTGAAATGTTGATGTGCAAGTTATTTGAAAATAATTTCAATTTTTCAGTTTCATTGAATTCAAATTCTGCATAGAAAAATTAGTTGAAAATAACCCTTGATGTATGTAAATTAGTGAACAAGGAGTAAGTATCTCATCATGTTTTTCTAGAGCTGCACCTGACTTCCACAATAGCCTGTGCTTCTTACTTTTCCAAATCGCTGTGACACTGCACCGTCTGTGAAGTGTGTGACCACATCTTTAAGCTACAAGCACCACAATTTACCTTGCTCTTTGGCATTAATTTTTACTGTTAAAACATGTAGTAGATAGAAGAACAGTGGAAGCTCAGCAGAAGGCTGGGCTGCAGTGGGAGCTTGCGTTTGCTATTCCTGAGGCTTGATTTAGGACCCATGTATTTTATTTAGTCTTTTATTTACCTGTTGTTTTGGATTGTAATGACTGTAATTGAAGCACCTAATTCCAAAAGAGGTTATTAAGTAAATAAATTAATCAGATTGCATTTCATGGTAATATAATCAAGATGATATTTCCCTAGTAAAGTATTACCATTTTATAAATAGTTCATGATATCTGACTGTTTACATATGTATTCGTGAATATATTAACATTCAGAAGTATTTCAACAGAATTATAAATTAGTCTAATTCCACTTTTTAAAGTTATGTAATATAACAATAACACTATTTTTATACTTTTATTTGTCTTCCAGAACAAATTAATGCACTATATGGAAAAATGAAACTGTGTCCTTAAAAATCCTGTTTTGCTATTGTATCTGCTGGTGTTTATATTTCACAACTCACTGAACATGCTGGGCTTCACTATCTTATGTAAAGAGAGTAACAGATTATGAGTTTGCTTATTACCTTGTCATTTTTTATGATCTCACAAACAAGTTCAGCTGCCTTCCTTCTCACCCTCCACCCTCCAAGCTGTGGTAACTAAATAAAACTACACTTGTAATTCATCCGCTCGTATTTAAAATGGTTCAGCAAAAGTATCTGTACTAGCCTTCTCTGTTCTGCTGATGTTGTGTGGCAGAAGGTTGGGTGGTCTATAAACTGCATCCTAATCCTTAAAAAGCAAACAAACAAGAAAAAATGAAATACAGCAGTAGTGCTTCACCCGTATAATAAGAGCAATTCATAATCGAATAAAACTGAATGCTGAGATGTTGAGAATAATTAAGCAATGCAAACAGTTGGTTACGGTAGATGCTATATGAGAAACATTTTCAAATACAGCCAAATAAATATCTGTTGGTATAGAGCAGTAGTGGTATTCCTGGTCTGTCTTGGTTATAATGACATAATTACACTAATATTTTAATCTGACAGAAGATAGGGAGCTTCAGCTTTAGCTGTTATAAATCAGGACAGCTTCTCTAAAGTCACCAGCTGAATTTTACTGTAGATGAAGTTTTACTGAAGCTAAGAACATACCTGAGCGATGATTTGTCTCTAGTATCTCATTTCCTTTAAGGAGAGAGAGCATAGCACTGTTTGGAGAAGCAGAAAGCACAGTTTGGAAATTAGGTGCAGCTAGTATTGCCATTTGTGGTTACAGTCTGTGTGAACGTCATCTTCTGCAGTGTTAGTAAGCAGACTTGCTTGTAATTGTTGCTAGTAATCGTTCCGCAAATCTTTCTTAGGTAATTCACCCTCACGTTTGGTATTTGACAGAAGCTGAGCTGCTGATGTTGACAGTGTACCTGCGGCTTGCTTTGGTTGATGGTCTCAGATTGAGTGAGTTCTATGTCTGTTTTTTTGGTTTCTATTTCTCTTCTTTTGCAGAACATCTGAATCTGCCATTTGTCTAATTTATAATTATCTTTTAATGGAAATTCTTCAGAATTTCCTGTATCAAGCTTGTGCATTATTTCAGCTTGGCACTGGTCTGCAAACACTATTCCAGAAGTTTGAGGAATCTGTCCAAGCCTCCTTCCATCTCTGGCACTTCATGCAATATTGATCTCTTGCCACTGCCTTGGTTCTCTGCAGCTCCTATACAGTTATTGACGTTTTAATAAGTATATAAAGGATATCTCTTCTGAAACAGTCAGTGTGGAACTTCGTTTTTAGATCTCTGCTCTTCTCCATGGCTGGGAAGGAGATGCAAATGGAAGGAAGGAAGGAAATCTAATTCTCATTGCATTTCTACAATGACTTGATATTCAAAGTCATTTTGTTTCCTCTTATAAGCTACATTCCTAAGATAACAGTAGAATCCCTCACTTTGTGGAAGTAAGATGGTGGTTAAAACAAATGGATTGTCTCTCACTGGTGCAACTGGAGGCAGATAAACTTTCACAGGGGAACAGCTGCCATTGTTCCGGAACTGAAGGACATTGCAGAATATGGGGACCTTTTGGCTTGCATATCCTAATACGTTTCTTTAGCTTCTTCTGGAGAAGGAGCTCAGAAAACCTGTATTAAAACACATGCATTGTCAAAAATGTGTATCATAAAAACCCTGAGCAGAGGCTCTTTCAGTGTTCCTTTTGTGGAAGATTTTCAGGATTTCAAATGAACTGTGCTCAATTTTTATTTCTATTGTAATTCTTTTCACTAAGTTTTTCCCTGTGCAGCAGAGATTGTAACCTGGTTGTAAAGGCCCAGCTGTCCTGAAATTTGAATCCTGCTGGAGGGACAATACAAAATTAGGGCTCGTCTCCTGGATGGGAGGATAAATCAAGATTATGGTAGCTAGCCTTTTGTCTCCTTTGATTCCTTGGATGAAAAACACACACAAAATGAAAGATCAAAAATAAAAAATTGTTCTCTATAGACATAAATAGCATAAGAAAAATGCATGCCAATCTTGTTGGTCCAATATATTTGCAGAGAAACACAGAGTTCAGAATTATCTTTATAAGGGCTTTCAGCTATTCCAGCAGTAGAAAAACAATTTTAAATGTGACCCAAAAGCTAAACAAGCTGAGACAATAATAAATAACTAAAATTAAAAAAGAAACCAACTCTAGGACATTTCCATGATGATTAGCAATCTGTATAGCAGCCAAGAGCTCCCCAGCCCCACCAGTCCTTTCATCGTGTGTGCTGTATCCTTGACACACTTTGAGTCCTTTCAAGGAAGCTGATGCGGAGCGAACATTCGATCCATTTTGCTATTACCTTTATGAAAGGTACAGTGCACCTTGAGAAGAGCATGTCTGACCCAATTTGATCTTTCATTTCTAACACCACAGCTTGCTGGCTTTCTAAAGGATACTCAGGAAAGGCTTATTAGCAGATGTTATCACTGGAATCACCTTTTCTGAAATAAGGAATGACAAGACCATCTGTTCATTTGTTGCTTGATAACCTAAGCTTCCGTGTTGTCCCGGAAATCCTGCTGATAGATCTATCTCCATGTGGCCACGTAGCATTGATCTGTTTGGAGTGGATTTTCATGGAGCAGAACAGACAAAAATGGAAAACAGAAATGGTATTTTAAAGATCAAATAGCAAAGGCTCCTGTACAGCATGGGTAAACTTTTCAGTAGAACCTGAGCGAAACACTACCTTGAAGCCCCTTGACTGGAAATGAAGAACAATGAAGCAGTAAACCTGTACTCGAAGCTTATGGAGATCATGTCTCATGTTGGTTTCTCTAGCCAAAGAATGTGTATACCACTGATTAATGAAGAACTTAAATGCTACTGATGAGTGTATAGAAAAACAGGCGGTAAGGCTTAGTAGTTCTCTGAAAATAGAAAGCAAACACTGAAATCTCTTTGGGGAAATAATTGACTGTTTTAGGCTGTAAGCTCTATAGAGTAGAAAGATTTAAGAGCACTAATTTGTAATGAAGCAGGTGTGACAGCTTAACTGATAACTTTTTACAGATACTGTGTATGAAGTTTAAGCTGTCTATAATGTTTACTAATGAATATATAATAGAGATGTTAATAGTCCACAGCATCTAGAAAAATTAAAATACTTGAATCCAAATTAAAAAGTGTGGTTTGAAATTACTGCACAACATTTGTAAATATCCAAATCTTCAGTGACTCCTATAGCCATAGCTTATGGTTGTGTACAGTTTTGATCAAAAACCAGTGACAAATTACCTCTCCTTCATACCATTTACATGCTTACATCGATTTGTTCAATAAAGAACAAATTGGTGTAAAAGCAGCTTGTAAATGGAGATGCTTTATTGGATGTTATATATTGAATTGCCAATGAAGGAGTTGAAGTGGGGGCTTTACCCTTCACTGAGTCAAGGAACTGTGGATTAATAAGTCAAGAGCAAAAATTAATACTTAGTCCAATGAAGTCAGTGCTTCTTCAAAGAAGTGGAAAGGAAAATAAGAAAGAACTGAAATTTTGAGGGAAATCTCAGATAATGCGTGTATTGGAGGAGGGAGTAAAGCAACTCAGCTAGAAACAGAGAAAGAATATCCTGTGGGATATAAGCAGATAAATTGCTGTGTTTTTTTCTTTCTTTTTCTTTCATTTACTCACATACACATTTTAAAACATTATTGTTGTATTATTTTAAACAAAATAGAAGCTTGTGTTCCATTTTGGCTTTCTTAATGTCAATATGGATGATTTAAAGTGTGAGGGAGGAGACAAAAAGAACGATAGCGCAATAAACTTACCAAATGACGTAGGGGAACGTGTTACCGTAAGCACAGCCCCTGAGCACATTTTCCCAGTAACTCAGGAGGTGACAAGATTGTCCCTGCGACGCTGGATGCGCGGAGCTGGTGACACGTGCTTCTGCGTGGGAGACAGTGCCCGGGGCGGTGCTTTGGCTCGAGCTGGCTGGCAGCACGGGAGCGAGCGGAGGTTTCAGTCCTCCTTGTGCCAGGCAGGTCTGGAAATGTGTGCATATCCATCACTGGAGCTGTGTTGGCATCGAGTTGTTGGGGATCTGGCCGTGTGCGTAGATGAAACACAGAAGGTATCACAAGTGTAAGAGAACTATGTTTTCAATTAAGTATTTTGCAGACATCTTTTTGTAACACCTGACCAACAGAGTGCCTGCGTGCCCTGCTTATAAGCAATTAGTAGGATTAACTCTAGTTTTAAAATGTTGCATGAAAAATGCATAACAATCTGCATAGAGACTAGTCATGGAATTCCTAGGAAAAAACTTAGCTCTGTCGTTCGTCAGGGGTTCTTCTCAGTAGTCAGGGCAGGGGAGGTGCGAGGAAGGAATTTCCTTTGCCTAGCTGGAGTTTTGTTTCTGCCTGGGCTTTAAAATTGCACTGTATATTCTGCCTTTGGTCTTTTGTTTACTGTACAGTTTTTAAATGATCAGAATGAAGCGGAGTACAAGCCCATAAATATGAGTAATAGTATTTAAGTGAACTTACTGTAGGATATGCAGAGATCTGAGCACCCCCTTTGACAGAATACTGGGAAAGCAAGAGAGTCACCGTGAAATAAACAGTTGGGAAACGCTTTCTGTAAATGTGCTACCTGTCATCTTTTGTGAACAGCAAATCTCCAAAAATTAATATACTTAACTGTTCTCATTTAACTCCAGATATTATCACTGTATTACCATCCTGCCTACTAGGCTTTATTTGCATGTTTTTATTTAAAGCATTTGAGCATGTTCTCTGCTCTCTTCAAAAATGATCATCGAAATGGGTCCACCTTTTCATTCTTGGGGTGAGGACTCACTTGATTTTTTTTTTAATTAAAAAAGTTTTTCTGGTTTTAAATAGTGTTTAAGTTTCCTGCATTTTTACAATTTAGTCATTTTAATTTGTTATTCATAACTAGTATTTTATATCTATAGAGGTGATGAATGCAAGAAAAAAATGTTTAAGGAAGTGATCTATCGTGTATGAACTGTTACAGTTTGTTTGGAATCTTTATACACTTCCGCTTTCTATTCCCTGAGATGAGGGAAATAAGCTTAAAGAAAAACACAGTCATTCTCTGAGTGCTTCCATATTTGTTTCACATGAGCACCAAGAAAAAAAAGAATTCTGATTTGTTACATCCTGAAATTACATCATACTTACCAAGCATCTACTTGCACACAAAATTTCTCAGTTTGTCTTGTGCTGTTACTTCCACAATGAGGGTTGGCTGGTTTTTGTTTTATTTTGTCTTCTCTTTAGTTCACACTGTGTGCCATTAGAATTTGCCTGTGTATTGTTGAGCTCAGTGTACCTCATCTCCTAAATTGTTGTGGCACTGTCAGCTTTTAGTATTAGCTAAAAGCCTGAGCAAGTCTTTAATAGATTTATTTGATGTCCTGCTTTAGAAAGGAGGAACAATATCTGAAAGCAGCAACAGTTCTGATGTACATCTGCTCCTCTGTAAACTTCTGACACTTTTGCATCCACAGTTTGGAGCTAGATTAGCAGCAGTGGAGCAGGTAGGGAAATCAAAAGTGTTCTTGGGAAAGAGTATGTTTTCATTAGTTTTCTATTTCAGAAATAATTTGAATATTTGAAATAAATTTGAAATCTGTAGGAGTATGCCATTTGAATATTTGTAAGTAAGGTATTTTTCTATTCATGTTGAAACAACATTTTTTTTTTTTTAATTATGGTAATCTGCAGCATTAAAAGTAACCAAGTTCAAAACAAAAATGAAGTCTTCTGGGTCCCTCAGACTTTTCATATTTTTAAAGGTTTCAAGTTTTTGTCTCAGAGTTTAGGATAGAGAAAATGTTCGATAGGTCAAAAATGTTCAGAGACAGAAAAATTATTTCTTGTTAATCTTTAT
Organism: Anseranas semipalmata; assembly: GCA_013399115.1. Taxonomy (NCBI): domain Eukaryota; kingdom Metazoa; phylum Chordata; class Aves; order Anseriformes; family Anseranatidae; genus Anseranas; species Anseranas semipalmata. The sequence continues at coordinate 202,373 of VXAA01004618.1, read as the reverse complement.
TTGGCAGCGTTATTAATAACCTCATCATTTCCAGTGCTAAACATACGAAATCATGTGGCTGAGAATACTGTGGCAAACAGCATCAAAGAGAGCTTGGTACCGGAGCAATTACTTCCAGTTAAAATGGTCTCTGCATCCCTACTTTTCAGTGGATGTGCTGTTATGTAAAGTATGTGTGTGTACATGGTTTCCCTACGCTGACCTGGAACCTTTAGTAAGATGCAAAGAGCGTTAGGATAAGTCCCTACATTCAACCTCACATTAAGGATAAACAATTTCCCATAGTTAGTAGGATAAAAGTATATTGGCCATATATAACCAACAGAGCTTTGCCAAACACCATCAGGACTTTATTGTAGAGCTGGAAATAGAGCATTGAATATAGCATAGTTGAAACATGCTTAGAGGAAGATGTTTAAGCCTCACAAAAAGGATAGGCGGGCTTCGGGTGCACTGAACCATGACCTGCGTGGCTGTGTTTTGTTGTCCTGTCCCAGGTGTGACCATAGCTAGCAAGCCAGGGTTGGGTCGCTCCCCAAATTTCTCTGTCAAGGCTTACGTGAGAGCGGTGAAGGCGATGGTCTGAAGGAGAGGGAGTGTGACACACTTATGCTCTGTGCAGCTGCTTATTTGTCTGCAAATGTCAGAAAGCCACAGTCCTCCCTATGATACTACGTTCTTATGATCTTATCCCGCCAGAGCAATGTCTGTGTGTGTCCGTGAGCGCGGTGTGTTTCTTCTGTCACAGAGGGTACAGACAGATAATGGTAAGCAGTCAAATCCCCTTGGCTTGCTTATTTGCTGCTTGTTAGCTGATAACTGGCCATGCGTGTGTTCCTAGTCTGCTGAAGCTGTAAAGCAGAAATTGGTCATGTATACTGTCTTCAGCATGAATTCAAGCCTTTCAGTTTTGCTCTGAGCCATGTGAAAGTGGTTTAATGGAGTCCAAAATGCATGTCCAGAATACATTGTTCCATCATTTTTACATGTACAGATAGCTTTTGTTTTGTACCACTGAGCTTCTCCACTATTAGATGTCATAAGCCTTCTGTGGACAAAAAGACAAATAATTCACATAAACAAAAATGGATGGTGTTTAATAGGAATAAGCTCAGGAATCCTATATTCTATTTGTGTTCTGGCAAAGTAAAGCTACTGTGGCTTGTATTAGGGGACAGTCATTCTCTTTTTTGATAGATGGGTAGTTAAATGACTCAAAACCTGGCATATTTTCCTTTCTGTGCATTGACTTTACCCAGGCTGTTGGTTTTTTTTGTCCTCATGCTGCACAACTCTGCTCATTGTTGTACGAGTGATTTCCCATATTGCTCTTCAACAATCCATTTTTATTTTTGCTTTTTCAGTTTTATCTAATTTTGTTTACTCTCTCCATATGATGGAGAAGTGCTTGATGTAGTTGTAGGCACTTTTTTTTTTTTTTTTTGGAATCTGAAGAAAAAGCAGTGGTGAAGTGGTCAGTGAATCTGAGTGAGTAGTTCCAATGAATAACAAACTCACCGAAAATGGCTATTTGAAAGAACTAAAAATGTTGGATGAGTTTGGTGACATGGTTTCAACAGGAGAAAAGGAAGAGGGAGATAGGTAATGGAAATATCAGAATATATTTAACATTCTAAAACCAGCCTGATTTCAGGATTTACCTAAAATCTAGATAATTGTAATTGAACTTAATTTTCTACAGTTGTTTCTAACTTAAAACTCAACTAATTTCTTAACGAAAAACATTTTCAAAGGTTTGCTTCAACATTAAAATTTCAGGGGGCACTAGAAGAGAGAAATGAACATCTTAAGATACATATTTTAAGCAAAGCATGTTTAAATATATATAATGCATATATGCATTATAAATATAACTTGTGTGTGTGTGTGTTAAATATATGTTTTTTACATATATATATGTATGCATTTTAACATGTTTTGCTTAAAACATCAATCCACTTTGCCACCAGCTGTTTTGGTCACTGACCAGTTTGATGAGAAAGAGTTTTATTGTGTTGTGGTTGAGCAGTCCATGGTGCAATATTTAAGATACTGGGCAGTATGGTTCTGGTCATTGCAGATGAAAATATTATAGCAGAATTGCAAACGTAGAGATGCCTGGTTTTGCAGAATCATGATGCTCACCAGCTCACAGCATCTTGTAGCACAGCTTCCTAGTGTATGGCATGTGCCATAAAGAGTTTGACAAATCCTCTTGTATGTATCTTCTTGAGGCATATTCTTTCTTATTTCAGATTTGTTTGTTTGTTTGCTTATCTTCAGCTTAGTTATACTTCGTGGTGCGCTCCCAGGTAGAACTTCAGGAGAAATTCCTGCAGTCTCTAGAATCGCTACCTTCCAGAAGGAGCTTTCTGTTCAATTCTTGTCTCTGCCTTAGCTTCCTGACAAGAGGGGGGTTGTACATTTGTACTTGAGTAACCTTTTTGCAAAATGGAGATAAGTCTGCATTTTTTTCCTGTACTTTCGTATTCATCTATCCAATTGGAGCGAACCCTTTAACGTAGAAAATAGTTTTGTGCGGATGTCTGGCATCTAGCAGAATGGTGTACCAGTCTAGGAGTGCTAGAGCTTTTAGTTGCCACTTTATTTGTAGCACAGCTTTGTGGTCTCCACTCACTAAGCGGCTGGTATTTTAAAAGTAATGTACACTATTGTTACTTGTAGTATTTTATTTAACAAAATGTTTTGAGGCAAACCTCCCTTACTCATACAGGAGTTCTGTGAGGTGACTCAGATGTGTTCCTTGTCCACTGAGCTCTTGGATTCTCTAACAGTCTCAAAAATAAGGCAGTATCTTATTAAGTTTAGGGGGGAAAAAATTACCTTTTGAATTACTTCTGTGGGTCACTGAAAACAAGCAAAAATCCTGTATTCTGGAATCTCAAACAGAGCAGCTTTGCCTTCAGGATTAGAAATGAGCAATGTTCTTAATTCATTGCCTCATAAGGAAATCTATTCAGTATGAAATCATACAGTTTTGGCTATGTTATTTGCCCGTCATTTTCAAAAGCACTAGTTAACTAGCAGATCTTTTTAAAACCTGTAAATTGTGCTGTTAATTGATGGAATATAAAAAGAAAAAAAAAAAAGAGTTTTTGTCTTAAGAAACTGAATGGCTCTCTTTATTTTCCCTTCCTTCGTTATAAATAGCAGGCACCATGAATTCAGTGTTTGGTTGTGGAACAGTGCCTGTCTTGTATAGCATTACAGCACACAGCAAAGGTGAAGAAGACTTCGGAATCATTTTCTTGCTTTTCGCATTTAATTTTTCAGTTGGTGCTTTAAAAGGCATCTCAGACAGTGGGTATTCTCAAGGGCTTGTTGGGTTCCTCTGCTGGTTTAGTAGTTATCGTGACACTTATAAAGTGCGGCACTGAGAGAATTAGTGAACTTAGGATGAAGGAAGGAAGGAATGATCAATTATTCACCACACGCCATCAACTACAAGAAGCATGACTGCTGCCTGTCTCTCTCCTTTTCTTTCTTCTGCACACACAACCTTAGCTTATGCTATTTGTGTAATTACATTATTTTCATTCAAACAATCTCTAGAGAAACCTGTTTATTTGAATCTGCTGGAGCATTCATCATTAGGGTATTGCATCAAGTGTCCTTGACATTCACTGCTCTATGCCTCCTGCATCTTCCACTTTAATTATTTTAATACTTGTGATAAAACGACAGAAAGACCTGTCTGATTTACCTAGAAAGAGTAGAATGCATAGAGAGAACCCGCGGCAATGGTGTCAAGCTGAGGCAGGGGAGGTTTAGGTTGGACATTGGGAAGAGGTTCTTCACTGAGAGGGTGGTTGCACACTGGAACAGGCTCCCCAGTGAAGTAGTCACTGCGCCAAGCCTGTCTGAATTTAAGAGGCGTTTGGACTGTGCACTTAGTCACATGGTCTAAAACTTTGGGTAGACCTGTGCAGTGCCAGGAGTTGGACTCGATGATCCTTATGGGTCCCTTCCAACTTGGGATATTCTGTGATTCTGTGATAATTTGATCACTCATGGATTGTTTTCAGACTGTGTTTCTTCCTTCCTCTCTAAACTTCTGTACTTAAACCTGATTTTCCAGGGTAGGAGTATATGAGCTTTCAGATTTTTCCATGTAAGGAAGATTTTTGTGTTCTGAATCTCTAAGTACTCATGACACGCAGAAGGGAAGATTGTTATATTGTTACTCACTTTGAGCTGTTTTTAAGAATATTTTTTCAAAGCTTGGACAGAAGTTGTTACAAAAACCTCATTAATCCTTGAAAAACAGTAACATGGTAGAGGGGTATTTGAGTTAAAATAACACATATGCTCTTTTCATTTAAATATGCAAGAACACAGCATCTTTGTAATCATTTTACTTATTGTTAAGTTTGATTATCATAAAATTGCATTTCCATATTTTAAAAGTGCACTGATTTGAAAATCAATAAATCACTGATTGTTGCAAAGAGCTTATAGATTCTGCCAAAGTGATAGCTTCCATGAGTAGCTTAAAAATGAGGGATGAGAAGCGTTGCTGGATCTTGGAGCTGAGAAAAACTGAAGCCAGAGTCAAAGGATGGAATTTGTGCTTCTTTTCTTGGTAATAAAAGAGAACATATTTTGAAGTTTTTATCATATAGCGAATCCTTCAGAGAACATCTTGGAGCAGTGGTCCTGTTGAAAGAGAAGCACGGGAAATGCCATCTTGATGACGTTTGTATAAGAATTCGAAGAGCAAAACTCCACCATTTCAGGTTGCAATAACAATGCATATAGCTTTAAACACTTGCTACTAGTACACCTTCTGCAAACTTGTATTTTGCTTTGTGTTATTACTATCCGTGTGGTCTGCAAGTATCTAATGGATCTTTTGTGTGTAAAATTACTCAGTGGTCATCAGATATAACAGTGACACATGCATGACCCTCCTGAAGATGAAATATCTAAAGACCGAAAGGGTCAAGGCAGAAAGAAGTGCCTAAAAGAATTGGTTCAGGGCCTGGTGTTTACCATGCATAAATATTAAGCAGGGTAAGATAATTCTGGTAATTGCTGATTTTTTGTTCTGAAGTGAGGGTAAAGCGGTTATGCTTGGCTCTCATTCACTTGACATTACCGCAGGGAGGAGATATCTGTGTTTTTTTGTTGTTGTTGTTGTTTTTTTAAACAATGGTCTTCTGTCGACAGCTTTTGCATCCTCTTTCTCTTTTTATTCCCAGTATATAAAAAAAAAAAAAAATGGTTTTCAAGATATCCATTTATATTGAAGTCTAAAATGGGAAAGAATTGCAGTATTAAGCGTTGCATGTTGCTTATGCGTGTACTTCTACTACTTTGCTTTAATGTTGTTTTTGTGTACCAATGTCATCACAGTAGCATGTCATATCATAACAACTGTGGATAGAGCACTGCCACATTTGTCCTGGTACTGTCAAGCAACTGCAAGATTTCAAAATAGAAGAGATCTGAATTCAACAAATTTTATCTAATTATCTATTTTAAGGTTAATAATCAGACTTGTTCTTCTTAATAGAATTCAAACATTGCATTGATATTCCCTTGAAATCTCAGAAGCCGCGTAATTTAGAGTACGACTGGTGGAGAGTCTGGTTTTAATGAGGTTCAAAAGCACTGCCTTCTGAGGGTACCAAATATGCTGTGATTAAAAACTGGCAAAGAGCATCATTTATTTCCATTTTGCACATTAGAACAAGGAAACATAAAACAAGTATCTTGACAGGAAATCTGTTGCAAAATTAGAGAATAAAATACCATCCTGCTTGCTCTTGGTCCCATGCCTTCAACTGGAGAGCAGTCTTCCATTGTTGATGGCAGGGACAATTCTGGAATTGATGTAAAATATGGCATACATTTGCTGTAACATTTGTTTAAGGGCTAGCTGGGAATGAGTGGAGAGGAGCGTACATCTCTGTCATCACATCTCTCATCAACTTACTGCATACACTGCTATACGCTGCCTCCGATTTTATGTGAGATTAATTCCTGGCATTTGCTGACATCTCTGTGGTTTTTACAATGGAATGAAATGTAGATATTAACATAAAATGTTCGTTGTGCAGTAATGTTCTTAGGAGCCCTGATGGTTTATTACAGTTCATGACTCTTAGAATACTAGCTTAAAAGAACAGAGAAGTCAGTGTTCGTATTTTTCAGTAAATGCCATACTTAGCAAGAGGTGTCAGGGTTAAATTGATTTCTGATACTTGGTGTGTCTGGATCAGTAGCCGTTGTTGTAAAATGCCCCAGGTAACATTTGCAATGCAGAGAAATAAAGGAAGCTATCGGGATGCTACTGCCTATGAATCGCAGAATTTCTTTGGCAAGGACAACTTCATGGGTCACAGCAGTAAGCTGCAGTCTGTAAACTGTCGTACCCATCAACAGGTGCTGCTTGGTTCTCGTTTGCTTCCCCTCTGCAGTGCTGAAATGGGAATTAATCAGGCAATGGTAACACTGAGAGTGTTAGAACTACTCTAATTACTTTTCTTCTGAAAAATATATTTTGGAAGCCATTCTACAGGTTTATACTACCCCTCAGAGGCAAATTAAAGGATGCAATACAGCTTAACAAAAGGATGTTCTGAAATAATTTTCCCCTTAAAAGTGCCCAAGATTTCTCTCTTTTTACTCTGTCCCTTATGCCTTCTCTGCTGACGTGGGGGGAATGTGAATATTCAGTGAAGCTAATTTTTGTTGGTATTACTGACTGCTTTACAGATGTGGTAAACTGTCCTAAAGACTAAATTATCATCCGGGAAATTTTTAATCATTTCAGGATTTTTAACCAAAAAAAAAAAAAAGTGGTGGTAAAATGTATATATTTTACTAAAAGGAAACTGGTGGGAGCTGGAAAGGTTTCAAGCAGAGCTGTGCCTCTTCGAGTAGGAGCAGGGCTCGGTGCTGCTGGCTGGTCGGGACCAGCTCCGTGGGGACTTCGCGGTGGTAGGGACCTCGTTTGGAAGAACTGGGCATGTCAAGGTGGAGCTTAAACCTTTGGATGTGAAAAGGTTTGAGAAATATTAAAAATGAAACCGTTAAGCTGTAAATCCTTTTGGTGCTACCAGAGCAGTTAGGAAAATCTAAACTGAAAATATGTTTAGTTTGTTTCCATATTTAACCCCAATTACCCTTTGCTGGGGAGTTCTTTTTAACATTCAATTCCTCGTCTCACTTTTTAGCTTCTGTAGGCCTTATTTTTCCCCCACTACATAAATTGCAGCAGGTGCACAGAATTGAAGACATTACAATTAAATGTAATCAAATATTTTAGGCACTAATGAACAGCTCCAGGAAAACAAGTCAAAAGGAAAAAAAAAAAAAAAAAGCCTTTAAGTGAGAGGATTTTCAAACACCCGAGGCACCACAGGGCCAATTAAGGGAGTCAGACACCAGGACACATACTGGCATTAATTATCTTTGAGTTCAGGGAAATAAAAAATAAAAGCAACAATTATCATAATAAATCTCCACACTCTGCTTGTAAGTCGTGCTAATCTACAGCACACCTGGGTTTCAGACATTTAAGGCATGGAAGCGAATACTCGATCAGCGAGCGCCGACCCCACGCGGGGCTCGCGGGGCGCGCTGCGTTCCCTGCTCTGCCCCTGGGCACGGGGCTGGGACGGCTGTCCGGCCGCCCCGCTGCGCGCTTCGCTCTGGCGCGGAAGTACGCTGCCGAGGAGCGCTGCGGAGCTGCTTCGAACGAGAGATACGGAGGCTGTGCTGCTAAGGGTGTAGTTTTTCCCTCCCTCCTCACTCTCGCTTTATTATTACACCCATAATGAAAATTTTCACAGCGGGAGTATCGGTCTATCTGTTCTAAACACCTGTGAGTCCATCTAATTCTCCTGTATCTAAACCCAGAAGGAATCAAACTACAAGGACAAATATTTCGTGTGTATCGTAAGTGTGTGTGGATGGAAGAAAAAGCAAGATACATACAAAGCTAGATGAAAAAAAATAATTTAAGTTATTTAAAAATGGAACTTTGATGGATGCTTGATCCAGCTGCAAGCTGTTTGCGCTGAACATGTCGGAAATGGCGTAGTATGTTTGGGGCTGTTGGGTTTGTTTCAGTGTTAGGTAACAATGATGTGTGTGGTGGTTTTCGTTGAAGCATTGTGTGGCTGGTCAGTTACATCTGGAGGCTAAATGGCATTTATGCCAACCTCCACAGAACGTGTACTAGAAAAAAAAAAAGCCCTAAATGAACAATATGAGCTTAAACTTATCAGTCATGTGATGTTTTAATATTAATTAGTCTTGATTAGTCTAGGTTGAAGAAGGAAATAAAAGAAGTTATTTACCCACTATTTGCTTTCCCTCCATATCTGCTAATTGCATTTTCATGCCTGTAGTAGGGGAATTCTTCATATTCAGAAGGTATTTTGCACGGCAAAGGCACTACCAAAAGTGACAACCCAGGAACGGGCCAGTGAATGCGAGTTACAGCCTGTTCACCGATGGTAGCAGGCTGCAGCAGGGGACGAAAGTAGTTTGTGGATGGCATATAAGATTAAAAAAAAAAAAAAAAAAAGACAGTTTTCACAAATGATCTGGAAGGTAATCTAGTTATTAAAGTGGCTATACCACAAAAGGAACTAGGGCCTGATTATAGGGTACCTAGTTTTGAGACAATCAAAGCAAAAACCACAGTTTGGACTGTGCCTTAACAGCACAGAACACCCTGACAGTGTTTTAGTTGATGTGGTGGCAAGGCAGTTTAAGAGCACAAGCAATTGCACAGTATTCTGGGGCGTTTAGAAAGGTTGTAGCCAAATTTGGCAGCTGAGCGATGAAATGCCAAAAGGAACTTAAGATAGGTGGGTACAAAATAATGAAACATGGGGAGAACTAATATGTATTTTATATGCATACTTTGGTGTTTAATTTAGCTGGCACATCTTGGAAAAAACAAACAAACGAAAAACCCTAAAGGTAATTGTAGATAGTTCAGTTAAGATATCTCCTGAATTTTCAGCACTTAGCAGTCTGATGCCTTCTCTTTTACTCCCCTTGTTCATATGAATCCACAGCTACCGTGTTCCCTTAACCCGTGCTAAGCAAAAGCAAGTAAATAGGTGCCTGCTTCACTCCTTCCAAGATGCACTGCCAAAAGGAGGTAGATGTGCCTTTATTTAGGTGATAATGTTTAAGAAAAAGCAGTGTTACAGTGGGTAACATTTGCTGAGAAGACTCCAAGTCTCGCTGGGTAGTACTGGTGTAAAAAAAAATGCAGCAAATGCAATGCCTCTGCTGCCAAGCCAGCATCATACAGGTAGTACTATCAAGAATATATCTTCTCTTTAATTAATATTAAAGACTTAATATTATGTAGCGCTGTGGATATATTCCAAATACTTTTCAGCATTGTAATTACTCTGAGTTCTTACCGTAGTATTTCTACTGAAATCCGTGCAGGGATTCCACAAGAAAGATGCTACCAAAGGAGAGCAGAGCTGTCCTGGACTCTGGCTCTTAGAGAGGCGTGTTGGATGTACAGGAGCCGATGGCATGTTAACCACCGCACTTTGCCTTCTTTCCACACAAGCTCCTAATAGCAGCATGAGAGGACATGTAGTGAAACTGCCTTGAATTTAAAATTATTGAGAAGGTTACTGCTTTATACTTGTGGAAGGTCCGTGAAGCTGACAGTCACGGGCAACAAAGCTGCTTGCTTTCCTCTGACAACAATGACAGAAAGACTTTTTGGGAAGGTTTTAGAGAATTCTTTGCATTGCTGAAGGGTGCTCAGGGAATAGCGATTTCTGCCTAACTTTGTGCCTAGGGTAGCCCATGTGTTTAGGAGGCCATTTCCTTTGTGGGTGGCAAGGAATTAGGATCTTTTTCAGCTGTCAGAATTCTGCCTCCATTTTTTTCAATGCTAACACTTTTTTTATCTTGCCAATTATTCAAACATATGAAGGTTTAGGTAGTTTAAAGACTACTTGCATATAAAAATACAAGGCATGCCAGAAAAATTATAGTAAAACAAGAGGGTATAAACAAATCATGAGTCTTCTTTTGGTTGTTTTTTTTTTTAATGTCACTTTTTCACAACCCTATTCCTACTGCTTTGGAAAAGAGACTTCTTTACTTCTTTTTGTTTCTTCTTAATTTCTCTGATACTAATAATTGTAACTTTGAGAGCCTCTAAACTTCAGTGCAATAATCAGGATACTGTTGCAAGCTGGTAAGCTTCTAGCTCCACTATGAGACAGGGAGATGAGTTAAGCTCATTAGGAAATTGATGGGAAAACTGGGATCTGTGGTCCTGCCCCATCCTTCACTCTCTGCCTCTTACACTACATCATGCAAAGGATACACTGGTCATTCTGTTCAGGAATGAGTAACAGATGCAGAGAGCTTGAAATATGCTTAGCCTGCTAATGAAAAAATGTTGAGTTCCTCTGGGAGCTATTAGGTATAGTTTAAAAGAGTTGAATCTATACAAGAAAACGTTCTGATTTTTGCAGGATTTGCTTCATCATTATCTGAAACTATTTTCTTTAGACAATCTCAAAGCATTTTGCTCTCGTATTTTCAAGATGAAGCATTTTGAGGTCTCATTTTGAAAAGGTATTTCTATATTCAAGCACTAAAATTAAAATAATTTAAAAGAACGGAGAGGTTAAAAGCCTGAAAATATAGCATAATATTTCGGTCAGAAATACATAATTTGGAGAGAAGTATGTTTTTTGGTTCAGTTTGACAAACTGAAAAATATGAAACCAAGCTGGCTTTAATGTTCAATTTGAGATACAGTTTGAAACAACTCTAAGAGACATTTGATATTTTTGCAATATGAAACAAATTTATAGTTTAACTTTCGATTAAGTTGGTGTTGAAAGATGGTTTTTATTATGTAATTATACATCTTCAAGGTATAAATTATTTTCATTTTCATCAGAATACCACTTCTGAAAACTTCTTGCAACATGTCATCTGGAAAAGTAATGTACTTCTATTCAGGAAGAAAAAATAAAAGCAGAAGTTGCAAAATTCAAGAGAGAAAATGAAACAAACCTGTGAAGTACTCGACTCACGATCATTCCTTATGTTGCCAACATTTATTTACCCATTTCTTGGCTGGCCCACAGAGGCTCTTACATTTCCTGTACCCCTGGTTTCTGAAGTGAGACTGTTCCGATTGCAGTGGCACACTCTTCAGTAGCTGTAACAGCCTTGGTCAGTCTATCGGGCAGTGTTTAAGACCAGGCGCTGTGCGTTATGCTTCCATCCTCCTCATTCTGTACGTGACCAGCCGCAGCCTGATGTCCTGTTAGGAGGTTAGTACCTCTGAGCCCCCGTCACTGATCCCAGCCTCACTATACCTGCTTTGGATTAAGGCACTCTTATGCATTCAGCTGAGCTGGGGTTGTTACAAATCTCATACTTTTGCTACATGTAGATATCGTTTGAAATAGGTTGTTGCTAAAGTTCCATAAAATTCTCAAGTTCCAAAAAAAACCCAAAAAAACAACTAATATCTTTAACTGCAGAGTAGTGTAGAATTCGGGTTTCCTTATATTCTTTCCATGGCTATTGTTTTCCGGTCTTCCTAAGCAACACTTTCTACCAACTCGGTGTAGTTAATATAAGGAACATTTTCCAAAGTTTTCATTTGTGTTATTCTTGCAGCTATGTGTACCCATTTTTTTTTCTTTTTGAAAACTATTATTAGAACTGTGTTCTAATAACACAGTGAGGATTTTTTTTTAATGCCATGATGTAGTTATTTTAGGGGATTCTTTAACAAAGCATGAAATCCGAAAGAAACAAGAAAGTATCATTTGTTTTATCTTGTTGGTTCTGAAAACATTAACTTCTGGGTTCTGGTCTGCATCCTACCTGCTTCTCAGAGTAGGACCTCTTATCTGGGAAAGAACAATGCTGTGGAACATACTTATTTTGCAATCTAAATATCTAATAGCAATCTACATAAACAGATGTTCCTAAACATTTTAAATCAATCTCAATTCAGTAGGTCAGAATTGATTTAAAACATTCTCTGCATATCAGCTCTATCTTTATGTGTGTTTTTCTTTACAACGCTGCCTATTTTATTTTTACAAAACCTCAGGAAAATTAGTATCCTTGTACCGATGAAATGCAAAGTAAAACTGTGCTGTTTATAAGGGAACCTCTCTTTAGTCTAGCATAGCTCAGGTATGGGGACCTTCAGCTTCTGGTGATTACAATAGTTACTAAAAGAATGTGCGATCATTTCTAGTGACATCATAGTAATTATTTAGGTATATATGGCATACAAGACTGGCATACTTGAAGCAGTTGGTGATTGTCTTTGGAACAAACATTTACAAAAGGAAATTGCAAAGAAGCTTCAGCTGGAGGAATAAATCCATGAAACACGTAGTGTAGGATCAGAGATGTGCTTTCAGAATTGTCCGCAGTCCCACTTGGCGCAGTTGGTGTTTCCATGTATGCGGCTGTACTGGGTGCTCAGCGGGTTGTCTCTTCGCTCACGGGTGTTTTGATTACGTGCTTGGGTAGTTGGATTGCAATTACAGAGTTAATGGAAAGCCTGGGGGGAAAAAAGTGTTGTAATAATTTCTTGACATTGTTGGGCAAGTATTTCTTTTTTCTTTAAACTGAAATTGTTACTTCAAAGGAATATTTAAAGCTCTTTTTTTTTTTTTTAGTTAGGCCATGTTATTAAATGTAACATAAAGAGCAATACAGCACTGTCTTATACTGTAGTGTATGAATGTGGTTTGAGTGTCCTGTCAGAATGATCTCTGTAATTGGCCTGATCAATGTATCCATATGAAGAACTCTGCAAGGTAAAGCCTTCCTTTCACAGTGACAAACTTGTTCTGGTCTATAAAATGCCACAGCAGGCCATTCAGGTACTAATGGTTTCTAATTGCCATTATTTCAGTTTATGATATATTTACCTTCAATAAAGTGGCACTTAAAATTAATGAAATTAATAAAAATAAGTGAATTGCTTCCCATCTTGTCCTTCTAATCAACCGCTCAGTGATCAATATATGTGAGACAAACATCTCCTATTAATAGCACGTACACACACACAAGAAGTTTTGATACATTTTATATCAAACTATCGCACTATTAAGCTCAGAGCTTCTCTGGTTCTTTTCCAGTATCCGTGCTTTGAGACTTAATATGGACAGCACAATTTGGGGTCTGAACGCTAAAATATTCATGATACTGAGAGAATCCCAAAATTTTACTACTATTTAATAAAATGTCGTAGTAGAATTTATTAATTGATTTATTACTATGATACTATTATACTCAGAACAGCACTGCTTGTCAGGTATTCTCTTTGGCAAACTGGAAAATATTTTTTTCAAAATTCTGTAGCTTTGTGACTGGGGAAACTCTGGTAGGAAGAATCTGAGGTTTTAAATCCTCTGACATGAGGAAGGAAACTAAACCCAACCTTCTCTGTCTCACCTTAGATAAGTACTTGAACTGCAAATGGAGAGCACAATCATCTTTATCACTTAAAGGAAAAGGTGGCCTCTGCTTAGTGTTTGCAAGACCCTTTCTGCAAAACCTGGTTTCAAGCTGTGAGCTAAAAGGGAGGAAAAAACCTCTAAGTAGTATTTAGTGTGAGCTAAAGCCAGATGATGGGGCTTACAGGAATAGTAAAAGTATTCATAGTATTCACTTCACCAGAGTATCCACAGAAGGAGCCGAGCCTTACCTCTCACCCAACATGCGGTCTTGCATAGCTCCCTGCTTGGGGTGTAGGATTTGGGATACTTCGACTGATAATTCTGAATGAGGCAAGAATTCATGGTGATCTTTGCTCAAACTACTCATCTGTAGCAAACACATGGGACAGCATGCAAATACACATATGTTAATAGCTTATTGACAATAAATGGTTGTGTTTTCTTTTGCTGTCTGTGACTAGCTCTTTATTTTAACTTAGAGAAGGTATATGTAAAGGTTTTGGGTCTTTACACTATTGTGCCTCGTATGTATACTTTAAAGGTATGCAGAGGCTGTCCTTTTCATCATATGATGCATCTGCTGTTTGTTTGTAAATGTGTGTTAGAGGATTTAAGAGCTGGTGATTTTTCCACCATGATTACAGAAGCCAATTATTTTTTCATTTCATACATCATTTTATTTCCAAAACATTTGTTTCATACCTTAATAATTGTTAATATGAAACTGCCTTATTTGGAAACTTCCCAGTCTTCTCTTAAAATAGCATTCCAAGCAGGCTGGGAGAGAGGGGACAACAGGGCAGCGTGTAACCTGCCTGGCCTGCCTATCTTTGCTAAAGAACAGAAAGTGTTGGGTAGCTGCCTCTGGCTTCTGATTTGTTTCGGAAAAAAATATCCTTAAGAAAGAGTGCTCATTCAGTGTAGAAGGAAGCAAAAAGAAAGAAACCATGAAGAGGATTGAGCTTTTTTTGTCTCTAGTGTATTGCATCTAGAATGCTTCCACGTATTCCCCATTTCTGTTAACAAGATTTCAGTTTGTGCCCATCCCTTGATTACATTTCAGTGTTGCTTTAGATAACTTTTTCACACTTCGCAAGTACTTAATTATATCTTACAGAATCCCTATATTGTTTCTAAAGAACATAACTCCTGTAAATGTTATAAAATAAAAGTGCAACAGTTGAAACCAAATGTTCAGATTTTGCAAGGATTGGTTTGAGTTTTCCTCTCTTTTCTCAGACTAAAAAAAAAAAAGGGTAGATTTTGTGTTGATTCAAGAATAACCTAGCTCTAGTCCTCATCTCCCTGTTGTAAGATGTTAGCATGGTAAATAACATCGCACTTAGCAAAATAATCTTCAATTAACTGAGCAGGTATTAGAATTCACAGCTTTGATCATGACCATTTCATTTCAAGACTCAAAATTAATATTTAAGCAGGATTTGTACTTGCATTTGCGGCTCTGTTTCCTTCCCTCCCCCCCCATTCTGATTAAAAGAAGAGCCCCCCCCGGTTATGATTCTAGGTGTGTTAATTCTTATCCTGGCTCCTGGAGAAGCATTTTGGACGGTTCCACACCACCTCTGTAACTCATTAGCAAATAAAAGTCCATAAGCTCTTTATATGCAGGTGTAAGATGCTGCGCACTGTTTTATTGTTGATAGCATTAATGTTTGAGTGCTGGGATGATGTTGCTAAGGATTTACTGTGGAGAGATCTTTATTAATAGTGTATCCAAACATAATGAGAAACATAATCTTAGCTTCTCGTGCTCTTTGCTTTCATCTAGATCTCTGCAAAGCTTGAGCAAAAATTTTATGCTCAAGCAAACAGTTCTTCAGATGAGGCTTTTTGCAAGAGTGGAGCAACAGCTCAGGAAGGGGACCTTTGCATTTGATGATGGACTTTTCTTTTTAAAAACCCTCTCCTCACTTGCTCCAGTCTTTGTGTTGTCCCTGCTCCCCCCGTCCCCGTGCTCTTTGACATATGCTTTCATATGCTTGCTTCTAATAAAATGCTGTGACATCTTGACTGGTGATTTCACTATGGATTTTTGCTCTAACAAGAACCTGTTTGGGAATGAAAATCCCTTTCTTCCCATCAAAAATTATCAGTAGTAGAGCCAGAGGCTGACATTTGAGGAGTGCTCTAATAATGAAATGAATTAAGGTGGTTTTCCCCTAAGATATTTCAGTATGTGCATGTGTAAATTACAAGCATCATGTTTGTTTGGGTGGGAGGTGGTAGAAGCTCTCTCTGCTCAGAACATTTTTGTAGTTAAGTCTCATGAACTTTGATTTTCTTATTCCAAACTAGCTGTGTTCTTTGGAAGCAAAGATGCGACCAATTAACCTCTGTGGCTGTAAGTTGTGTTGCGTGGCTTGCAAGTTCGTTACATTCAGAAAGTTAGGGGCCAGTGCCAGGGATCAGAAGAGGTGAAGTGCATCCCTATTTGAGGGCAACCAGAGGCTTGCACGGCATTAAAGAAATGAGGGCTGGGGGAATGGGGGGGTACTATGCAATACAGTTTTACTTTCACCCTTAACTTTTTTTAGTATTTGCTAACTACAACAGCAACAACAAAAAGGTACGCTTGCCAGAGTCCTGCTGTACCTCCTAATCCCTTGCTGATAGGGCAAAATCTTTTTTTTTTTTTTTTTTTGCATTTGCAATGCTGAGAACGCTTTTGATCATTCATTTAATGTACGTTACTTAGGGTTTATGTGGCATTTGGATCAGGGACATTGTGTATGTGAAATGTAATGCGCTTAACAAATCAGACCTTCTGTATGAAAACATCTAAGCCAGTACAAAAAGTACAAAACCTGGCTTAAAACTTATGCAGACCTCCATATCCAAGTTCCATATGTAATAAATTGTAGGTAAACTCATTCATGCAGTGAGTATGCACGTTACAACCGTTAGACCATATAACATTTTTCATATGACAATGGAATAGGTAGATGAAAATCTCTTACTCCTTCTAAATGGTGTCTTTCCACTTAAAAGTATTTTCACAATTATTTCAGGTTGGTCCATAGCAGTCTGACTAGCACTTCTCAGATACAGTAGTTATTTGAAAATAGAGAGTGTAAGGGGTAGAAAGAAGACAGTTAAAATGCACTAAAAATAATCTTTCTAATAAAATGAGAAATCAGCTTTTAGAAAAGGGCAGAGAGGAACAGAAAGGTCTGGCAAATAACAGAATAAAAGCAATCTTAAATTTTTTTATGAAACTCTGCAGATCATTCATTTCACGCAAGTGTCTCAAAGCATCCTTTTAAAATATCACCAACTCCTAAAATCGAATACTGTCATTTTATTGTAGTAACCATAGGTTTGCTGATTTCATAATTGGCTTGGCTAGGGAACTCACCTGTAGGGATTTTAGCAGTAGCTGTTCTTATCAATTTTTTAATAAATCCCACAGATTGAGTACAGTAAATAATAAATGACACAGTGCTTGGTAAGTCAATATTTAATTTAATATAGATTTGGGGAAACTAACATATTACATGCGCATATTACTATGGTTCTTGCTTAAATGAAAAAAGCTGGATTTTGTTTACAAAAGTGAAAGGAGTAAAATTTATAAGGTAGTTCTTTTAGAATGTAGTTCATACTAGCATTTCTTAACTTCACCTTGATGGAGTATGTGACGGGTGTGTGCTGCCCAGAGGAAGTCCCGTCTATTTTTCTGAAGCTGTTACTGAATCTTCAGATCTGTCCAATTGGTATCAGTTCCTAAGGATTTACAGATCCCCTCAGCAAGTGTGTAAGCATATATTCGGACACAATGTAACTTCAAAATGATTTAAGCATATTTAAGTACTTGGCCAGATAGAGACAACCTTAAGGTATGCAGAAGTTATTTTACGATTAATAGGTTTGCTGAGCTGTCCTTCAACTTAAATATTGTCGAGAACTTTGTTTATGGACATATTGAAGAAGTAGCGAGAGTTGCCTTCTTTCACCAACAAGTTAAAACGTTTTTTATAAAAGTCTAATTAGGCAATACTGTGTATACAGAGTTATACATGCTAGTGAAAAGCCCAGGAGTGAGAGGAGAGAATAAGGAATGATTACCTTGTTTATCTGTTATTTCCGTGAATTATTTTTGTTAGTTATTTTTGTTATTTTTGTTTGTTTGTTCTTTTTTGTTGTTTTATTTTGTTTTTCAAATAAAATCTTCCAACGAGTAGTCCTGATTTATTTATTGACATGATAACTTGACTGTGAGGGGTTTTACAGTTTTGAAACAGGAATATACATAAGTGTTTCCTATGATGCTGCAGGTCCTCGTAATTAGTGTGCACCTGGTGAAGCCATGGTTACTACCCCCCACAACTCCTATATTTCTTTCCTATTATTCTGCAATTTACAGACCCTGATAGCATCTAATTAAGTTTGCCATTTTGTTATTTATGTATCATTTAGTGTGAGTATCGTTTGAGTACTCGAGAGAGAAAAAAGCAGCAAACACTTCAAAAAAAATGTACCAAAGCTACAGGCTGGAGAGCTGACATCTCAAAGTAGGAAGATTTATGTGGTCTATCAAAATTTAGATTTTCTGCACAGGTCTGGTCCTAATGTTTCCACATGGCACCAGTGATTGTACACCAGAGAAGCTGCTCCAGATGAAAATGGCTGAATTAACACTGTAGGGGAAAAAAAAAATCCATGAGGAGGATCAGGAGAACTTAAATTCAGCCTTTTCTATCTGGAGAGCTACTTTCTGAAAGCCATAATTTAAAATGGGATAATAATGTAGGCTTTGACAAAGGGTTTTCTTGTTTGTTTTTTGGGGGTATTTGTAGTTACAATAAGGGGTGACTTCTTTTCAGAAAGTTGCATTTCGTAGCATTTATTTGACAATTTAGTTTACGCCTCCTACTATAATCAGTGGAACTCCACGTAGGAAGGTAGATGACACTATGGGATGTGAGCTGAGCATCTTCTCCAGAATTTGAGGAAAACCAGCAAATATGCCTGTTGACTTCTGTGAACACTGTCTTAGAAACTAGATAATTAAATGTGTCTAACAGACAAAATATATAAAGCAATATCTCCAGTCTGTCAGGGGAAAAAAATGGTTTTAAGTATACATGTGCAATTTCCTTTTTTTTGTCTGCAGCTTTTATTTGCCTTAAGATAATGTCAAGGCTTTTAAATAGTTGTCATTTTGTTTTTCTGAAGTGGTCTCATTGGTATTACTCTCTGATAATCTTTACTTTTATCACTGTTAAAAACGATCTTTATTATTTATACAGCATACTATTTTTTTATCTGTACAAACATTTATTCTTATATTCCCATTTGCATTCTTTTTTCTTCAGTTTTCATAGTTCTTCCTGTTTCCCTCCTTTTTTTCTTTCCTGACATCCAGCTGATGAAAAAGATCCTGTGCTGTACCGGATATCTGACTGCAAAATGTATTAGACACCTGATTCCAGTTATATGTAGTGACTGTATATTATCCGAGGTGGAAGTGAAGAATATTGTGGATAGCTGTTAGTATGCTTCAGCTCAGTACAGCCAATTCCTTCATCCTTCATCCCTGTGATTCCTACTGAGCATTTGGATACCTGATTCTAGGAAAGCAGTTAAGCATAAGAGCAACATTCATTGCATGATTAAAACCAAGTTGTCATTACAAGCTAACAGAAAGCTGTCTTTGTAGTGGAAAGCAGTGTTAGATATACCTGCAGGCGTTGCTGGTTGTGTCTGCTGTGATAGAATTTTCACCTCAGGCATTCAGTGACCTGAAGGTAACCAAGTCCATCACTCCTAAAACAAATGCAAATTGTTATGTGTTGTAGTTCCAAAATGATGTATTCTATAATTATTAACCAAATAGTGTCAAAAAAAAAAAAAACAAATTGAGTATATGTAATCAAAATCTTACTGACTAGTTTGTTATACGTACAGGAATATCTTCAGTGACTTCAGTAAACAATGTCCTTGACAATTAGCAATCATTTCTGGTTAACATAATTATAATGAATACCTGAAATGCCATTAGATAAATGTTCAGAATGAAAAATTGCACAAAGAGATTTGATAAACATTTCTTAGCAGTCGTCAGACTAAGCACTGGAATGGATGCATCATCGCGCTCGGTATCTCGATATGAGCAGAAAGGGACACTCGCCTCACGTGTGAAGCTAACAATTTACTGTTAGGCTAATTGAAGTTTTAACAGCCTAACAGTCCACATTATTAGTCTATTTACAGTAATGTATGTTCATAGTCTACATAAACACAGAAAATTTTCAATAATACAGTTGAAGTATTATAGAAAATATTATATTATAGAAAATATATGTAGAAAAGCATTCTGTTACCTACTGATTTTCCTTGCTTTAATTCTCATGCTTCTAATGTTGTCCTGGGTACTAGGGTTGACAGTTGCCATTGTGGGGAGGAAGGGGTTACAAAAAGCTGTCAGCATCCTGAAGCCTTTGTCAGGAGAACTGTGGTGATGATGATGGTGATAGAGGTTTCTTTCTCCTTTCTTTTGGGAGCCCTGTGATGGTGGTAGTTTCTTCCTCCTGCTCAGTTTTAGGGTGAACTTGGGTTTCCTTTTGTAGCATGTAACCTGCTTAAGTACTTCTTTCAGTTGGTTCCATTGTTCAGTCTCTCTGTTCCCTTTGTTTTTTTTTTTTTTGTTTGTTTGTTTGTTGGTTTTTTTTGGTTTTTTTTTCTAAAACTGGTTTTACCTGAATACTACAGGGTAGTATTCCTGAACTGGTCATTGTGATGTGTGCTTATTTCCTGGGGCCTCTGTCCATATGTCTCCATACTCTTCCACAGAACACTTTTGCTAGAATTAGAGCTCATTCACTCCACTCTGAATTAGCTACTTGTCATCACTGTAAGCTAAAGCTAACTAACACTAATTCAGGGAACAATTACCTAATTGCTAGACAATTGCTGCTACAGCTGTACAAGTAAAAATCGTCTGAGGCTCAAACCAACCCAGACGAACACTGAGATCCCACGCTGCCGGGGCAATACAAAGCCTCTGGCCTTTTACTGGTAATCAGAGAAATGGCATCTCGTGGGCTACAAGGTCTTTCCACTAGGTCTGAACTCATTTGTTCCTGTTTTTTGTATGAAATCATGGAGCCAAAATGCATGCATCAAGTCCATTAAACACAGGAGATAAACATAAATTGCGGGAACTCTTGTTGCTAAATCTGACAAAACTTGAAATGTAAAGCAGTAAGTGCTGTTTCATAAATTCAGAATATAGATATGGCTATGAAAACTTTTTTATAATATATGAGGTATTCAGCCACAGTTAGGTCAAAGCTTGGAGTTTAAATTCTTTAAAATATAAAATGCTACTTTTATTTCTTGATAAGAACTATGTTTCAACATAGGATGAAATCTCTTTTCCATTTGATTAGTTGCCTGAGCACAGTTTGTCTATGGCCACCTTAAAATGTGGCAAGCATAATCAGCAGCAAGGTGACATTACTCAAGTTATTTCTTTTTTTTTTTAATAACTTTTTTCTTGTCTTTATGGATCTTTACAACACTATTATTAAGTGTATTGGGAGGTGAAGATATCAAATGAAATAGCAGGCTGCCCTGAAGTCCTTTAGGAGGGTTCAGTCTGTGGGAGACTTCGTATGGCTCCAGTCTCCTGCAGCAAAGGCTTTTGCTCTCAACAAGTCAGTCAGCTCAAATTTTGTTCAGTGTTAACCAAAATCCTTCATGCAAGTATTGTATTTTAATATCATCTTCCCTAAGAAAGAGAAAACCAGGACAGAGTTAAACATACAGGTTAGTGTAAACAATTGCTTTTTAGATACAGGAGCAAGAACACCACTTAATTTCTGCCTCGTCTGCGAGAATCACAATATTTGGTTTATTTTTCCCTTTAGACAGGTAGAATAACTAAAGGCTGGAAAACTGAAAGAACTTCCTGCATGTAACAACCTAAGGCACTGTAGAAATCTCTAGAAAGACTTAATCATCCTTGGATAGAATACAGAGCAGCAATCCTGCTGAGTGGAGAGCTGCTTGGAACATCTAATTGGAAATGCTAACGCTGCCTCAAAGATTTATTTTTTTAGTAAAGAAGTAAATCCTTAGTAAAGTAAATTTCTCAGTAAATTACATTTCAAATGGGAAGGAAATGGGTTTCAGTCTTGAGAAGCCTAACTTTGTAGTGGAAACTACATCAGTTGTTACAATGTCTAAATTTCATGGGTTAGTGTTCTTCTGATCGGTGGGGAATCTGATCTGATCTGACTGGTGATCCAGCTTCCAGAGGAGGGCAGAATGCCCCCCGAACAGCTTGTCACCCGGGGACTACAGTGCGCCTGGGGAGGTGGGAGGTGGCGATCTGAGTACTTTCAGAGGGATAGAACTGAACTGAAGCCTGCACATTGCTAGCAAAATGCTGCACCTGGCTTGCTGACTGTAAGGACGGCTCCCAACACCATCTCCAGATGTTTTTTGAAATAAAAATGGTCGAAGCTAGTAATTTCATTTGTGCTTGTTTGTTTTTGTTTTTGTTTTTGTTTTTTAATAGCACATCCTACAGGTAAGCAGTGGGTATATCTGCTATCTCTAGGCTTAAGGAGACAGGAGCACAGCTATTTTGTGGATAGGTTCTAGGTAGAGAAGCAAGATAAGCACCAGTTTGTTTATTTTTTTTAATAATGAAGACTTCGATATTGCTTGATTCAGGTGTATGTATACACTTAAGTAAAGACTTTTAAGGTGAACTAGTTGGGCACCTCTGTTCTACCTCTGCACATTTCAGGCTTTGAAATGTGTGTATTGGTTTGGCCTTGAGTGTATGCTAAGAAATTTGC
Organism: Anseranas semipalmata; assembly: GCA_013399115.1. Lineage (NCBI taxonomy): Eukaryota > Metazoa > Chordata > Aves > Anseriformes > Anseranatidae > Anseranas > Anseranas semipalmata. The sequence goes on along the minus strand of VXAA01004618.1, from coordinate 180,070 downwards.
TACTGCAAATGAAGATGGCAGCAAAACGAAGGTGAATTGCACTGCAGAATACCTAAAGCGAAGGCAAGGAACAGGCTGCCCAGAGAGGTTGTGGAGTCTCCTTCTCTGGAGACATTCAAAACCCGCCTGGATGCGTTCCTGTGTGACCTGATCTAGGTGTTCCTGCTCCAGCAGGGGGATTGGACTAGATGATCTCTCAAGGTCCCTTCCAATCCCTAACGTTCTGTGAATCTGTGAATCATTTTCATGTACTTCGCAGTAAGACTTGACAAAATAGTTTTCATTAAGCAGGAAGGCACAGAAAAATGGTCCCATTCATGATATCAAATGATTAAAAGTGCAAGTGTGAAATGAATTAAGCACAAATTTTGGCACTCCACACGTAAAGATGTATTTTTTATTTTTTATCCTTTTTTTTTTTTTTTTTTTCTTTTGGTGACCTCACAAATCCAAGTAGCAATATCATGTGATAGTGAAAATGATCTTCTGGAAAATGTAATGTTGTAAGATTCTGAGGTTATTTTTAATATAGACTTATTTCTGATAAATATTGAAGGTATCTTCTCTTCACATGATAATTATCACATACGTGAAATTACTGTCAGAAGGGCTAGAAGATGGAGTAGTTACAAGACTATCCTTTCTCCATGGATTTTCATGCCAGATGCATAATTAAGAAATTGTGTAATACCAGAAACCTGCAGGATCCAGTAAAATTTATTTTAGCGTACTTAATTTTAACTCAACTTTGATGAAAATTATTAACAGTGCTGGTTTAGTTTCTTTTTTTATTCAAAAGGCAAGTTTGTCATTTCACTATTACTTTCTGAACGGGAAAGAAGCCCTACACTTGTATAGTTTTATCACTGGTCTGAGGGCAGCAAAGTTTATTTCAGCCAATTAAAATAACAATTACTGTTAGAGACTCTAATAGGAACACCCTTGTGCTAGTTAGTTCCACATCCCAGATGGTACGATTAAAACCCCTCAGCTTCAAATTACTGTATTGTACTGGCTGCCCCTTCTCTAAAAGAATATTTACAATAATATGGTACAACACTCACTCCATTTGCATGCTGGTTTTTACAGTTTGCTTGCCAAAAACCAGTGTGCTAATACATTCATTGTTGGAAGCTATAACACTTGGTGTAAAATAAGCTAAAGTTGATTGATCTCTTTGGGTCACAGATTATTGCATATGTTTTGAGACTATATATAAATCTGTATCTTGACTTGGCTGAGCATGACTGCACCTGAAGTGTTGACAATGAATAATAATACATTTGCTAAATATAATGGTTGAAGTATTGCATAAAATTTAGTGGAACATCTTTCCAGTACTACTTTTACTTATTACTGTATGCCTTGAGATACTGACTTGATTATTTCTTCGGGCCAGGTACAACAGCTTTTTTTTTTTTTGTCTGTCACCCTTAGATTTCAGCAGAGCCTTGGTTATGTTTAAGCTAGCTTGGATATTTTCAAGCACTTTCATGTTTTCAAGAGACAAAAAGAGAAAAAAATCTCTCAGGGTTCAGTCTTACGAAGTTAGGAACCCCTCTGAGAAGAGGGAAGACCCCTGTTTATTCATCTAATGATCCTCAGCTTCCAAAGGATCAGAATGATTTAAAACATTCATCTAATGATCCTCAGCTTCCAAAGGATCAGAATGATTTAAAACAATGTATGTCCTGTTCTTTGTTATCCTGGCTGCATTCAGCTGTTGTATCATTGGAGTGTCTGTGAGGGAGTACTGCATAGAGAAATCTGGGGAGTTTGTCGTTACTCTGATGCCATCTATATATTAGTAATTTATCCTATGGCAAAGCATTTGTCAGTATAGGTGATATATAGCTGTACCTACAAGGTACCGTTTTGTGATACTGGGGAAATTCTGACCTCAAACTCCATTTGGTTTTCTGAGACTGAAGGAAAAAAAAAGTGAAAAAAAACAAACCTCAGTTGCTAGCATTATTTGGAGTTCAATCTCATGATCAGTAATAAACTCAGTTTTAACCTTGCTTTCTAAAAACTCAATAAATGTGATGATTTCAGTGTCCCACATTAAATTCATGTCTTGTACTGAAATGGTATTAGAATCTGGCTGTTCTGATTCCCAATACCTTTCTCCAGCTTTACTGATGCTCTCTTAATGTATAGGCAATGCAGTTTTGGGTCTGTACTTCAGAAATCCAGAAGGGCTATCACAATCATATTTTTCCTTCACAGTTTGGGAAAGCTTTTATTCCTGTGACAATATGTAGGCTTTGGGTTGTTATTGGTCTTTTAAATTCTGTTATTACTTAAGAGACACCTCAGCTCTGGGTCTCTGTCTATCTTCCATCCCCAGAAATAGATTTAGAAGCTTTCCATAAATAACCTTAGGTCCCTTAATGTTAGGTCTAATATTTTTCTTCAACTCTTTAAATGACTTTTGTGTTCACATAGTGCTTCATGGAAAAACTTACTTAATTCTGGTAGATAGGAAATTCTTGACCGTTGAGACTTAACTCCCATTTCCGTCTCTGACTTTTCTATCATATCATGATAGAAAAGAGGACAAATTATGAATTTTATTCTCGGTTCCTTGGGTATAAATGTGGAATCATTCGAGTCATACCAGTGCACTTACTCTAAGTTCACACCCAGGTAACTAACAAGCTTGTGTCTTTGAAATAGATTGTTGTTTTAATTAAAAAATAAACTCCCCATTTCTCTCAAATTTACTCCTCTCACATTCCCTCCTGCTTTCCATGAACCTAATCTAATTTACAGCCACAGTGTCTCACCAACACTTCTGGCAACAAAAGTATAAAATGATAAAAAGAAAAAAAATTAGGTCTAGTAACACTATATATCTCAAGATATCTCAATGTAGATATGACTGTAATAGTTCCTGTTGAAAAAAATAAAGACACAGAATGACAGTGGTCACTGAACCTGATTTATTTGTGTCCCAATTTATGTTACACTAAGATAGTGTTGGTGGCAGTCTTGAAGAGCAACACACATTTAGATTATCTTAAATATAAAGGATTTGTATAAAGGATTCCCATCCCTTCCTTTTTATACACTTTTAGACAGGAAACAAAATCACCCTTACTTTAAATTATCTGAGCAAATAGAAAAAAAATATTAGGTGGTCTTAGGGTTTGTATTTGCTATACTTCTGCTTTAGACAGGATGTGATTCCTAACCCATATAATAAGATCATGTATTTGTGATATGGAGAGCTAATTCTTCGTTCACTTAGATACAATTTTTTTTTCCTGGCTGCTACTGCCAGCTTGACTTGTGTCACAGGACGAAGCACTTCTCCTGTTCTCTGGTACAGACTTGCAACCTTGCGGATATCAGTAACCTTAGCCATTCCAATGCAAGTATCTTGTGGTTTGTAGGCACAAAATCTTCATGCTGATACAAAATGGGATGAAGCAATACTGGGCAGGGGAGAGAAGGCTGATCCTAGAGTAATGAGTGAATTTGAATAATGGCCAGCTAGCTCCTTCTGCAGAGAGAATGGTGTGGTTAAGCACATCCCTAGCACAGGGGGCTGGGGGGCAGCGTGAGGCTGGGCCTTGTCAGGCTGGCAAATCCCATGCCCCTGGGAGTACCACAGCCGCCCAGGGACTGGATCTTACCTCCGCTCTCCGTAGGTGGCTGTACCTTTCTGGTTTTCCATGTGGAGACACTGCTTACATTGTGGGACCACAAAAGCCTCGTGCTTAGCTTTCCGATAAATTTGGGATTGAAGCCCGTACATTCCACACATCTCAAGTATTTGCATGTTTCAAATTTAGGTAACGGTTCGTACAAACACAGTCCTCAGCCTACGTGAACATTCATAGGGTACTTCCAGGTGCTTTTAACTTCTACAGCTGAGAATATAGTGAAAAAAGCTGTTGCCCTGGGAGTCTGAAAAGCGTGGCACGCCTGCCAGGAGGGGAAGCACAGCCTCCTGGCTTCCCATTTTGCTGGAAGCTCTGGCTTGTTCCGCAGGAGTGCTGCACTGCATGCTGCTGCAAAAGAGCATTGCTGAGGTCTGAGATGATTTTCTAACCACGGAGAGGCTGGATACGCTCTATGGGTGGGAGGAGGGAATGATCTGGGAATTAAAGCAAAGAAGGAAAGGGGCAGGCCTGATTCTCTAATTAGCCTTGTTGTGTTTCCACCAAGCTGTTACATCTCAGCCATCTGCTGAATAATTTGAATCACCTTCTTGTTACTGGACTGAGTTGGGAAAAACAAACCATTTCTTAGGAACTTGCCTTCCTATTGGTTTGTCTTATTTGCAGCTTGTCACTTCAGAATGCTGTTGAAGCTCACTAGCCAAGTATGTTTGGGCTGAATTTGTACCATGACCAGTTTTTTACTCAGTCATCTTCACTGGTGTGTTAGGTCTGCTGTGTTCCAAATGGTCTCCCATATAGACCAAATTTCAATCTGTAAAAGAAAAAGTTCTTGCAGGAACAGTTGATCCTTCAGCATTTGTCATCCTGCATACCACAGCCATGGGACTTACCTTAGGAAGGAAAGGAATTAATTCCTTTTTCATTTAGAATTGTGCTTTGATCAAAATAGGATTTTGATTTTTTTAGATGTCGAGTTTGTGAATGCACTCTACCGCTCAGTAAACTGTTAGAGAGGTTAATCACATGCAACATTAAAAGTGTACATCTCTAGCTTGAATTGGTGATTCTTATCCTTCTAGCAACTGTTTCACCTTTGATGGCTAGACCAAGTAGTTTCCATTGCTAAATTCCTATTTCCCATAGATGTCTGAAAACTAAAGAACCTTTTTAAAAAAAAAAAAAAAAAGTGTGGTATTGCAAAACTCGTCCATGTGGTACGTATCTTTTACATACGTACTGTCTGGGCCTAGAATATCGTCTGTACTGCTGGGAGACCTGCCTGAAGCATGGCAGCAGTTCTTAAGCTTGTTCTTGTTCTTTAAGCTTGTTCTTTGTTTTTTAAGTTCTTGTGCTGGCATGGCTAGCTGAACCTGACGATGAGGTGTTGCTACAGCTGGGAATTCTTTGCATAGATAAACTGCTAGGCTTTTTTTTTTTTTTTTAACAACAACAACAACAACAAAAAGGGCAAGAACAAAAAAAAAGAAAAGAAGAAAAAAACAACCAAAAATTGAGTGTGTGTGAGAGAGAGAGAGAGAGAGAAAAAAAAAAAAAAAGAATATGGGGGTTTTACAAACTTTCCGGAAGCAATGACCAAACTGCCTAGCTTATCTCAGGAATGCAGTTATTTCCCAGTCTTTCGGTTGCAGTAACTCTAAGTCTGAGAGACATAAATTAGCCGTATTATCTAGCGTGGGGTCAACTTCTTTCTTGCACGTCCATGCTAATGCTATTGTCAGGCACTGGCAGTCTCTGAATTTCTAATATTCTCTTGTATCCTATGGGCCTATGCTGTGTGTGTCATACAAGGCATACAAGCAGACGTTTTTCCCCTATACTCGTCCTCATAAATATTTGAATTTATGTTTATATTGGTAACATTCAAAAATGCTAACATTGTTGAGCTTTCTCCACCTCTGCAGTTACTTTATTTAAATACAACTTTTGCCTTCATAGTAAGGAGCCTTCACGTTTCTTAGTGGGTTGTTACCTGGTATTTTTCTGCCAAAATTCTGAAGATGTAGAGAAATCATGTTTCTGTGTGCTTTTCTGTGTGGGTGGTCATGGCTATACTGCTTTATGTTGTCCCCACAAGTGGCAATGTGGTTTTGGCTCATGCCATTACTCTGAAGTGGATACCATTCTCAAGGTATCGTCCCCTCATCTGTGTGTATTGTCCGTTTCTTGAGGTTCTGTACGTGAGATGGGGAGGAGAATGACATGCTAGGCTCCTCGGGCTCTCCTTGCTGTATTTACTATGTAAAGCACCAATGCCAGCAAGAGCCCAGGATAATATTAAACAAAACTCTGCTTTTCTGCACCTGCAGNAAAAAAAAAAAAAAACCAACGCATTTTTATCATGTATTTTTTGTGACTGGGCATGTGGGATCAGTGGTCCATTTGAACACTCTGGTTTGCACAGCAAATGAGATCAGTATCAAGACTCTCGGATTCTATTGCAAGGCTTTTTTCCGATATTGACAGTTAAGAAAATTTTGTGACCAGCTAAATACCTTATTGTTTATGTCTTTATTTAACAGATATATCTTTCTTTTTCACTATTGAAGAGAGATATAGCCAGATGTGCTACTAATACAAACTGTTGTGGGGAAAAAAGCGTATGTTCATCTGAGATGTTGTAACTCAAATGCACTGAATCACAGGTATATTTTCAGCTCTGTAACTTGTCAGTGTAATGGTTATGGAGTAAAGACAAGCAAATAAATAAAACAACCAGAGAACATTTTCATAACATTCATATAATTGAATCATTTAGTTCCATAAAGCTGTTCTTACTGCATGAGTTTTGATGATCTCAGTAGTTTATGCTCTTCATTTTGAGTAATTTCTGAAGTAATGCACTAATATGAAGATAGATAACATTAAGTACTTAGAGATAAGTTGAGATGTAAAAATAGGCTGTTCATCATGTACATGTTTAAAAATCTGAGGATGTATTTTTCTGAAGTAAGAAATCTACCCTCAGTATGTTGGCCAGATTTCAATTTAAGTCATTAAATATTTGGCAAATATTATCACGTTGTCGTAGTTAAAATCACAGTTTGCACCTCCAATGTGCTGAATGTAGTAGGACTTTTGAAGCTAAAATGCTTGATAGGAGTGTACCTTAAGGTATTGTTGCTCTGGTGCAAATTGTTATCTAAATACAGAAGTGTGCCTTCTTTTGACTACTTCTATGACAATAGACGTATCTTCATCAAAGTCATTATGCTGTATGATAATGTTCATATGAATGTTTGAATGAATGCATAAAACAAATAACTCAGTGTCCAAAATATTTAAATGGGTTTGTGCAGATCACTGTGGACTTCCTAAATGCCTGTATAAAGAATATAAATGAGTGTTAGCTAGACGTCCATGTGATCAAGCTGGTTTCTAATTGCAAAACAGATTTGTCAGAGACTGAGCCAAACATCTCTCTTTTTTAAAATAAGGTATTTGATTTTCTTTTTTCTAACATTATCTGTCTAAGATAAAATCACTGGGGGATAGGGGAGGAAGATTCATTGGTTTGTGGTTAAGGACTACTTATCATATATGGATCAGCAGCCTCAGGGAAAGAAGCCTAACAATAGCAATTGAGTAAGTAGTTGCAGCGAGATAGGGGAGACGTGTCATTAGCAGTGCACAGACAGTCACGTGATGGCGAACAGTTACGCCGAGCACTGGGTTTGCCTCACAGAGGCTAACGTGGCTGACTGCGCTTGTATTTTTCTAATCGTTCTTTATTTCATGCTTACGTATCTGATAATTGAATTCATTCATGACATTATTGATACATGACACAGATTACTTATTTTTTTCACTTGAGAGAATTGATCGAGTAAAAAGTGTGTTCGGGGTTTACAGGCAAGAACTACTGGCTCAGAGATCTGTGGTAGTAGTTAACTTTGTGTTTGTCATCCCACTGAAGTTAATGGGTACCTCAGGGTGTAGCAGGGAGCATGCAGTACTGCTGCAGTCGTTACTGCCGGGCATCTTGCAGACAATAGTACTTTGCTGGATTAGAGAGATGTCCTTTGTCATTTCATCACTTTATCACTTTCATAATTTTACCTTTTCTCCTTTTGGGAAGCTTTACATAGCACTATTTCTCTTTCTATATGAAGATTTTTTGTTTGTTTGTTTACTTGGAATTGAAACTTGTTTTATGGTACTGTTTTACTAGCCTAACATTTAAAATACTTCCATTTTCCCAGCAGGCTAAGGTAACAACTTTCTATTTCCCAAGGCTGAGATAGAT
>VXAA01004618.1:73373-172153 GCA_013399115.1 Anseranas semipalmata | reverse complement strand
GGGGGAAGGGGAGGGTGTGCAGTAGGCTCTATGTAATGTTCCATATAGGGCTTATGTCCAAAATAATGGACAATGTATCTGAGTAGAAAATACACTGTGCAGCTTGGAATTTACTGGAAGATTTTTGACCATGTTATTATTGTGTTGAATTGTATTATGCAATTTATTAAATGACAATTGAGGCAATATGAAGTAACTATAAAGCATGACAGGGGGTTAATATTTTCCAAAGTATCCAAATTATGGATTATATTGTGGGGGGAGTCCTGGGACATAGAGATATTATAGAAATATATAGAAATATTTTGCCTACTTTCTTTCTGGAATAGCTTTAGTGTGTTTACATTGTCTGTCTTTAAAAAATGGTACAATATGTGAAAATGTAATCCTGTTCATAATCCATACAATAGGACCTCACATGAATGGACGTGTGGGCTTGGTGAATCCACACATCCGTATTCTGTGGAAGAATAACTTGATGCTTGTTAGCTTCCTACTTTTTTTTGCTGTACAAAGCTTTCTGCTGTTCTTTGGATGCTGCTAACACAGCTTGTAGTGCATGCTCCACGGCAGTGTGGATGCTACATTACAATAAAAAAATCTTATTAGAAGAAGATGTATATTATAATAATGTTACATATATATAAAAGCATATGAATACTTCAAATAAACACTTATGTATTGGTTCAGGTTGTAGTGTCAGACAACTTTTAAAAGTGTGGCCAGAAGGAGTATTTAGCTCTGAAGAACAACCTGCAATGTTGCAGTAGATATCCAAGAAAAGCTGTTCCTTTGTGGGCTTCTAAGCCACGCTGCATTAGAAGTACAATATGGGGCACCTATCACAGGACACCAGGTGCACATTGTAATGAGTCTCAGAGAGGCCATATATTTTAGCAATTAGATAAGATACATGTTATCATCAGGGAGTGTACAAAATACATAATTTTTCTTACAATGTGTTTTCTGTGACCCTAACTTTCTGATTGTTCAAGAATAAAAGTCATGTTTAACATTTAAAGAATAAATCTACTGATTTTTCCATTTTGGTGTTTCCTTGTCTTTTCATTTAGATGTAATCACTGTAACGACAGACTGAGGGCAAAAGAAATTAAACCAGTTGGGTGAATTAGCTCAGCAAGTGACGGTTCACAGGAGAGTCTTTATCTATGTGTGTGCATAATTGCAGGTAAGTGTACTGGCTACATTTTCTTCAATAGAACAATTATAATAGAAATTATAATTAAAGGTCTGTTATTATACTCATGACTAGATATTTGGGTCAAACTTGTACATGCACTAGCTTGAAGCCTGTTCTAAAAATGTATTTGATTAAATTTATATTTTATTGCATCCCTTCAGGGGTTTGATTATGCAGCCAAAATGACTCAGTTAATGTCAAAATGATGCTTATAAAAACTGGCCATTTTTATTAAGTATTTCAGACTTTGAGGGCACTGGTTTTTATTTTTAGATATTGTCCAAAGGAAAGTCCATATGGGTATATCTCTGCATATTACAGCACTGTGCTTGTAAAATGTATATATATGTATTGTTTTGGAAAAACTCAAGATGATAAATCTGAGGGATCTAAGACCTTGTGGAAGGCGATGGCAGAATCAAGCACCTAATTACTCTCTGTGACTACAACAATCTCTTGTAAATGTCTTGGTGCTGTTATTCACACAGTGGGAAATCAAGACATCTATTAGTCTTCATAAAAGCCTGTATCAGTTTTCATGATAGCCGATCCCATAAGATCTAATGTGCCACTGCTGAAAACACAGATTGGGAGGGAGAACTAATGCTGTTGCAGATATCTTAGTATGGACCACCTCTGGCTAAATACCACACAGAGTGTGAAAGTTACTCAGCAGGCTATAGAAATGTGTATTTTGTGATTGTGTCATATAGCACCCAAAAGCAGAGATTCTGAAAAAATACTTTGCTTGCAGAGATGAAATGCACAAGTATTTAGCAGACAGTACGGTCAGTTTCTTAGCTAGGTCTCTGTCAAAACATATCAGTGAGGCCTTTGAAACTGTAAGGGAAAACTTGGAAAGAAATTCTAGAGTAAGAATGTAGCAGGTGAAGTTTTCGTCGTGAGCTAACAACTTACATTTTCAAGTTTTAACTTTTGAATGAATAACAAAATACATCAGTGGGTTTTGGAAGTACTTGCTATCTTCCCTCATTTCTCTTGTGTATACAAATATTTCTTCTTTACAGAAGTCTCTGACAAAATCTGAATAGATAGCAATTAATTAGAAAGTTTCCAAAATGAAATGATAAAAAAATTAGCACACAACATGTTTTGTTGTTACTGAAAGCAATAAACGGTTTCTACATTCCTAAAATTGAGTATAATAAAAAAATCGTGTTGATCTCCAAATCATAGTTGGCTCAGTAATCCAGCTCTTGACCTGACTTCATATTAGATCAGGTAAATGATCTGTACCTTTGCATATTTAAAATATTTTTGTGAAAACTGTTATTTATGTTTAAAACAACAACAAGATATCAATAGCAACCAAAACAACACAACAAAATTATTATATCCACCTCCTGCTAATGAGGGATTTGCTAAAATGGATAATTTCTGTATGGATTGTATTTTTATCTTGTTTTCATACGTTTGCTGTGCAGAGATTTAACAAAGTCTTGTTTTCATTTGTCCTTTAAGATATGTAACATGAAAAAAACTTTGCAGAACATGTTGGAAAAATTTAGTGATTTACTTAAAAAAATAAAAAATAAAAAATGAATATGTTGTGTTTGAAAGAACATAAAAGAATGAGATTTGAGTCTGGAGGCGAGGACTCAGTTCTGTACAAGCCAGGTAGATTCAGTTACTAGTTTCTGTTAATTCTGTGCATGTATGTGTATGAGAAAATGAATGCACTTGCTTTCTTCATAATCTGGCTCTTTGCATTGCACCTGCATTATGAGTTGCTCTTTTCCATTGTAGCACTAGCTGCTGTTCTCCTATATTCTCTTTGTGAATATTTAATATGTATCAAGAAGCTTGCGATATTTTCCTTCAGGGAACAGTAAGGACAAAAACAAAAGGAATTTAGCAATACAAAACAAAGAAGGACTGACTATAAGTAGATGAGAAGGTTTCCCAAGTCTTTTGTGCATCATCAGAAGGATTCTAAGTTTCCTTTTGATATAAGATCCTTAACATGTTTGAGAAATACCTACATTTTTTTCTGAGGTTCTTGTTCTAGAGACCTAACTGGTGATTTATTTGATACACTTTTCATCAAAGACTGGGAAGGAGGGGAAGGAGGGGGGGCAGATAAAGTACCTGTGTTTTATAGACAAGGGAGCCTCAGTATTAAGTATTTTTGTTCCTGTCGGTGGTAGTTGTACAATTCGTATAATACTGTCTTTGTTGGTAACTAGTGCTTTAATTTTAACACATGACATTATATTAAAATTGTTTTAAAAAGTGAGATGCTGTCTTATGTATATATAGTTTCTTATGCATTTACAGTATAAGTGGAATTGCATTCATAGCACTCATCAACACCATTGTCTGATTATCCAGTCAGTAGATCTCTCTAAAAATAGATATTTATCTCTTTACCTTCTCAGAGCTAGTATCAGCAGCATTCTATAGCTACATTTTTATTAGTTCACACTCTGACGAACATTATAATAACTCAATAAACAAGGAAGATTGGAAACTACTACTAAAGAATGAATAGCAACAAAATAAGAATTCTGATGACCTAGATTCTTGAGTTAATTAGGCAAGCCAACTCCTGTTGTTACAGATGGAAGACTGTAATGTCTAGATTCAGAGATGTGGAGGTGCCTAGCTCCCATTGAATTCAAATGAGAATTAGGCTCCTAACTACCTTTCTGAATCTGGGATAAAGTGATTTCAGCAGCATTTGGTGTCGTTATTGTGGAATGTCTGTCTGCTTCAGTGCAATTATTTTGCATTTACTCTGTCTTAGTAACAATAAAACTCTGGCCATGGAGTTATTTTGTTGTCTATAAATGGTTTGTGACTTTACACTTTTGAAAAAAGAAATCTTAAAAAAGAAACCTTTTTGAGAAACTGTATTTGTCTGTGATTTGAAGGAAAAACATTCTCTTCCAAGAAGCGTCCCCATGTCATGCTTAGATTGCTTGCAGCTCTTTCAGCTATTACTGCAGAGTCCAACTTAGAATGCAAAGGGAGCAATGTGTCTGTCTATATATTAGTAAGGCCTTTCATTAAATCTTTACTTTTAAAAATAATTGGTTCTTTTAATCTATAATGGAACATGGACTTACAGGCTGCCTGTGATTAAAATTAAACCTTATTTGTCTTTTAATATGGTGCTATGTTCATCTGTAATTGAGTAGGGATCGATGCCAGCCCTGTGATGGGCAGTAAGCTTATCCAACATGACGGAGATAGATTTCAGGGAAGACAGACTTTGCTGTTTCAATGTACGAGTGGGATGAGTAGACCATATCAGCAACATTTAATTATTTTGTAGGTAATTATTCATTTGAGGGACACAAGTTTCAAAGCAGTATTGGAGTAGAAGGAAGACCTAATACAATTACTGTTTGGCTAAGTACACTGTTTGCACTGGTAGCTGGAAAGTCATAATGAGCTTTTCATTACATTTGCATAGAGGAATGTTTTATTTTATAATAAATTATAGTTTCAGCTTAAGCTCAAACTAATGTTTAGTATAACAATACTGACTTGGAGGGAAAACAAACAAACAACAACAAGAACAAGAGAAACCAAATCACAGATTGGTAGCATGCATTCTCTTGTTTGTTTTGTTGTTGTTGTTGTTGTTTTGGTGTCTGTTTTTTAAGATTCTTTGCTCTTGTAGTAGTTGTAGAACAACTTAGGACCCCTGGAGGTCACCTAGTCTAACCCTATGGTCAGTAGGTCTAGCTAGACTAGGTTGTTCAGGGTTTGCACAGCTGGGTGTTGAACACTTCAAAGAGTGGAGATTCCATAGCCTCTCTGGGCAATCTGATCTAGAATTTGACCATCCTTGTGGTAAAACTAAGTAAATAAATTTCTCCTAATATCTAATCAGGATTTCCTATGTTTCAACGTGTTTTCAGTGCCTGTCAACCTATTGCTGTGCACCTCTGAGAAGAGCGTGCTTCTATCTTCCCTGTATCCTATGGTCAGGGAGCTGTAGACAACAACAAGGCCGCCTTTTATCCCTGTCAAGGCTGAAAAAAACAACCCTTGCAGCCTCTCCATGTATGCCATGTGCTCCATGTCACCCACCCCCCATCATGGTGCTCTCCACTGAACTCATTCCAGTATGTCAGTATCTGTTACTGGGGAGCCCAGAACTGGGCACAGTGTTCCGATGTGGTCTAACCAATACCAAATACCGAGGAAGGGTCACTCCTCTGGACCTGATGGCTGCATTCTTGCTGATCCAGCCCAGGATACTGTTGGCTGCCTTCCCAGCAGTGAGTGATGCCATCCTGTATGTGTGACTTTGCATTTTCCTTTGCTGAACTTCACAAGGTTCCCATCAGGCTGTCGCCAGTCTGTCCTCTGAATAGCAGCCTTGCCCACCAGCATATTGACTGCTTCCCTCAATTTGGTGTTATCCACAAACTTGCTGAGATTGTATTCTGTCCTGTCATGTACCTGCAGTAATGAAGGCAATTCCCGGTGTTGGTCCCCATACTGATCCCTGAAAGACACCACTAGTTACTGGTTGACAGCTGGACTTCCCAGCACTGATGATAGCTCTCTGAGCCCAGCACCCCATCCAATTCTCCACCCACCTTGTTGTCCATTTATCCAATCTGTCACTAAGCAATTTGATGAGGGCTATGGGAAACTGTGTCAAAAGGCTTACTAAAATCAAGGCATCCTACATCCACTTGCCTCTCCTTGTCCATGGAGCCTGTCATGTCAATCCTAGCAAGTGATGAGGTTGGTCAGGTTTGATTTGCCCTTGGTAAACCCATGCTGGCTGCTCCCAAACACTTTCTTGCCTTCCATCTGTTTAGAAATGGCTTCTAAGTGATTTGTCTCCATAACCTTCCACAGAACTGAGATGAGGCTGACAGGCCTGTGCTTACTGGGGTTTTCCTTTTACCCTTCTTTTTGCCCTTTCCTTCCCACGATCAGAAACTTATCAGGAACCTCTCCTGATATCCATGACCTTACAGAGATGTTAGAGAGCAGTCTCGCAGTGACGTCAGGACAGAACCTTCAGCACCCTCAGATGCATCTCACGTGGTCCCATGAATTTGTACATGTCCAAGTAGGACACACTTAAGCTATCCCTAAATTTGTCTTCCTCTGCTGTGGATACTTCACTCCTACAGAAAATATTGAAAGGAACTACTTTCAAAACTGGAAGGAAATAAATAAATCCTCCCAAATTTTATGCAGCCTTTCATAATGAATACATTTCCATCCAGCTTGAGCAGTCTTACTTGAAAATGTGTTTTTATGTATAAACTATTGTTCAGGAAAACTAGATTTCTCTTACTGCTTTGTCTGTGTCCCCTGCACCGTAAACAATTGTGAGCTTTATGCTGCTTGCTAAGCTATAAATATTAATATACTACCAGTGATACTAACAGCGGAGAAACTTAGTTTTAGTAGCAGCGAACTGGAAGGACTATGATCAGAGCACTTATTATTTAACTATTAGAATTTTCATCACTTAATTTTAGAGTGTAAATAATGGTGACTTTCTCTATTTCTTTTTTCCATGGAAAGTTCAAACAGAGGTATTAAAATGGACAAGCCATTAAAACAAATGTCTTTTTATCTTGGTTTGGACAGATCATGCTTGCTTTGAGTTTGTTTTCGTTTATTTCTGGGTATCTTTCAACCACATCTTTCAACTACTGCTAAATACATCTCTGTGTCTATCCAACTGCAGTATCCATTGAGATGGCATTTATCATTTCCATTAGTTCAATAAGGTATTTCATCTTCATAAGTTTTCGGTGTCCTACAGATAATCTGAAAACTATTGTTCATCTAGGAAACAAAAGTGACTAGAACTCTTAACTAACTTTTGCTTATTTTAAATTGGAGGGGTAATTCTGATAATGAGCATCGATAACTGTATACTCTTGTCTGGAGTGCTGTTAGTAGGACCTGTAGTTTATTTTGTCGTGGTCTGGTGTGACTTGTGGATATAATCAATAAAAATTTTGTAACATAAAACCAAAAGGTAAGAAATATCATTTTCAAACATTATTGTGAAAAGCTACTTCATAAAGCAATGTGTTAGATGGTCTAGTGTGCTTGCTATGAACACGTGTTTAATAGGTTTAAGTAGCTCAACTTACTGTGTTGTTAAGGAAAAAGCAGCTGAGACTGAAAAGCTTTATTTTTCTGTTCACTCTTTTCAAGCAATCCCCAGATCAATAAATAGCCCCCAAACTCACACAAGGGCTTCCATGTGATGCTTCGCCCAGGCGAATGGACTCAGCAATTCATTAAACTTCTCACATTCATCCTTTAGTCCGATTCATTCACTGTTTATGTCTTGGAGGCCTTTTTGAAATTCCTGCATGGTATTTTTACATGCAGCACCTAAACCTGAGAGTAGTGGCATTATAATAAAGCTGTTCTAAGTTCTGAACAAGTGTTCTTAACCAACTCAGAATGAGCATACTTTCAGATCTTCTGAATCTATATGGCAATAAGTACAATTCTGTTGTGAGTAACTAACATACGTTTGTTTATGCATTGGGCTAAGGAATTGAAACCAGATTCATTCCATGTTCTCTCAAGGTTTATATGGCATATTGATGTGCCACAAGAATTTTAAGTATGTAAGCAGCTGCAGTCAGAACTGGTTTCAGCTAAGTTGCTGTTGAAACAACTTGGCCCGTAAAGTCTAGTATTCAGCCTATGCAAATAATTTCATGCAGAAAAATCCATATACAATGCTCTCCTTCTTTGCTCTTACCACACAGATCCCTGTACAAGAGTCATATTGTAATCTAAATGTGAACCAATGTCATGTTTTTCATAATAACTGCAGTATTATGAAGTCTTTTTCATTCTCTGTCTTTGGTCAGAGTCCAAAGCATAAATATGAGTTTGGTACCTCTTTGCTACTAGTTATAAAGCATTGTCAATACCTGCTTCACCTACTTAATGACCAGTTCTTATTTTGTTCTAATTACAGCTAAGTATCCTCAAAATAGCAGCTTCTTCCACTGAGAGCCTTAGCGTGGCAACAGGCTTAGTTTTAGTCTGTTTTGGGAGTTGCTGGTTAGCAAAAAAACCTGGCACTAGGATCAAATACTATCTAACAGGACTTCTCTGAAATATCTTTAGTACTTTTGACACAAAGGGAATAGCTGATAGTCTGCCACAGGTGTCCCCCCTAATGCAGTAAAATTTGTTAAATGCAGAGTTACCGTAGTTTCCTTCATACAACAATTTCCATTTTAAAATAGCAACATGACACTGAGCAATGCATGTTAGAGGCTTATTACACTTTGCTAAGGGTTCAACTCCCACCACCTTTGGCAGCTTCTTCCCCACCATACTTGAGGCATGCAGTAAAAGCTTCCTCAGAAATGTGCTGTATGGAGTCTCTCTCACTTCATTGATTGTGGTCATGTGATTTTATTTATTTATGCAGTTTCTGTAACATCCAAGTAATAAGTTGCACATAATTTACACAGGTAAATTAGACACAGCTGTGGCTTTTAAACACTTCCAGTTTGGGTCAGTGCTTCTAAGTTGTAGCTTGAAAGTTTCAGTGATTCAAGTTCTAAATTTCTCCTATTTTATCTGTTGCATAGAACGAGGACAGTCTAACAGAAAATAATGGATGATGAAATCATAATTAATGTAGAAAAATCTTAGGAACTTAAGAGCTACAGTACTTTAGCCAAGCTATATTCTTTGAAAAGATTGAGGAACGTATACTTTCCAAAACTTGCAAAAAGCATAGTAAATTTCTTAGGAAGCTTTAAACTTCCTAAACTAAATTTACATTTTGGTTTAAGACAGTGAGATGTTCCTAAATGCCACCGACATCTACAAGGGGAGTGTAGGGAGAGAATGGTTGATTATCTATTCATTCACAAAACAATAAACAATCCATGTTTGCAAAAGAACCCCAGATTCTTCTAGGAATTTTAATCATGGGCACAGATGCAGTTGCACTACATCTTACTGCTAATTATTTTCCTAAGAAAAATGCCCAAATTTTGTCCTACAGGAATTACTGTTAGTGAGCAAATGACCAAACACACAGTCCAATGCTCTGGAAATGGTTGGGGCTCTTCAAGTTGCTAACGAGTTTGATTGTTTTTTATTGCTTGTGTCCTTTTTAAAACTCAGAATAGCTTTTTACTTTGAAACAACAGTTTGTCTCTGAAAAACTTTGTTGTTATTATCTTAATGGAAATGAAAAAAAAAAAAATGAAATAGCACCATAAGTATTTGTCATGATTTTAAAACAAAGTGTGGATTCTTTTTTTTTCATTTCCCAAGCAGCTGTAGTGCCTTTGGCAGTGCCAGTGGCTGTGCTAGTTATTTTCTAGCCAGGATCTAGGAGTGGGAAGTTTGGACAAAGCATCAAATGCCTCTAGGATAATCAAGAAAATTCTGGAACACTATAGTACAAAATAAAGATGATGATTTTTAATTAGACGGCCTGGGAAGAGTTGAGGGTATGTCAGGTAGTGTTCTTCATTCTTTTTCTTTCCTTCTTCAGTTTCCAATGAGCAAGGGTAGGTTTCTCTAACCAATGAATCATTTGAAACTGTTCCATACTGAATCATATAACTTGCAGCATATTTCACTACATTTGCCTATTGTGATATGTTAATGGTAATGAAAGAAAGTTCTGTTCTTATCAAGTACAATAAAGATAAATACATTTCACAAGGCTTCCTTTAATACCAAATTTCTGTATCCATTCTTTAATAACATAATTGTCTATAGAATGTGTGGCTGTAGATCCTGTATTCACAATTGGAACAACCACATATGTGTGAATATGTGAAGGTTATGATGCAATTTGAGAGAGATTTTTTACACTGAATATTCTTACACAATAAAGCCTGCAGCTAAGATTTAGAGAAGATATTGAAACAGAAAAGCATAGATGAAGATCTCACATAAAGCAGATGCTTAATTAAACAAGGAGGCATAGTATGTGTCACTTGAATATTGGGATGCAGATATTATCTCAATTTGTTATAGTGCACACTTATTAAAGTCTACCTCTAAATAAAATTCAGGTATGAAATCAGATGATTTATAGCTTAATTGCTATAGTGAAATCCTAAGAAACATGTCAGGCTTTACCGATGTTAAAGTTTCTTGACTACAAAACTTCCCTTGAAATTGATTTGGCAATACAAAACATCCCTCTAGTAGTGAATTCTCCCAAAGAATTCCAAGTAATGAGATTGCTGAATGGCATCTCTGTTTAAAAAAAAAAAAAAAAAAGGAAAGAAAAAGCTCCAAGTATTTCAGAGTAGAAGGATCTGTGCTTGACAGCAGTCTTTTACTTCACCTAGAAGCAAATTAGGGCATCTCTAAACTCACTCCCATAATGACAATTGATCCATTTGTAGTGGTGTAAATGTCATTACTCTGTCTTAGAGGTACTATAGCATTCTCCAAAGCAATATGAAAAGTGCATACAAAATAATGGCAACATGTTCTTACAGTTGTTTACACACTATTTTTGTTATACGAAAAAGCAAAAAAAAAAAAGTACTTACACTTTAGACAAGAGAATACTAATAATAGCCTACACTAAAAGGCTAAAACCACTAACCCACCTCCAAGCAGTTTTATTTATGGGACACTGAAAGATAAAGATATTGTGGCTGCACACTGAAACATGTTTTTATTTTTTCTGGTCCCCCCCCAAATGCACATAGTCATATCGTATCATGAAATGAGAGAGAGAAAAAAAAAGGAAAAAAAAGCTAACAAATGCAGATAGATGAAGAAAGAAACTTTTTTTTAAAAATTCAGATAATTAGTTCCAAAATTTTCTGTGACTTTAAAATACCTTATTTGTTCATAATAATGGCAAATTGAAAATGCTGTTCAATAATATTAAGCTAGGAATACAGTTGATATTAATTTGTTGTTATGAAGCTGAATACTATAGAATTAATTATTTTCTAGGAGAAATCACCAACTGCATATCATGATACTTGCTTACCCCAGAAATAGCAACTGATTCAATTTCTTACAAGAATGAATTAACCTCTGTTCTGTGTGTTTAAAAAAAAGAAAATAACAAACCACAAATCAAGTCTAAGTTGCCTTTATTGACAATTGTAATAGAGATTTGTTGATGCCTAACTTGGTGAGTTCTGTAGGTTTTCATATATTATTGTGGAAGATCTGATAATAGTGCAAACTTTTAGTCTCATGGTCGTCTTGGTCTGCTTTAACAGGAAGAAAACTCTGGTGTCTTTGTACTGCATTAAAATGTGTAAACCACCTCTTATAAGCCAAACAAACCTAACTTTTGCTTCTTGACTTTAAGAGATTAATACAGTTTGACTATGTAAATCTGTTTGAAAAAGATCTACCCATTTAAGAAAATAATTGCCATTAAAAATTGCATTTTAGCTACTGCACAGTGTTTACAGAGGACAGGGTATGTAGTTGAGAAAATTCATTAGTGAAACCATCTGTTCCTCTTTCCTTATGAAACTTCACACCTTTGTGTGACTTTTGTGTTTCCAAAATGCCTATTGTCCTTAACACAAAGAGCATTATTGCTAACAGGCTGAAGCAATCTTTCCAAGGATCATGGATGATGGATATTTCTGGGATAAGGCACATGGTTCATTCTTGCACAGAAGTGTCTTTGAAAATAGTTTGAAAGGTAGTTAATCCCTCTGAAATTGGTGAACTTAGCACCTGTGTCCATTTAAATTTCAGAAGTTCTTAGAGGTTTATTGATCCATTAAAAATACCTGTCTATTGGATAGCCCCATGAAAACATCAGTGGTGTGACGGGGGGGTTTCTGAGGTTGGTCTGCCACCTGTCTTTCTAAACTGGGACTGTCTGCTGCTTAGGGTGAAAGAGGTGGGTAAGCCCCTGTCTCATAATCAATATTCTTAATGGTCTGCAAACATCACATAGAAATTAGTAAAAATTAGTTTAGTAAAAGAGGAATGCTGTCACTGTTGTAGTGTATTTCCTGAAAGCTTTTATGCATCATGAATGAGTGGTTTATATCTCTATGTAACAGTTAAACTGAAAGAAGAAAAACTTAATTGAGAATATTGCAATGCAATAAGTAACTGAAGCCATTATGGATATTTTTCACCCTATGAGATTAAGTAGGTTTTGTGTGAATAGTTGGGGGAAGAGGAAAGAAAAGGAGAAGAAAATTTAGCAGAAAAAAAAAATCCTGTTATACAGTTATGGAAAAAGACATGTATGGTAATAATAAAATGAACTGCTTGTGTTGAGTCTGAATCTTAAAAAGCACAGATGTCCTTCCAGGCACACTATTGGAAGACTAACTTTGTTGTTTCTTTCCAGAGAAGGATATTGTGGTGATACTGCAGGGTTAGCACATGGATTTCACGGATCAGTATTCAAGTGTCTTAGGATAAACCTGATGCTCAGAAGGCAAACAGTTTACTCCTTTTTTATTATATAACCACAAATCAGTATATTGATTCTGAAGAGATCAAATAAATTTTAAGCTTGATCAACAGTTTGCTGGATTCAGAGCTTTTAAAGATAAGCTAAGATTGACAGATAGATTTTTAGCGCATGGTCTACGTTACAAATTAGGCCTGTCGGGTTAGCAGCTCTGAGAAATTTAATTCTAGTTTTTCAGTTTGCGATAGTAGCAGCTGATGGGCCTTGTAACATAATCTGAAGGTGAGTCACTTGCCTTTTTTGAGATTGATTCCTGTGGAGCATGGATGGAATAATCTTCAAATGTGCAGATCTGTCTCAGAAAGGAGAATATCTAAGACTTGCTATGTTGTTATTCTTATTTGTGTAGAGGTAAAAATTTGCTTAGCACACTTTTTGAAAGAAGCCTTGTATTCCTCAGATTCGGAAAGCAGCATGACTTATGGCTTTTACTGTTTACGAGTGAATAAATAAAGGTCTTGAGTGATAAAAGTTGAAATGACAATATTACCATATTCAGATATTGAGTCCTTTGTCATCTTAATATAGAAATATTTCTACATCTTGATGTTGAGATCACAGATAATATGGGAATAGGTGAAAAGCAATGTGTTTTTGTGAAATCATAATCACCTGTTTTTCCCAGTTATAGAACTGGTAAGCATTTCTAAGTTTTAAAAAAAAACCCTTGCCTGAAAAAGAACCGATATTTTACCCAAAGTAAAATTCTTTCCCTACCATACTGATAAATATTTTATTCTCAGTTCAGTGTTATTCAGCTTGCAGTCTTTTTGGTTTGCTCCATTACAAACATGGATACAGCACATTACAGTCTCAAGGTTTTGAAAACTAATGGATATTTTTAGATAATTTGTACTGAAAATTAAATTTGTCAAATCCTGTTGTAGTTCTAGGCTTAGATAAATATGCTGTAGAAGGGCTTAGTATTAGTTCTGAGGTAATCACTTTAAAATGTTACTATCTTATTATACCAAGTCAGACACTAGATGATTGAATATTTGTAAATTTATGATCTAGAGACTATGCTTGACTAACACAAGCAATGAAGTCATATTGCCAAATAATGGACAGAGTTCTCAACTGCCTGATTTTAGCAGAGTTACTTCTAAACAATTTGTGTATCAGATAATTTCTGTGTCTGCAGAATACTGTGATTACTTCCATAAAGATTGCATATTTTTAGGTTCAGATTTTATCACCTAATCTTCTTTTTAGTTCTGCATGTTTTGAAGTTCAGTCCAGGATCTGAGCAATGCAATTCTAACCCAGATCTTCTCTCTGGGCATAAGATAGGTCTGTACTTCAGGGTTTAATTAATAGGAGTCAGTCAGTGTTGTTACTTCAAGATTGCTTTCAACAGTGTCATTCATTTCCTAAAACAACATCACTGCAAGATGTGTTCTTATTAATTAGCGAACTGTTAAATTTGCTGGCTTTTTTGGTAAGCCAGCTTTCATTGTGGAAGACCATACAAATAGCTATATTTCTGATTTATTTTACCTGAGATTTTGATCCTGAGTTTCTGTATAGTAACTTTTCCCACATTTTATGCTGTTTACGTTTTTGTGCTTTTTCTGGTCCGTCAACAAACAGATAAACACAGAAAAATCTTATTCTCTAGAATAGTGTTTTGCATGAAAACTTGATACTCTCTTGCCGCATTGTGCATAAGGTTGCAGACTTTTAAAATAATGTCCTTAATTGCTTAAATAATAGTTTAGGAGTAATTATTTTTGCTGACTGCATGCTTGATTCAATTCATCATTTGAATCCAATTTTACTGTTAATGCTAAGTAATTAAAGGCACAGTGTCTGGATTTTACACAGCCAGCCACCCCACAGGTAACAAAAATGTCATCACTTTGTATGAACTAATCTCAAAGCATTTGCCAAACAACTGCTTCTGATTTGTTTCCCTTTTAAAATAAATTTTCTTATGAGCATCTTTCATTCTCATTCCATAGTACTTTGTGCGCTACCCTGATTTTCCTGTTTTAGTGTTGTTTCTGCATGTGTGTAGGTGTGTTTCTTGAGCAGAATACACACACATTAGACATTATTGTGCTTTTGTATATATTCAGGGAGAAAATAAATTGCATACATAAGCATGAGACAATAAGGAAGATGCTTTTGATATTTCCCTTAGCTTACTCTACTCAGTTTCAATGGTTTTCCCTTGGTAGAGAGAACGTGCTGGGTGTGAGAAAGCAGTAGTCATATCCAGCAGTTCCTGACTGCTTCCTGGTAACAAACCATTGACTACTACCCTTGCAGCCTGGGCGTGCAGCTTGTTGTTGACCTGCTAACTGTCAGTCAGCCCGTGTTTTCCTAGCTGACTAATCAGAAGACTGTGACAGAAGGTGTAAAAGGCCTCTCCCTGTTGCTCTTTGTGTTCAGTCATTTGGTTTATTGTGGAGGCAATTGGTTCCTGAGTACAGCTTGCCCTTGGTAACTGTTGGCTGAGTTCTGACTTGTGTTGTTGTGCCCATTTGGGAATGGATTTCAAGAGGACATACTCCGTAACCTTACCAGGGATGAAGACAGGGGTGATCAGTCTGTGTTTCCTCAAGTCTTTCTTCTTGCCTTTCTTAAAGATAGGTGTAATATTAGCTTTTATCCATTCATCAAGGACTTGCCTCCAGAACTCTACCTAGTTTTGATATTTGAAGTCAAATTATTGTGTTTTCTGACATACATGATTTTTTTCAGGTTTCAAATGCCAGTAGTACTTATTATCAATTTGCCTCACTGCTTAATCTCCTTAGTTTGAGGGAAGGATCCTTGAAACTATTCTGTTACTACTAGATGTGCCAAATCATGTCATCTTAAGACTGAGCTATCTGGTTTGTATTACTAAAACACAGGAGCTCCTTACAGTAACTATTGCATTTACTTTCACAAAATTTATGTGAAATAGATAAGGGAGTATAAGGGACTATGGGAGGTCTCAGAGACAGATATGTCTTTTTCTTTTTTGAAAGCACTTAGGCAAATATATGAATGAGTATTTGGTGAGACATTCAAAAGTGTTAAGTGTCTGTCTACATTCTAGTTGGATAAATACTTTTTAAAATGTGACCTTAGAAAACCCAGGCAGGTTTTTCAGTGCATGTCTTAAGAAGGTTGCCTGAGTCTTGGATGAGTTCTGAATTTATTTTCTATTATTCTACTGCAGTTTTCTTTGTTACCAGAAATACTGTCTACTTTAATATAAAAAAGCGGGCTGCCTAATGTTGGCTACTGAGCTTCTCTGCTCCTATGCTGTATTGCATAGAATTAAAATAAGCTAGTTTTAAGCATTCCTTGAACTATTTTTTGGATTTTGAAAATGTCCCATATTCTATGGATATTCAGCTGACTTATTGCCACAAATTTGGTTGTTTCCCTAGTCACTTTATTACCTAACAAAAGTAAGATGCTGCAGGCAAGATTATCAGCATGAGAATAAATGATCTAGCAAGCAGTAATAAACCTGAAAACAACAATGCTAAATGTTTTATGCATCATTTATGTATGTGCCACTGCTGAAGGCTGAAGCAGTAGCTTTTCAGTTCTGTATAGCAATGGCAGGAGGAACTATTTGCACTTCCTTAAGTCATGAGTTCTGCGATTGGTTATTGTATAGAAGTAGGTATACAAGGTATAAAATTAATAATTATAATGGAAGTAAAAGAATACTAGCACAGCACTATATTCATAACAAATGAAAATTCTTTAACACAAAGGGGAAAACTTGATTAAACTTTGCTAAAATTTACCTGGAGTGCTACTGATATTACCTGTCATATTTCTTACCTCTTTTTTTCCTATGGCAAAAATAATTTGCAAAATAAATGTATATTGCAAAAATGGTCCCTCAGATGTGTTAGTTAAACAGGAAACTACTGTAATAACAGTCTGAGAATGTAATCTGGGATCTTCTGCTTAGGGTATCTGGTGAGTATGTCTCAGCTACAGTCTGCTGTTACAAAGCCTGGCTGTTTATCTTCTGGTCATTCTGATAGTTTCAGCTGTAAATTGAGGTGTACACCAGACCCCCTGTTTTTGGCAACATGAGAGCATGTGCAGCATGTGTTTGTGAACGCAGGCAAGTTGTGGCTCCATCGGTTCTAAAGGTGTACCTTCCAGAATCTGTGTGTGGGGAAAGCACAGTCCAAAAAAAACAATAGGCCCTGATCTGCCATTTGTGTTCTGAACGTTCATTGAGGTCTTTGCACTGAGCAAGCAGAATGCTATTTCCAAATATGTGCTTTTCGTTATATAGTGGGGGCTTCT
Organism: Anseranas semipalmata; assembly: GCA_013399115.1. Lineage (NCBI taxonomy): Eukaryota > Metazoa > Chordata > Aves > Anseriformes > Anseranatidae > Anseranas > Anseranas semipalmata. Next base: position 155,240 of record VXAA01004618.1, on the reverse strand, counting down.
GTAGATCCAGCTGTTAACATTGAGCGGTGTAACTATGGCAGTAGGACAACTGAGACTGAAAGAAAAAGAAATCTCTTCAAAACACATGTACTTTGTATGCTAGAGAACCTGGGACTACAATACTATTTTGTTCCATTAAAAAATGACCTCTTGTGCAATCTGTCTTCAGCCTTTGTATACCTATGGTTTACGACTTATGAAAAGGTTGTTAGCTTCAATACATGCAGATGTAGGAAAGTGGACAAAGTTAATTATGCATTAATAGCAAACAAGTAAAAATAATTAGCTAGGTCACCCAGTGTCTCTCACTAGGAATGTTGTGCTTAGCACTGCACACCAAAGGTGTTAAAATTTCAGGTAAATTTCAGTGAGCTATTCATATAGTTAGCAAATTTCATAAAAATCTTTACCTTTCCAAACAAGTAATGATTTCAAGTGTTAATACTGCTGTTTAGTGTTAATTTTCTTTAATGATCTCCACAAAAAAAAAAAAAAAGGACAAGAAAGCCATTACTTGCATGGGTATATAAATAAATAATAAAGCAACGAGTTAAATTAATACACTGCTGAAATTCATCATGGCTATTTCTATTTGGCTTATGCTTATCCAGTACATGACCATATCCAGTAGCACAGTGTCGTAAGTCCAAGCTTGAACTTAATACAAATAAACAAACAAAATAACAATTGTTGAACTATTCCAAAGTCCTCCCCAAAATAACTGAATAAAAGTGAGTAGTGATTAAACTCAGGTGAACTGCACTCTTCTCACAGACATTGTGCGAGCAGAATAAGAGAAAAATTATTGAGGAAATTATTTGCAGTAAATTATTTGCCTAGTTCTAGTGAGATTATCATTCAAATGAGTATTTTGAGTTAATGTCAGAACAGCATCATTTGATTAATCCATGCTTTTTTCTACCAACATATCCTGGAGTAGAAAATGCTTTTCATTTATATAAGGAATCTCATAGGTCAATCCTTGCACACTGTTGTTTGTCCTAGATTAGGGAAATGAAGTTTCCCGTGCTAGATATGATAATTCCATTTTTTAATGTCAACAATAAATTTTAAACTTGTCTGTACCATTTATTTTTATGGTATTTTATGATAGTACAAGAAATAGATATGTAGACTTGTGGATTTTCCTAACCTTCCTCAAAGTGAGTTAGTGTGTGTACACAGCAGACATCAGTGCAATAAGTGCATATTTATCTATCTCTAATTATCTGGCTTGGACAGGACCAGAAATCTAGCTAAATAAAGTGCTGTGTGGACTAATGCACTCAGCTGTGTGTTGCCATGGCTAGATCACTTTCAGAATCAGGGTGTTTAAAGCTAGACAAGGTCTCATGGCCCGTTTTTATAGACTATAATCACAATAATTTCCCCTACATTCATGGGCATGCTACTGAGCTTTTTGATAGGGACAAATCTTTTTTCTCTTTTACTGTAGATGCACACCAGTTTTAAATGACTGAATGTTCAAGTTGTTTGAGCACAATATTTAAGGATTTTCCAAACACACAAAAAAATCCACCCACAAATGATTTTTGCTCAGAGAATAAGACAATTCAATTTCATTTTTCCTCTTCTATTCAAACTTTTGGAAGCATGACTTTTCTACAATTTCAATGTGAATTATTTGGGTGCTGCTTTTTTACTCATATTTATTTTGATTCATTTTGATTTTTTTATATTTATATATAAATAATTCCTATGCTTATATATCGTAGAATATATACTTTATACAGATAAAATATATTTAATCTATTATTTTAAATTTATATTTGAACAATGGATATCAGTACAACTGATCTGAAGTTTTTTAGCCGTTTGAGTTCTACCTGTCCAGTATGCGGTTATGTCAAGATGTATGGAGGGTTAGTTTTGGTTTGCAAAATTAAATTAAGAATTGTTTTAAATGTTGTATTTTCGGATCTAGTAACACAAACAGAAATTTTGAAAGAGGCATTTGTGCTTCTCGCACCATTCAAATCTAAGTATGACTAAAGCAATTGTCTAGAGCAATCTTCCAAGACAAAGTTAACTTTTAAATGAAGAGTTGGAATGTGAGGATTCTCCTAGGAGTGAATTTTATGGCCACACTGTAAACCTTTGAAAAGTGAATTTGGTGACACAGTTGCTGACAAATACAAAATACAAAAGAGATATGCGTGTTGGCAAATGCTGCCATAATAAAGTAAGCATTTACAGTGTTTAAAAATCATACGTTATCACAGAGATTTTTGTAGCAGTCCAAGAACACATTTGCCCCAAACAACAACTCATTACAACAGTATTAATGCCTAGTTGCTGTTTTTTTTTTAATACCTCCAGTTCACTTCAAATTCAGTGCTAACTTTAATGGAAGTCATCTTAAAATATAAGCAAATTGCAGTTGAAAAAAGAAATGGTTCTGTGTTAAATTTAGAGTTTCTGTCTGCCTTTTCCTATTACATAAGCCATCTACTAGGAAACATTGAATACCTTCTTCCATTAATCTTTCCAAGAGTTCACTGGTGCTTATCAAAAATGGAGGTCCTTGCAACATGTAGTGATCCCTTTGTACAGCTGGACAGAAACATGTCATTTGAGACAGAATGGATGAAAGTATACATGCTAGGAGGACTTGAGAAGCATTTGGAAGAGAAACACTGTGACTGGTATGTCTGAACCAAAAGTGAAGAGTAAAAGACAGACAAGGTTGTCCTGAGCAAGCAGAGCCAACTCTTAAACAAAATCACTGGATAGGCAATAGTGTTCCCCCTGCATGCCATAAGCTCAGTGTTGTTACTGATATTTGAGGATCATTACTGCACAGAAGCAAACTATTTAAGACTGAGGGATAAATGATGATGAGGACTTCATAAAGTGGGTTTTTGTTTTGTTTTGTGCAAAATATACAAGATATTTGAACAATAAAGCTACTTGAGATTTTCTGTTATGCAGTAGTCTCAAGGCTCTTGGGGACCTGTTCTGTTACTTTGGACAGCAAACTTCCAAGGTAACATACAAGTTTGCAAAAATCCTGAGTATTTCTGAGACAAAAGTGAAGGTGAAGCACTTCATCATTACTGTGTCCCTTCCGTCTTTGGTCTTACCTTTTTTCTTCCTAGTCATTCCTCCAATTTGCTCATTAGAGCAAGACTCTATTCTTTGGATTCATTGCTCAGCATTTTTTGACTCAGATGGAGATGCACAGTGCAGCATAGTTTAGCTGGAAAGTCCAAGCTTGGGTCTTTGAAAAATCTTGAAAACTACTTTAAATTTCTCAGGGTTATAGTTATTATTAACTTACCATTATTGGTCATGATGGTATTAATGTAAACATTTCCAAGTTACCATCTGACTGCTCTGGTAGTTAGAAACCTTCTAATTCTCTGCCTAAACCTATTCATGGTTATTTTATATCACCTTGTTCCAGTTGTTAACGCTGTCTTCTCAGTCACTTGTTGACGTGGTATAGCACTGACAAAGAGCAGCCTTGCTTTGAGCCCAGGACATTTTAAAGACCTGTACACACAGTTAGTGTCTCAGGGACATCTCTAGAAACAAAACTTCTGAAAAACCCATACCCAAATCATTATCCTTTGAAGTCTAGGTAGATATTCAACTGCGACCTCTAGTCAACATTCCAGCCGTGCTCCGAAAGAGTTAATAAGCACCTCTATAATACTTTATAAAGACATACTCCTCTGCCCCAGAGGTATGAAAATGATCAGTGTGACTAATTTTGGCATGTCCTGTGTGTGTTACTACATAAGAGAATGTAATAAAGAGGTGGCAAAGCTACAGAATAAATACTTCAATTCTTCACGTTGTAGGAAGACCTATGTATAGAAAGAGAATGTGGCAGAGAGATGTAGTGCTTGTGAATCTGCAGGTTATAAATATTCAAATGTACAGTTAAAGAATATTCTGAAGTGAAAACTTGAGCCGTTGGTATAAAATAGCTCTGTGCCGAATTAAGTCTTCGGTGTCCTTGGTAGAGCTAGGAGAAAGATTGAATGATCTCCACCATAAGTGTAGTACTGACCCTGTTAGCTAAATTTAAGAGGTCTGAAAGGAAGAGTGCAGTTTAGAACTGACCTTTCGCAGATTAATTACCAACTTCTGAACCTGATTATGTTTCATATGCCACTCTCCAGTATTAATTCCCTGTACAACATGGTTGAATGCATATGTACTTGTCAGTCTTATTTTGTAAGAATTAATTAATAGGAGATGCATGTATGAATTTTAACATTTTTGCCATTGTTTCCCCCCTTTCTTTTACTTTGTATGAAGCAGTCCTTACCTAGAATGTCGTTTCATATATCGTGGACTATATCTATCCAAGTATACACTGTGTGCATATATCTGTACACATGAAAAATTGAAATGTAATACTTTTCTTATTAGAAATGTACACAAGAGGATTTTTTAATGATTTTTCAACATAAGTTGAGTTCAAATTAAATGTCAAATACAATTTGGTGTAAGAAGTTTGAAATATATGATAGGCCTCAGAGAAAATCTAAGCACTTAGATCTCCTAGTCAAATTGTTATTTGCATAATAGTGAGCTATAAGGTTATATATCATTATATGGCAGAAAGCCAGGCCATAATCTGCTCAGTAAAGCTACTGAAAATGCCAGTCTGAAAATCATTCATCTTAGAAAGGAGTTTGCATCTTCTATAAACTACAAAGCATATTGACTTTTTTTTATTATTATTACTTATTCTTTATTTTTGTTCTTGAACAAACAGAATACTGCTATCTGTTTCTAGCATTCTTCTTTAGCTATGTTGGACAAAAATACAAAATGAATGTTGATATATTTGTTTAACATCCCCGAACAGATTAAACTGCTTTAAAACTTTTTCAGTAATCAGCCTTGAAAAATATAAACTAACATTTGCATCCCTGGATAGATTAAATGGATTCAAAAGTTCTTCATTAATCACCAAGGAAAATATGTTAAAAAATAATAACAGCGGGTTCTTTGCAAATATGCTAAATTCAAGTTTTGATAAGATTAAACAATTTCACCACAGTGTCATTCTTCTTTTGTAGTTAAAACAACATTTTTAAATGTTATTAACAGAGGTCTTCACATTTCATGACAAGTTGAAGAGGAGTCTACAAATTAACTTATTCAGAAATAGGTAATATATATGATGGTGGGGTTGGTTGGTTGGTTTTGTTGTTCCTGTTGACAGATAGTTGTATTGGCTGCAGTGGGCACTGGCATTAGCCTTTGCATAGTTTTTGAAAATGCCAGAGAGAGTATTGGTCTCAGAGTTTTACCTAGAGTAAGTGGGACTAACTGGGGGGCATCAGTGTAAAGGGGCAGATTCCCTGAAAACGTTCCCAGGAGTGAAAATAATACCAAAAGATGTAATCAATTATTGTTTGCTGTTCAGAACTAAGTAAAATGGGCCAACTGGATGATATCTTGATTTGAGCTTAATATGTTCATAATCTGATTGTAGGTAGAAAATGGCAGAGAATTTTCTATAAAAAAATCACTGGTGAAATTGAAAATAATATTTGTAATTTACATTTTGTATTATTGTGTGTTTAGGACACTGTTTCTGATAAGTAGCTGAACATTTTACTTAATATGATGTAAGATTCTGAATGCTAAAGTATCTCAAAATGCATAAAGTGAACTTCATTAAGAATATTTTTTTTCCTTATTATATTTTTATGATTGAAAAGTCAGGGTGTCTCCATTGGGCAATATTTATCCAAAGATATTAAGACACTTTCCATCTTTCTAATATATATAAGCTATAACATGCTTTTTATGGAGATGTGTTGATAACTTTACACTATCAGATGGCTATTTAGCTTTAGCTTTATTTTATTAAAAGTGCAAAAGAGAGCACATTTTTCACGTCCAACTATCCAGTCGTTGGATAGGTTTGTAAATAAATGTGCTTATGTCCGTTATCTGCTGACTTCAAAATAAAATAAACAAGACAACAGAAAGTCCAACATAAGAAAAAAAAAAATAAGCTGAAGAAGCCAAATGGATTTTATCATTATACTGCTCATTACTGCACACATCCTGCAATTCTCATGGTTTTCCTCACTGATTAGCAGCCTTAGAAACAAGGTACTGGGCAAGCTGGTCGTTCATCCTGGTTACTGGATCAGGACTGTCTTAAGTTCTGAAATAGTGACTCCATTGAAATGACTAGCAGTTATGCAGTATTTATTTTCTTCTACTTATTCTTCTGTACCTGGTCTCTTGAAAACTGTATAAGAATCCTTTTGCAGTAAATACGAGAATCAGTAATTATACCACAGAATGCCTGTTATCCTAGCATCTTGGTGTTTATGTGTTTTCAGTATAAGAATGAATGTCATCTCAAATGAGTTTGGATGTACTTGCTTCTGGACATTCATGCAAACTGGTGACAATAAGAATGTCCAAAGTAAAACCATTTAACATGTTCTAATCTGACTAAACTTCACTACAGTATGACTGGCTGTTGCTATTTAGCATAACAAGTTTTAATAAAATAAAAATGGCATTGATTTTCAGAGTACAGGATTGATTACTTGTAAAGTGCCACTTGATTGAACTTGGCTACCCATGTGAAATTGAATAATGAGTAACTTTCATTTGATATTGCCATACCAGAAAACCCAGTAGGTTCTTAAATTTCAAATTTCAAGAATTGCAGTGAAGGGTTTAATCTGTCTCATACTTATTAGGCACTAAGAATTCTTCAGGGAGTATCATAGGAAGTGACCTTAGACATGTAATTATTTTCTTGTAATATAATTATTCCCACCTCAGTAGAACTATTTTGTTTCATGCAATTAAAACTATAGGCAGAATTCAGAAATTCTCAAATATGGGTAATTTTGTGGATCATGATAATTCAGGTGCAAAGCATTTTGAACTTATTCTAGCCATTGATCATGCTGGTATTTAGGATTAACATGAATGCATATGCACATATTAAATACGCAGTACATATTGGACTACAGAATACATTGGACTCAGAACTGTCTAACAGTTCAACACAGGACTACTTTATATAGTTAGAATTCCCTCCTCTTTCCCCCAAATCTTTGAAATATAACAAATTTGTTTCAGGTACTGGGAATTAATGTAGCTAAGAATGAAGGCAAAGCAGCAGGTATCTAATCTAATCTAATCTAAGTGACAGTAAGTCACTGTTGCCAGGAGTTATTGGTATTTTTCCAGAGTGAGCTCACTTGTTATTTAAACTACAGTAAACTGATACAACACCTAGTGATATCCAAAGGCAATTTGAACTCTTACTGAACAGCAGTACCACTGAGGTGTATAAAATATGCAGCAACTTTACATCAATTCATTAGGTATGTCAAAAAATTCTAGCGCCAAGTACATCATTGTTGGAAATCTTTCATTAGAGGTCATTGAGATCATTTTTATTAATGATAATTTTTATGACGATGTATGCATTTTTAATGCTTTTAAATTGATTTTTTCCAAACCCAATAAAAAGCAAATTTAAAATATACTACGAGATAGCAAAGCTTGTAAAAATGCAATAAATTTTCCCTCAAACAAAACCAAGAAACTGTATAAAAAGTATAGAATGTAATAATATAAGATATAATTACATTGAAGGAGACACCATAGTAGGTTATTTGAATAAGCTTAATGCAATTCCTTGCTTCTTACTACTGCCTTGAGCTTAACTTTCAGAACTGTGTGATGATTTACACTATCTCTAAGCATTGTTTTTTTTAATACATTCACTTCGGAGGTTATTTCAACATTTTTAAAGTAAAATCATTAAAGCCTGAATTTGATTAGAAAATAGAAGAATTCGAAATAAAACATGAAAATCTTTTAGTGCATAGGCAATTTTTGCCAAATTACATATGCACTGAATTCTTCTAAATATTAAAGAAATCATTCAGAGGTGAGATACATGCATACATATGTCTTGTACAGAACTGAGACCCTGTTCTTGCCAAGGAAGACTCAAATCTTCCTAGGAAGGATTCTCATTTTTGGTATTAATTAAAAGCAAGGACACTAGATTATGCACTGCCAGACCAATCATTCCTGGTATTAGGATAAAAAATCATCATGATATAATATTTTAGTGAGTTTTTCAGACTCAAAGGTCCTAAAATGGGTTATCATGTTTATAAATGTATTTTGTAAATGGTGCATAAATATGTTGAGGCAGCAACCTTTGAACTGCTGGAGAACACAACAAATTAGTAAAGGAGAAATAACACATTAATAAGATGAATGCATGTAGGAAATAGCTTCATGAGAGAAGATAACTCAAACTGAACTTGCAGAAGGTAATTTGAGCTGAACTTTTAAACCTCAGGCGTAGTTTGTATTTATAATATTCTAGTTACTGTTGTGCACAAAATGATGTTCTCACTGGTATTACCCACACTGAACACGTGCACAAATGTATGGGCTAAGATACCCAGACTTCCCCACATTCTGATATCGGTCAAAATAGAAACAGCAATCTGCAGAGAGCCTATTCTGAAGTAGCTTTAGGGGAAAAAGTACATTTTCTTCAGTATTTTTCAGGTCAGTTGTTCTAAGCAAGTAGGACTGTATGGTTCCTAGAAGCTTTCTCTTGCACAAAATAAAGTTCCTGGTTGCTTATTATAGGATGTTCCTGTTTTGACCCTGCATCAAAAAGAAAAAAAGATTTTTTTTTTCTCCACTATAAACTGTGGTCATCATATGTCATCTAATGGCTTAGGTGAAGTTCACTCTTTATTTCCATGCCTTTTTTGATTGGGTGTTATGTATGCCGGTTTTCCTTCTCTTTTCTCAAAGGCCTCTAATTCCCTCTTTGTTCAAGAAGGCAATCGTGAACGCGCTTTAAATGCATGTTTAACCTCTGTTGTATAAATATGCACATTGTCTATGGACGTAACTCCTCTTCAGAAGAGAGGTAAGGTGATGAACTGACAATTTCAAACTGCTGCTTTGCAAATGCTACTAATAATCTAGAAGCCAAAACTCAACAACTTCAGCGAAGAGTAGCACAAGCGAACAGCGATTGATTGGTTCATCTGTGTAAGACTGCCTGGAAGTGTTCCGGTGAAGCAGGGACTGTCTTATTAACCAGACTTTTTATTAAAAGACTAACTTTTTTATTAAAAAAATAAATTTTATTATTACAATAACTACATTCCTGAATTAAAGGAAAATAATTTAAATACAACTTTTGTAGTTAAGGCAATGTTAAATATATAACTGCTAGCTACTAGAACACGCTTCTTGAGTATTACTTATAAAGTAGATGAATGTCAGGGTTCATTATATGTCTGTTAAATTTCAGTAAACATTCTTTCAATAATCAGTTCTAATCCTGCAGACTTAGAATTGCTGTCCTATTAGATCTAAATTAAATGCACCTCTGCGAACTTTCATTAAAAGCTGTCCTTTTACTTTTTCCCCCCTTTGAGATGTGATAACACCAGTAACTGGTAGTAATTCTTACTGCTGCTGTATGCACAGCACCTCATTCACCCCATCCTTCTAATTGCGGTTGTTTTAAAACAAAAGCTTCTGCTAAAGAAGACAGTAATCAAGCCCAAATCCCAACATTTCTAATATATGCCACCCCAGTAGGAGTTTTTTCTTTGAATTTCTAATTAAAAACCTTTTAACGAAAGACAGCTTGAGTCTGAAGCTGTCAGGTCTCCCCTTGTCCTTGATACATACCAGGGGAAAAAAAAGGCAAGCAAGAGAGATTTTACTTTTAAAGAAGCTCCAGTTTCTGGAGACATTTGTATTCAGATATTACTCTCTCTTTCTCCTGGGAGCACAGCTCTGCTCTCCAAATGAAAAAGAAATAATAAAACACATCGGGAACAGTGGACCTCAGACCTACTCTTTCTCTCCTTGTCTTGGAACATTATTTCCATATAGAAAGCTACTCTAATGGGACACTTGTAAATGGCAGGGAATTTAGCCCTTGTGGAGTCTTCTCCAGAAATTGGATTTTTGCTTAAGCAAACGGCAAACCATGCAACAGGGAAAAAGCTATTTATTTGACTGCCTGTTGAAGAGCCTTACAAAAATACAATTCAGTCTGCTGCGATCAGCGAAGTCAGTCTAGTATGCACTGAAGAAAAGAATTATTTTACCTCAACTGGATGTTGAAGCAATCTTTCAAATGCAGTGAAATATTATGTAAGTCCAAACTTTAAAAATTATTTGTAACAGGGATCATGCAGTCCAGCATTTGTCATTAAGCACAGATTTCACTAATGGCTATCAAAACCTCATTTTCTATTCATGCTTCTAGGTAACTATCTAGTTTACTGATAAACTAAAGATCCTGACAAACATAAAGAAACTCAGGATATTTTCTTCTTCTTTAGACTTTGTTGATGTTTCAAAACTCTTCAGTTGAAAGATGCCATCAATGTGAACGCTTGTCTCTCTGATATGGATGCTTTGTGCCCTTTTCATCTGTGCTAATTAACTGATTTATTAGTAAGAAAAGCTTGTCATAACTTCTTTTTGAAAGTAGTCCACCACAGATGTGAAACAGTTCTATCAACTGAACACGAGTAAGTGTTCACTGATGATTACTGGAATTGTGCAGTCTTCAACCCAAACCAAAGCTGTTTGGTCTGGGGCATTCTGCATATTTATCACTTCTCAAAAACAGGCCACTTTCTGAATATCTGAATCAGGTTAAATTGCCATAATTTTGCTGTGCCTGAGTGGAATCTGTGTGTAGGAGTCTTCTTAAAGATGAGAGTCTTTTGAGAGTGTAGAGCCGTTCAATTAGAGGGAAGGGCAGGTTCTGAAATTTTAGCTACACTTGTTTTGACAACTAAATTTCAAAAGTTGACCCTTGATCTCCTAGGTAGGATAATTAATATAATAAGGCTTTAAGCTGTATGTCTATGTAAATCTGATTGTGTTTTAATAAAGATTTCAATACATTCTGCACAACTTGGTTGTGAAAGAGCTTTCCTTACAAGGTTTTTTTTACAAATAGTAGTTGGCAAGTATTGGGTGTTTTGGTATTCAGAAAAAAAATCTCAATAAAAAAAAAGAACTAGGTTATAGAATTAAGGAATCAGAAACTTGCAAATCATAGTTAGATTTGAAATCTTAACTCATTTGAATTGTTGCATTGTGCTAGTTATAACTTCATGTACTAACTTTTCTAGCAGGCTGTTGTCTCCCTAACTGCACAAATTCCATGTACAAAAATCACTGTTCAATGTGTGATACATGATCACACCGCTGTAACTCTCACCTGAAGAGGGAAATTTCTTAATGTACTTCTCTATTTTATTCATCCCTCTACATCTGAGCAATTCAGAAATGAAAGAATGAGATCTCAATTTTATTAATGGAGATGTTAGGCAGGGGCTGAATTTCCACGACACCTGATTTTTCCTTTCACCTGGTACAGTACGCAGGTTAAAAGAACATTTTTTTGCCTGACCTGTAGGATTTTTTTTAATTACATTGTAGGTTTTCTAGTTCTATATAAACATAGGGCACACATTATTAACAGCTAAATTTATTTTAATGTTACTAACAAAGCTAACATCATTTTAGTCAGGACTAGAAAACAGTTGTGTAGAGCTACATTTACTTTCCCTTACCATATCTTCTCTTCCTTCCTTCCTTATTTTGTCATTCCTCGCCAAGCGTTTATTGCAAATACAATAGAGGCTCTACCATTTTCTTGCTCATATAGTGATGACAGAAAGAATTAGAGTAGTTCTGTCAGAAAATTTCTAAGAATACTGAAATTATGATGTTTTGTAATACTTTGGGCTACAGAATTCAATTTAAGCATTCTCAATAGCTTTCCTGTCGTACTCAGAATTTTTAATTCAGAAGTTTTTTCTTAAAAAATATTAAATATGTACACAGACAGATGTAAAAGTGACAAATATGCTTCTAGTCAGCTGTTTAGATATTTTACTGTTATTAGACACCCATTTACACACATGACTTGGTGAAACTGAACCATAACCAATCTTTTCTTCTTTTATAAATCATCTGTTTAGCTCAAATGAATGCATTTCAGCTGAAATTGCATTCATCCTTTATACTCTGTAATACTTTGTTTTCCATTTTAAAATTTTCTAAGCCTGAACTTGTTCTGTGTGATATGGTATTTTTTTTAGTGATCTTAAGCTGTATTTCCAAAAAGTCAGTTGTGCCATGTATAATTGCAGTTTCAGAAACATTGCAAAAAGATATTTATTTTGTCATTGTTTTATATTAATCATTCGTGCATTTTGTGTATTAGAAGCAGATTAGCTGAGTGAAAGCAATGGCAAAAATGTCATTTTGTTTCCAACTCTCCTCCATCACTTGAATTCCACCCATTTATATTGCTACAGCAATAAAAATCCATGACAAGCTTCATGCTGTTCTTTGAATTTAAAGCAGAGAACAATTTAGTGGGGAGGGAGGGTGGCAGAAGGAGGACGGGAATGGGGGAGAATTCTCAGAGTGGATTGTTCCATTGTGATATTTAAGTGCTGCTTCAATTAGGGCTAAGTGAATACTCACAACAAGGGAGCCTGGCCTTTATAGTTTTAACTGGGAGGCAGGTGGTGATTAATTCTTTGGCATCTTTCTGTTCAGCCAGATATAGAATCAACTCAAGTGCATTATAGAAGACGAAATAGCTCAGTGAATTACACTTCCTCTCCATTATGGAGTGAAAAAAATGACATTAACAAAACTCCAGAGTGAAAGTCAGGGTGTTTGAGAGTTCTCTAAGCACTCTGTTCATGATCATTCAGGAATTATTCATAGGCCAGGACTGAACATGTCCATTAAATTTGGGGTCTGAAACTTCTAAGCAGTATGTGATTTCATGATGTCTTTCAACTACATATAACAGAATAAATATGAACTCTCAATTTGTTCACCTTTGTGGTATTTATAGACAACTAACACGCTTTCCATAAATTAAACCATTCACAATTACATACAACAATTTATTTTGCTAACTCTTATTAAACTTATTAACTTCTTACTTGCAGTTATTAATGTACTTTCTTGGTCGTGTTTCTAACTACTGTATTGGCCTTAGGAGCCCTCATTTTTTACTAATGCCATCATGTTTAGGTTGCATGTGAGTTGAACGGGAAATGATGGGGCCCTACTACTGTGTTAGTCTGGATGTTTTGAATGCGGAACATGTGTATGGTGTCCTTATCTGTCTTTGTATTGCCATAATTATTAACTGAAAGTGTGGAATAATCTGTAGCTGGGAAAGTTTTATAGAGCTGTGACTGCAAAATGGCAGATGTTGGTACGTGTCAAATCAGTGGCTGACCACGAGAAGGGGGAACAAAGTACTTTGGACCATACAGCTGAGTCTTGTGGTTTAAGGTGGTGAGCTACATTAATATGCACAAACTTGAGGGGAGTCTGAGTGACCCATGGTTGTGTTGTGTCGGTGTAAGCTGCCCAGGTGAGCTGGTCCCCCTGAAGGAAGGGGAGACTGTGTTTTCTCTGAGTTTCCAGCTGGCCGGGGCAGGAGCGATGTGCTTCCCACCTCAGCCGGCTGCAGCTCCGTGGCTTGTGGCTGCGGTCCCTTGGGCAGCAGCGTAAGCTGTGTATTGGCAGGAGGTGGCCACGGGAACTTTGCCCGGAGAACTGCAGCTTGTCTCAAGCCTAGCACGCCTGCTTGCTGTGGTAGGGTGACGGGGTTTTCAGCTGTAGGCCCTGTCTGCAGGGAGAGCAGGAGGAGCAGGGAGGTCAATGATGTGCTGCAGGCAGAGAGGCTTTCACAGTGCCTACTGCAGGCAGGGAACCGCCAAGTGCTCTGCGGAGCCAGGAGCTCGTGCGGAGTGTTGGAGGTTACAGGGAGGGGAGGAGGAAGTCTCGTTGGGACTGAGAGGAAAGAGAGAACTTTTGAGGGGCCTGAGGGACTGAGCAGGGTTTGCTGCCTAAGGTTGCTGTGTTAATTGACCCTAAGTGCAGAATAAGGATCTGCTTGCAGGGACACAGGGGACAGTGGAAAGATCTGTGTGTAATCCTATTTATTTCTATTCTATCTGACATAATCATTGTATTTTTCTGCTCAAGAAATGTCCAATTCCCCTTTTCTCTTTTAAGTTGAAAAGCCTTTTAGCCTTTCTTGGTGAGAACACTGGGCAGGCAGTAGATCCACCTCGCAATTCCTCCGTGCCACCTTTCCCAGGCGATGAGCCTGCTGCCAGGTGCAGGAAGAGTTTGTCAAAGGAAACCAGCAAAGGTGCCTCAAGGTTGAGTCCGATGGTCTCTGTAAAGTGCAGTTGCTCCACTATTACAGAGTTCAGCTACACATTAAAAAGAATGGAAAAAAGTTCATAGTTTAAACTGTAAATCAAACAAAACTTAATTAGGAAATTAAAGAAATCCCTAGAAATTCTTGAACCATGAAATTGTTTAACTGGTTAAAAAAAAAAAAAGTTACTACAACTTACTCTGCAGATGGTTAATTAACAAAACATATAAAAGTAGTTTAAATATATGTAATACCAGACCACTTGATTTTTTTCCAATTAATAATAATGTATTCATACAAATCATAACTTTGCTACTGGCTTCACTTACACTGGGATCAGGACCCAAAGATTAGCTAGGTTCTGGATCTGATTCTACCACCATTTTCACAGATAAAAAGTTCTGGTTGTTAAATACACCCTTTTTTTTTTTTTTTTTTTTTGTAGTAACACCTTTTCCTGATCTTTTGAAAATGCATATTTAATACAGTATCAGGCTTTCATATTTTCTGAAATTTTATTTTTATAATAAAAAATGCTTTGGAAAAAAAGAAAAACACTGAATACTGGTGGAATTGTAAAGGTATTAACCAAACTGGAGGGTGAATTCTCTTGAATTAAACTGGAACATTCAGATGCTAACAAGATAAGAAAGTTATAAGAACCATTTTTTATAGAATATAATAGACTCCTATAAAATTAAAGCAAGGAAAAGTTCCCTTTTTATTATGCAAAAGAAATTTTTAAATGCTTTTTTTCTGTCTCTGTTGAAAACTGTATGCTGACTTTGTGATATGTCTTTATTATTACATATAGGCTATATATAAAAACATTACATAATGAAAAGGACATTTTCATTTAGGGGCGTTTCTAATTAACATTTTCAGATAATTGAAACATTTCCTGTGCTTGTGCCAGATATGTTAATACCAAAAGATTTTATTCTAATAGCACTAACTAAAATTGAGACCGAATGCATATGAATTCTCAATGGCACTTGGGGGGAAAATGCTCCAAAGGCACAGTAAATGTATGCATTTTGTGTTTTAGGGAACAGCAGTGCAATTACTGTATAACCCTCACTTACCAACCATTTTAACCTCAATTTAATGTGTGGCAGTTCTCCCAGAATGACCTTGATGCAGTACTGAATGTTTTGCATTTTTTAAACAGACTTGAACAGATACAAGGGAATGTAGTTCCCATTAATGGGTATAATACCCAAACCTTATTTAACATTTTATAAATTGTATTTATTGAAAAGTTCCATCTACTTACAATATATAAAGAAAAATCCCTTTAGTCAGACCATAGCACTTTTTGTTTTGCACTGAGCATCTGATCAGTTATTAGTTTGTACATGGAGAGATGCTATTTAAAGAGTTACAAACTCCCTTGAAGTAAATTGTACCCTCTGGCTAAAACCTGACACAGTGCAAATAATACATAGATTATTCTGTATTGTCTTCAGTGGCAGGCTGCTGTTTTTGAGATCCCTCAGAGGCATCTTCATCCTCAGCCAAACTTTTGTGGGTTGGTACCTTTGAAAACTTCAAATGCTGTACAACACTATCAGGGCAATGGAGGAGCTGATCTCAAAGTCCACTATTAAAACTTCCCTCAAGGACATTTTCATTAGAACTTTGTACATGGACAGTTCAAAAGACTCAGCTATTGATTTTTGCTCAGAAGTCCTCTCTCTCTTCTCGTATTGTTCAACATTTTGACAGAATTTCAAAACCCACAAACTGTGGCGGCAGAGGATTCCAGCTAGGATTTTATGCTGTTCATTTGATTTCTTAAGGCCGCATCCTTCCTATGTCCTTGTCAACACTACAAGGAGAGGAGCCGTCTTAGAAGATTCGCTAAAAGGCAGAAGCAATTTCACAGCAATCTAAAAAAATCTGACCTTTCCACATACAGAAAATCTCTCCTAAGTAAATAACCTTTTTAGCTGTAAAATTTTGCTGAGACATTCATTTATCAAAAACATAGATAAAAATCACTGCATGTTTATCTCTTTTCACCATTTAAAAATTGCATTAAAAGGAACCCACCACCAATACATGTAGACCGTAGTAAAATGTCTCTAGCAAACAAAATTATTTTATTTTAAAACAGAACTGTTGATTTAAAGTTTGTGATGCTGGAAGCACCACAATGGCTGAGCACTGAATTATTACCATCTGCACTTCATATCCTTATTCCTATTATCATTTTCATGGATACTATGTAATGAGGTTCATTTAGCCTCAACTGCATTTCCAGGATACAGTAGTTCAAATTTAATAGGATTTATGAAGAAGTTAATGAATGAGTGGTGTAATTATTTCTGTTTAAGGAAAATCATGATCTACTTGATCTTTGTGAAAGACATATTGCAGGTCTTTTAATTGCTAGCTGCTTACAAACTACGTTGGTGGCTGACAAGGCTGACATTTTCTCACCTTTTACTTGATTTCACGGAACACATTTTCAAATACAAAAATTCAAGAGAAATACCTTTCTTAAGCTGGGAGTAACCATATTTGCAGTTGAGAAGAGATTTCTGAGAGCCTTTTGTAAGTATTTTTGTGTTTTCGTATATTCTAGTTTGTTCTATTTTATTTTATTGATGGTCTGTATCACCCTCCTTTGACTTCTGAATTTCTAACTGCTGAGACTTCAGAACATTTAAATAGGTACTTATCATCAAAATAAATAAATAAATAAATAAAAACTAAGGCCATCCCTTATTCATCAAGACAAGTAAACACATTTAGTTGCTAGAATATGCTGAAATTATTATTTCTGAGACAGAGGCATTTCTACACATAGACAAGGTGGCCAGCGTAGAACCACCAAGTATAGTCTGTATATTAATAACAAAATTCTAATTAGCCTGTGTTTTGAGATCTCTTTCCAATTAACAGGATTTCATAGAAGTAAGAGGAGCTTGTTCATATCTATTGGATTTCATTATTTCAGAAATCTCTAATTTCTCATTATTAGAACATTTCTACGCACAGTACATCTTCAGTTTGAACTATGGTGTAAAAGTGAGAGCCAGGATCCTGACTACTATGTAGCAATTCTGCATGTAAACATTCATTGTCCTCAGGTACAGCAGAATTGTTTCAGTTTTGTTAATGTTTAAAATCACTGGTCATATGCTATGCAATGTAATTCTGAGAGCGGCATGGCACTGGCAAAGTTATAATTATCCATGTTGCAAATTAGGAGACAGTAAAGGGCTGATTTTTTAAAGTAAAGAAGGTGTTAATAGAAACATAACATTCATACATGCTTACCAGGCTTCTTAAATACATACAAATCCTAGTATCTTTTTCCTATAGAAACGGTACCATATTTGCCTTAATTCCTCAGTTTTACATTTTAAAATGTATTTTCCAGTAAATCTGCAGTTAGACAGAAAAGACTCTCTCTTTATGAAGCTGTGGCTATGTATTCTCAATTTTGTAGATTTGGAGTTTTAATTGTTCTCTCAAATAAATGAGCTTATAACAAATGGAGAACCAGTTCATGAACATCCACAATGAGTCACTTTCCCTATTTTGTTTATATTGCAGTTAAAAACTAAACAAATAAACATCCCCCACTAAAAAAAAGTTAAAGGGCTCAGGCTACATAAAGCTACAGATTCTCAAAGCTCAACCAGGCTACAGTGTCTCAAACACAATAGGAAAGAACAGTGTATAAAAAGAGGAATATTCAGCCCCAGTGATGGTATGGAGGTTATTTTTCCAAGGCTAAAAGAGGAGATCAAAATACACTGATCTGTTAAAAGACAGGCACTAAATAAGTTGATGCATTTGTACAATGGCAAGAGGCAGCTTACAATACGTTAGTAAAAAAGCCAGCAAGCCAGGAAGTCTGATGCAGAGGCAGATACAGAATGGGAGTTTTATGAAAACCTTAGCAGCATTTCTGCACTGCACAAAATTGAGGTCAACCACACATATTCTGTAATCTGGGCCACTTGAATCTAAAATACAAAACGGTGAAATCCTCTCTTCGCTCCCTGTTTCAGAAATAAGCTCCAAGATTTCCTCCTTGTCTTTGGCTTCATAGCAGTGTTTCAGTGGCTTATTACACACTTCTGGCTTCGTGTTCTGGCAGGGGGTCTCTCTGGAGCCTTTAAAAGGGAGGCCAGCTAGGAAGGCCTGTCCTCTAGTCATCCCTTCAGACAGCAGTTCACAAGACAGCTGCCTTTCTGTTCCTCTGCTTGTTCAGTGGAGCCTTCCTAGCATTTTGTCTCAATTTGAGGCATAAACTGCCTCAATGCCAATTTGTAAAGCTGCCGCTTGTAGTTGAATCCACAGAGTGTGTTTGCCTCTTTTTAAGTGGCCATGTCTGTGAAGCTTGGCTTGCAACACCTAATCATGCTTTTGTTAATTTTTTTTTCAGTATTAAGATAGTGCTTAAGAGGTTGAGTTAATTCAGAGAGTTAATTCAGACTTTTCCCCTTTTTAATAAAAGCATTTTTACTTAGAGCAGTATACAGTGTTCTGCTCGGATGAACATGCATGTCAGGTTGTTAGTTGCAATGGTATATTTGGTTCTGGTCTATCCAGAAAAGTTCTGGTCTATTCATGAAATAAACAACATACAAAGTATACTTGCAGTATTTCATGAATAATACGCTGGAATAACATATTTTCCCTATACAGCTCACTGTTGCATCTCAGATTGAAATACTAGTCTAAAATTCTGAGCAATTTTTTAAAATATACAATAGTGTTTGTTTATGTATTTATTTCAGAACTGGTAAAGGAAAAAATAAAAACTTATGTTCAAAATTTTAGCTCTTTTCCAAAAAATGAAATACTGCCCTCTTTCACAAACCCTGATTCACAACGTTAGCTTCAAATAATTAACTATTAATAGTTATTGCTGAAGATAAATATCTGTAAATTTCAGACTTGTCCTTGTATTTCTAGTGAATTGGGAAATCCTGTTTTCCATGTTAAATAAAATGAAGAAGCATAGCTGCCCAATAAAGTGTCAAATTTATAGTCATGGCATCTTGATTTACTAGAAAGCAAAGTTAGGAACCGTAAAATACCTAGTATGGTTCTCTCCACTTATGACATGTGTTACACTCTTGGTAAACAGGGAGATGGTTTTACAGAAGAGTATTTATCTTACTCCTTATGCTCATAAATATTTCAAAAAGTTTATGAGAATAGCCTTTCTGTGGAGGCTGTAGAATAAGCAAAGAGGATAGTGGTCGATGGATCTCTTGGCACTCAGTGAGCACAAGCTGTGCTCCAAGCAAATCCATGCTTATATAGTCTTTCTAACATACCTTACCATTTCAGATATATTTCTGATACAAAATGGCATTGAAACTTTTTTTTTTTTTTTTTTTTCCTGTGGGAAAGGAGGTTGGAATGAAGCTGCTTAGGTGAATTTAATCTGCTTATGTAGTCATGCTGGATCTTTGTCCTCACAAATGTTCTGGGGAGTTTTGTCTTAGTTTCTGATCAATTCTAAAATGTTTTGACAGACTATTGTACTTTAATGTATGGAATCACATGACTGACATAATACACTCTCCTGTGCATATGCACATAGCTATCTTATCAGGTGACAACTTGTGCAAAGATCTGTGAAGTCATCATAACAGCAGTAACAAATGGTTGTAAAAATACCATCTGACTTCGCTTCCTGCATCCTTGGCGCAACAGAACTGATGCAGAAGGATTGGGCTGCAAACCAAGAAAGTGAATAAACAAATTCCACTACCATTTGGAACTCGGATTTGAGAAAATGCTATCAGGAAGCATCAAGTGTGGGAAAATGGAACAGAATTGTTTGTGAGGGAAAAAGGACAGCCTAGAAAGAAAATAAAAGATATTTGAAGGGGAAACAAGGATGCAGAAATTGAGGATTTGAGGTGATGCGATTCACCACTTTATTGAAACATTTTCTTGCCATCGTAACTCAACTAAATTCATTGGAGTTAAACTGGCAAAAACCCTGGTGATTTTAATGGAGTTGTGGTAGAATTAAAATACTCAAGCACTTTGGACAAATGAGTTAAAAGCTTACTGACAATAGGGATGTCCTAAAGGGAAAAAAAATTGCTCTCTACAGGAAAGAAGTGTCAAATCATTTTTATTTGGTTTAATAATATCCTCCTGTAACATTCCAGATAGTGAAAATACTAGGAACTAGTTTATTCCCTTGTTTCAAAAGATTTTATTATTTCTTAGAAGTCAATGAAAAGAATTCCATTGACTGCAACAGGCACTAGCTCAGGCTCAGATAAAAGAGCGGATGGAGAGCAGATATTTCTCCCTTCAGTTACTAGGTGAGCAAATCAGCTCTACAACCATCTGTGTCTGCTAATGCTGCTGCTTCTGCTCAGTTGAGAAATGGGCTTCTAAAGCCTAGCAGTACTGCATAGCTGCATGTCACTAACCAAATTATCAGTATCTTCACCTTACAGATTACACTTCTGTGAATTCACAAGCTCTTTTTAGCTATTCTCTACCTAATTTCATATCTTAGGTATTACCTATTATCTATATAGTATCTAAAGTGTTTAGAAAAAGCTTTTATTATTTTAATCTGGCTTAAATCTGGGCAGAGTTCTAAATGGCATTATTTAAACTGTATGCTTTCTAGTATTATTTAACTTATTCTAGGAATTGTCCGTGATATTGATCATCACAGTCCAGAGTCTGAAGCAGCCTGAAGTGCTTAAATACAGCATTCCACAAGGCACTTGTATACCAATTAAATAAAACAAGACAGTGATATAGTGGAATAGCTAGAACACAAAGCACAGTGCCTCTTCAGAAGGAAATACATTTGAGTTCTAGACATTTGACCATGCCTGTCTTTTACTCTATTTATTCCCTTTAAGAGAAAGAAACTACTTTTGTGGATTAAGTAGTATATGCATATTGGGTTTGAAGTATTACCTACTGGCATAAAACAAAAAGTGGACAATAGCTACAAATGTTCTTTATCATTTCAAAAATGACAGTCAAATTGGCAGTAAGTTTAGTTCTCAAACCATAACGCTATGCTGAAAGTACACAAAAATTAAAGTATGGTAGCTGATCTTGCAAACTTAAACTTTTTAAGATGTTCTCTTAATAGTCCTGATGGACATCAAATTGAACATGAGCCAGCAATGTGCACTTGCCACAAAGAGATGGCTAATGGTACCCTGGGCTACATTAGGAGAAGTATTGCCAGCAGGTCAAGGGAGGTGATCGTGCCCCTCCACTCAGCACTGGACAACTCCACCTGGAGTTCTCTCCACCTGGAGAACTGTGTCCAGTTCTGGGCTTCCGGTACAAGAGAGACACGGAGCTACTAGAGAAGGTCCAGCGAGGGGCCACTGAGATGATGAAGGGAATGGAACATCTCTCCTGTGAGGAAAAGCTAAGATTGCTGGGACTGTCCAACCTGGAGGAAAGATAGTGTGGCAGGGGGATCTCATCAATGTGTCCAAATACCTGAAGGGAGGGTGCAAAGAGGACAGAGGCAGGCTGTTTTCACTGATGCTGGTGACAGGACAAGAGTCACTGGGCACAAACTGAACCACAGAGGTTTTGTCTGAACATGGGGAAAAATTGTTTGTTTGTTTTGCTGTGAGGGTGATTGAGCACAGGTTGCCCAGAGAGGTTGTGGAGTCTCCATTGTTGAAAATATTCAGAAGCTGTCAGGACACGGTCCTGGGCAGCCTGTTCCAGGTGACCCTGCTTTTGAGCAAGGGACGAGATGACCTCTAGAGGTCCCTGCTAATCTTGACCAGTTTGTGATTCTGTGAATAATGTTTGTTTTCACACTTTATAATACTAATGTTTGTATTGTGCCACTTAGAGGTGACTTGGGTAGTTCTTTAATACAGAATATGCTATATAGACCTAGTCAATGGCAATTCCCGTTTTTCATTTACACACTAGAAAAACATTCATAAAGATAATTTTCCACTTCGCAACAATTTATGAAGATTTAGAAGTGCCTTTGTGTAGAGGTGGCAAAACGTGATTTGCCCAGTTTCAGTGTGAGTTCCTAACAACCATAGGAAGACCACCAGACTACCAACAGTCTACCAGCTTAAATGGAATGTGGCAATTTCAGTGGCTTATCTGTATGTAATTCATACCAGGTGGAGTGGTTTGGAAGACTTGTAACCTTTCCTCTTTAATTTCTTGGCTCTTATTGCTTTAGCTAGATTCTTAACCTTGCTTTGACACCATTGTCTATGTGTATTCTTATAACCTTCCAATTATAACTTTCTTGCAAATTTCTAAATTACTACTTTAAAACTTTTGATCTCCTACTCTTTGATCCATTAATTGTCTCATCTGTCTTCTGTTTCTGCTTTGCCTGTTTTGATTCATCCTGTTGCTTCTCTCAGTTGATCCTGTGGTATTGTTTATGCCATCATCTTCCCTTCATTCCTTTTCCCTGAACTGTTTGGCCCAATTCAGTTTACCCTCCTGTTTAATCCATTGTATTCAGTTCTTTTCATTTCATGCTATGTGAAAATAGTTGTAAGCAGTCACCTTTTGTATCATTCACTATTGTACTGTGTATGCTGATAACCCTTTCTATTAGCAAAAACTTGTTACACTAGGCTCAAATTTGATGGAGTCAAAATATGTCACATGAATACTGGCAAAGTGAGTCTCATATCTTTTGACATGAAAGCTTTTTTTCTCCTAACAAAATTCTGATCCTGAAAGCTGTAAGAGAAGCACTTTTCTGAGACATTGTTAAAACTTGAAAACTTTAGTTTTTTAAAGAAATAGTACCACACTAAAACAATTGTTTGCTTATAACGTTAACAGTCCAATATGAATCTCTAGTATTTTGTAGAGGAAGGTCGGTGACATCATTTTTATTTAACAGTGGTACACAATGAAGCACAGAAGAGGATATAAATAAAAGCTAGCTCTAGCCTAAAGGGTTTAATCTTAGTAAGCTTTCTTGGTAGTCAAATGAAAACTAAAGGTTCCTCACTGGAGGATTTCCTTTCAAACAGGTACTTAATTTAGGCAGTTCTGACTTTCCCTGGAGTATTATATCTTTCCCATCCACTGCAGAGGCTACCCAGGAAGATTAGATATATTACACTAATTTGCCCAGAGAGGAGATAGGCTTCTTGTCTAATGTCACATGCAGAGGGAATGGTAAAAATGGACTAGACCCTTGATCTCATTATTATACCCCTTCCATACAGCCTCTGTTCACAAGCACGTTCTCCTTCAGTACACAAGGAATTAATCTGCATAATGGGGTATTTTCATTTGTGTCTTTAACATCTTTCCTTCTATGAATGCCTGCAGTTTTACCTCTCATGTCGAACTGCCTTGTCCTACATTCGCATTACATTTTTTAGTTGCCCATCTGTCTTTATCACATTAGTTTACATGTTCAAAATTAAAGCAGCTTCAGGCATTTTCTTTTTAATGATTCAGTGAGCTTATTTCAGAGGACTACCAAAATAAGACATGTAATTTTATTCACTGATCAGCTCTTGAGGTTGAGATATTCTAACATGTGAATTCCTGTTTTTCATTTTCTTGAGACATTAAACAAGTCTATTTCCAACTGAGGAGATGGAAGATGAGTGTTTTGTTCGAGGGACTATCAGATTTCCTCAGTTAGAAATTCTCGTATTGCCAGCCCCAAGTGTTAAGAAATAACACATTGGCAAAACTTAAGATTAGCTTCAAAATCAGGAGACTGTGATTCTTTTTGCCTTCTGGTATTGAAGGCACAAGGAATGGTGTTTCCTAGTTCTTGTTTAGCTAGAAGTTTATTTTAAATTTTAAAAAAGGGAAATGAAAGCCAAAATTCTTGTATATTTAATCTAATGTTCACTAACTGTTGACATAACAGTTTCCTGTGCAATCATATATAATTTCAATTAATAGTTTTAAATAATGCTGTTTTATCCTTAAGTCTTCTCTTCTGCTTTGGTTATTTCAGTCTTCAGTAATGGACAGTTCTTCATCTGTCTTTATTATTTTCTTCTCTCTTCTACTCGAACTTTTGCTGATAAATTTTTGTATTTGCTGTTAAGGCTGTTTTCTTCTATTTTTATTCTGATTTTGTCTTCTTATTTGAGATATTCCATAGCACCAGTCCTGCTCTTGAATTGAAATTCTTTTCATCTTGACTGTTTTATTTCTATGCTCTTTTCTTTTTTTAATATGCTCCAACGGTATGTGTTGATTTCAGTGCCATTCAAATGTATGTTTATTGCATAAAAAGGGTTAAAAATTAAGAAATCTCTATGTTTGTTACTCTGAAACTATGGTTTTGCCTAAGAGTTTATAATCTCATATTAAAAAAAAAAAAGAGGTACCTGTAAATATTCTACATTCTGGAAGTCCCTGCATGCCTCCAATAAATTCTGAATGGCTGAACAATTCAATCACATTTGAAAGATTAAAAGAGAAGTCAGAGACCCTAAGTTTAAGTAAGATTTGTAAGCATTAAGTTTCTGGCTAGAAAGGCCATGTTAGTGCCCCCATGGTGGAAAAGACTCCTGTGTCAGATCATCTCTTGAACATCAGCAGAGAATCAACATGAGATACTGATGTAGGAAGCCATGCTTCATTAGTTCTGATGATCACAAAGCTACTTATAAGCCAATTGAGCAGCACATAAATCTGCATCTAATTTTTTTATTGTGAACAGTGCAGACAGAAAGTCTGCGCTCCTAGGAATACATGTGTTTGTTGTGCGTGGCTGTATGCGCACACTGTGATGAACACAGATAAACTCAACATTCATTTGGAGCAAACAAATACTTTGCACCCTGCTGTTTCCTTAATAGCTTTTATTAGTGGTCAGTGATGACAGTACTTACATTCTTTTCTCATCAGAAGAAATTGTTCTCATCTTCTCGATAGGGACCAGGTCTATACAGTGCATTTGCCACAACCTATCAAGTTGCACAACAGAACAATTCTTTTCCTTCTAATGATCTCATTCCTATCACAGTACTTCAGCCTCGGTCCTCCAAAATGCAAAATTCAGGATTTTTCTATGCTTTTTTGTTCTGGGAGGTCTAGGTAGTGTGTTTTTGCTGGGAATGGGAGTTTCATTTTGCTTTTTTTTCTGGTAATTCACGGTGACTTTTTGGCTTTTTTTCCACCATTTCAAAACTCAAAGACAGTTTCTGCACAAATGTGATTTGACACTATTTCAGATAAAAGCAGGAGGTTTAATTTAGCAAGAAACTCATGTTAAGATTCTATAATGAATTCTAGGATAGACATTTTACAGCATCACCAGTCTTCTGGATCATATCAGCTGTTTTCACTTAATTGCATGTCATGTAAAATCTTCCACAATATTGAAAATATAGTTCTCCCTATATTTTGCCTTTCATTTCTTCACCTGCTTTTCAAAGGCAATTTGTTATCTGGTCTTCACTTCCATAAAATCTTTAATATACTTATCCTTACAACCACCTTCAGTTAATTAAATCACAATAGTCCCATTTTACATATCATAGAAATGTAGAAAGCAGAACTGCAAGGGATGTCAAGAACTTATCTAGTCCATCTCCCTGTGTTACAAGATTAACTATGTCTGTGAAAATCTTGACAAGTATTTGTCTAATTTGGCCTTTAAAATCTCCAGTAGTTGATATTTCACAGTCACATGATGCATGGTAACTTGGAAACATTTGGCTAGCAGTTTCACAATCAC
Source organism: Anseranas semipalmata (assembly GCA_013399115.1). Classification (NCBI taxonomy): domain Eukaryota; kingdom Metazoa; phylum Chordata; class Aves; order Anseriformes; family Anseranatidae; genus Anseranas; species Anseranas semipalmata. The sequence continues at coordinate 129,297 of VXAA01004618.1, read as the reverse complement.
TTGTGTTCCAATATGTAGGTTTTGATAGTGTCCAGAAAGACAGATGAGTTCCAGTGTTGCTTAACTCATTGTTTCATTCATTGACTAACTTTGAGTGACATCCCTTTGGTATATTTATAATGCTTTCTAAGTTACTTACAGTTGTTTTTCATAGACATTTGCTTCACTGAACTAAAATTTACAGCGTGGTTTGAAATCTTTCCAAGTAGAAAGTGGCTGAATGGCTTCTTTTTCTCTAAAAATAAATTTAGTCCCTTTCTTAGTTTCTTTGTTTTGAACTAGAATTAAATATCATGATTGGTGCAACTGTTGGTCATCTGCAAGTTCCATTGAGCCTTCTATTTCAGTTAAATGAATTGTCAGAGTGGAAATAGCAAAAGAAAAATTCATAGTTTGATTTACTTATATTTATTGGTATGTTCTGTAGAAACTTTGAGTAGCTTTTTCCAGATATCAGATTTATTTTAGATTAGAAAATTTACATTTACTTTTGTCTTTTTAAAGTAAAATTTACATTTTACTTTTGGCTAAAATAAATATTGAACATCATTTTAATGATGAATGTGTCTTCCTGCCAGCATCACATAATTAGTTAAATGGGGAAAAGTGAAATGAAACGAGTTGACAACATCACCTGTTGTAAAAGGCTGGATCAAAATTAGAGTGGGCAGCTGAGCTGAGTACTTGCAGGATGAACCCTTGCTGTTACCGTAACTTTTGCTGCCTATTAGAAATTACCCAAGATAATAATATGAACCCATTCAGATCATCTGCATATTGCATTACACAAATGATGGACTCTTTCCTGGGACAGAATACAAAAAAAAAAAAAAAAAAGTCTGATAAAAGCATTTTCTGCTTGTAGTAATTTCAGTTTTCTCCTTTGTTTTCTGCATCCTCCTGCTGAATGTGTGCTTGATGTTTATTTAGAAAGCAGTTACCTGTCTTCTCAACAAGCTGGAATAATATGATATAATAATCAGAATAAAGTAAAACCCAAACAATAATCCACACTGGATTTGGAAAAAAATCAGGAGAAATTGGTGCAGTTAGAGCAATGTCCAGATCCTGTCCTAATTTTGAATTAAAATTCTGACTGGTAATCTAAACCCATTTGAAACACTTCTCTTTATGAGCTCTTTCCTAATACTCATTTTTTTTCTCGTTGAATAAAAGAAAGTATGCATACATTTATGCCTGGATGCTTCTAGGGTTAACATATGTGTACCCTACAAGTACTATTAGGTGGTTTCACCTCTATCCAATAAATCATGGAAAAAGATAGTATCTCTAGATGTAGTTTAGATTTGGATATATCTCATGAAATCATAGCAAGATGTGTTGCAAACTATCTGAAAATGGCAGAATATTTATTTTAAGGTCATACAAGTTAATTCCTCCTACTTTGAGGGAAGGTACAGATGTATATGTGGTCTGATGTCTCTGATTCTTGCCTCTAAGTGTAAATGGTTCAGTAACCCAGTGACAGTCAGCTCGCCGTAGGATTCTTCACCTAATGCTTACAAACTGAATTTTGTTTCAAAATATCACTTGTTCTTTTTCAACATGATGATTAAATAAAGGAGAGCCTTTGTTTTCCCTTTGTCAGTTGGAAATAGAACATATTTCCTTAATACTACAAAGTTTATGTAGCTCTCTTGCAGTTTCCTTCCATGTGTTCAGAAACCTCAACTACCTGCAGAGTGTAAACTGGAAGTGCAGGCTTGGTTTTAATTTGCAAAATACCCTAAGGTCGTCTTCTATTTAAAGAAAACATTTGATTTGTTTACCCCAACCTGTTTGTATGGGCAGAATTTTAATTGAAGAGACATAAAAATTTACTTAGCAATAGGAAAAAGGTTTTGGTAAGAGGTCTCCCTGTTGTGAGTTTTTCCTTTGTTTCATGCTATCTTACACAGTTTCAGAGGGTTCTTCGGATTTTATAAAATTTCAGCTTAAATTAGGAGTGAAAAACAAAAGAACGAATGAGTTTATTGGCATTTTTTACCATTTTTTCCCAACCTCTGTTCCATTGAAAATGACGCTGAACGTATTCCTAGTGTTTAAGTGGTACATTTGAAAAGTGTGGATCAATTCAGGAGACACCCAGTGAAATTCTGCGATGGCTACATATTGGCAGTCAAGACAATGGCAGAAGACATTTATCCTTTTGGAAAATAGGATAATTTGAGAAAAAAAAAAAAAAAAAAAGCAATTCTACAAACAACAGGAACAACAACAAAAATTAGCCTGGAATTACTATGCTCCTGAATATTTATTCCAGGCATTTATAAGCAGTTCATACAGTGATTTCAAAGGTAATGTCAGCCCACTCCAACATTGACCAGAAGAATCAATATGTGTTGTGTTTAAAAGAATAAATGATTAGTTCGAATCCTTAGTGTTTCAATTTCAATTTTATTAGGAAGCAAGAGACAATTTATTTTTTTAGAAGAATCACTCATTAGTGACATAAATAATCTATCCTGGAATTTGTTGTTTGACTTAAAATTTCATGGTAACAGGCAGTATTTATGTAATATTGTGTAGCATTTAGTGTTTGGAAGGTATTAGCATCCTGAAACATTTAGAACATGAGAAATACAGTAACTGAAAATGTTAATTAACTGTAACTGCAAATCAGCCAGTGTGTTGCATGTATACCTTTCAAAAATGTCTGTTTAATGGTAAATTATTTTCTCTGAGAGAAATACCTTTCTTGTCCTTGCAACACATATGAAGGACCAAGAAATCGAATGTGCCTTTGTCTGTGGTAATAAAACAAATCAACAAAAGAAGAAATCTATCACCAGAACTTTTTGTATAATTCTTACCAACTTCAAAGTTCTGGGAATACGAAAAAAAGAGCATATATTGTACTGAATGAAGATGCATTGTGTGGAAACACTTGAGCTCTGAGAGTAATTTAAGCGAGGTTAATACAGTAGTGGTTAAAGCAGCCTGTGAAAGTTGTTTGCTGTAGCTTATGTCCTCTTTGCATTCTCATTCCATTCCAAGTCAATTCTTCTGATGAATATAATGGAGAAGTTATTTGTGCTAGTATTCACAGTTTTTATAACATAAACAAAGAGCCAGTTCTTCTTGAATCTCATGAGAAATAATTTGTAATGCCTTTGTCAGATTATTGGAATATACACATATGTATTAAAACAAGAAGTGTAGTTGCAAAAATGGAAGAATTCTTAAGTGTACCAAGACTCATAAATGTAAGGAAAGAAATGCAATTGTCTCCAGCATTTCAGACTTGAGAAAACCCACTACAAATTTACCATCATGCCTAGAGATCAAAGGGCATTCTTGTCATTTTTTGGAGCTTGACACACTTATAAAGTAAGGCTATGAAAAGAGAGAAGCTTTGCCAAAAGTAAATTTCTTTTTATATTGAAGCATTACAAGCTTAAATGTAAACTTTCACTGTCATTGTAGAGAAGTTGAATAGAATTTATCTATGTCAGTAGATTAATCGTGATTGACTAATTGGCTTGACAGTGCATTGCAAGTATTATGATAACAAACAGTCCTCGTCCTAAATAACTTACAGTCAAAAAGACATAAGACAAGAAGAGTAGGAGGCAGAAGGTAGAATCAATTCTATAACTAGGACAAATATAATTCCTGTTCTAGAGGGGTCTTTTGATTGTGCATGTGTGTGCGCTTCTATGTGTAATTAAGAAAGGGTCTTCATGCAGGAAAAAAGGGGAGGGGAACTTCTACAGAAAAAAAAAAAAGGGAAGGGAACAATGCTGGGAAAAGAGGAAAGATACAAAATGAAGTTAATATAATCAGTTAAGATAAAAGAAAAAGAGCAATCAAATTATCTTTGCAAGAGAAGGTTCAGAACTAGCAAAATTTCTCTTCACAGCCACAGATTTTCATCAGTAGTTGCTTCCAGAGGTACATTGACTTTCTGAAGTCTGCAGTTTTCCTGCAAGGCCATGTCTCAGAAATGACATTTCAGTCCTGATCAAATTTTAATTAAGTATTTCTTTTTGAGTAATTATAAATTCATGTCAAAATTGTTACACGGTTTCAGCTGGGAAAAAAACTATTGTTTGGGTGAGAAGGTAAAAACTTATTGAAACGAATTATTCAATGTTCTATCAGAGAACATATTTATTATTTTACACAACAATTTAAAGAAGTTTCTTGGCTTTTGTTGGGGGCAGGTTGAAGGGAAAGATGATGCCAAGTCAAACAAAAATACTTAGTTAAGCAAACAAATAAAAAAATTACTTATTTCAAAAAAATCAGTTTTGAAATATCACAGGTATTATTTATCTTCCCTTGAGTATTTCTTTGCCATGTGCAGAAAAAGAGCTTTTGTAGAAAAAGAATATTTTTTTTTTACTCAGTTTCACACCTGGAGGTACTGGAGGAACAGCCAGTGCCGCATTTTTCATCTTCTGCCTCCTTTCATGTAGCAATCCCTATTTTGGTTGCTTCTGCAGTAAATTCTGTTTTTTTCTGTCTGAAACAAGAACAGGAGATGTTCATCTCATATGTGTGTCCCCCAAATCTCTCTTGCTGCTTTGATCTTTGGGAAGGTGAGACCTGTATATTTCTCCCAAATGCCATTTTGGGAAATAGGAGCATGCAAAAATCACACCATTATGTCAATCATAAACAGTATTTGGGCAAAAGAAATATATTAGTCTTGAGAGTTTCAGAATATGCAAAACACTCTGATCTATCCATTGACATTAGGGATAAAAGCATGCAATCAGATTCAGTCAAAAGTATGAGTGGTTGCTTACAGAAAAGTATTCCAGACATTTATTTTTGCTAATTTTGGGCACATCTAATAGTAGGTTTCTATACACATTTGTACAGGAGAAAATGTAAAAAAGGTAAGAAGATACATTTGCCTGTGGTAGTATATGCGTACAAGTGAATACTTCTAGGACTGTGACTTTGTCACAAGAGGTTTCTGTAAATGTTTTTCTTTTTGTAAAATCATAGACCTATAATGATCGAATAAAAACAATAATATGTATTTTTTCTGTTACCACAAAGAACTGGCTCCAGGATGTCAACAGCATGCATTCATTAACAGATTTTATCATTGATTAAAATTAGATTCCTTAAGTCATTCATTTTGAATTTTGAATCACGACATAATTCTGAAAATTGAAGTCATTTTTGGATAGCTTATGATCACAACTAGAGATTAAATGTGGTGAATTTTCTATTTACTGGATTATCGGCTGAGCTTTTGTCTCAGCAAAACACGTTAATTTATTTTCTCTTTGGAATTTGGGAGTCTGTATGGGGGTTTTCTGCTTTGTTTTGTTTTTGAGAGAGAGCGAGCACATCTTAGCAGTGTTGCCAATGACCTGGTAAATCAAATGAGCAGGATACAAAATAGCTCCATGCTATTTGTATTCTGCATCAGAATAAAGCACTATGCATTGTTTTTTTGTTAAACAAATAGAGGTTCAGGAAAGAAGGATAACAATTATTTCTGTATAGTTTATATTTCTCATCTTTTTTGAAGGTTGCAATCCACAGCTGCAGACTTGGTGATGTTTTTTTCCTATGATTTTGAGAATAAAATGCAGTGATACTTACTAAAACAACACTGACTTCTGTGGGTGCAAAGTCTTACTTACCATCAGTGTTTTACTGATATTTTTTCCCTACAACTATAGAAAGATGTTTGTATATGTAATGGAAGGATACTTATAAAGTTCACATAGAATTTTGGTTTCTAAGGCCAAGTATTTTGAGAGCTAGTAGGTACTGTGAGTGCTTTATGATTACGTTTACCAACAGCATGACAACATACACTTCAGTGTATTCAAAGGAAAACATAATCAGGTAGCCAAAGGAGAACAATTATCTTTCATACTAATTGGCAAGTTCCTTTTAACCTTTAATTAACTGTGAATTTTCAATAGGTCTGAATCGTCTTGTTAGGCTTCTTGCTGGTAGAAGGTCATGGAAATAGCTTTTCTCCTGATTGCACAGATGCAGTATAAATAAAATATAGGTGCATATACGGTATATAAGGTCATAATCCTTATTTGCACTTTGAAGTGCATGAAGTATGAAAATCTTACACTGCTGAAAGCAGTGGTGCTGCCAGGAATTTTTACTTGCAGCTTCAAAAGAAAATTCAAATAGATTTTGCATTCTCGGTTTGTTTCTCTTGGCACATTTTTGATACAATCAGCAGCAGTTACTTGAAAGGCTCAGAACTGATTAGCATAGAGCCTAATATGCCTTCTTTAGATGCCGTCCTAGAGAATATTCCCTGCAGAGCAAAGGTTAAGATGCGCAGAAGAAACAAAACACTGTTCTCCTGAGTGCTGAGTTATTCAGCATTCTAGAGAGTGCTTCCTTTAAGATGTGCTACTCTCTTTTCGGTGAATGGTTTATAACAGAAAATACAAGAAATGCTACATTTTCAAAACATTGCAACCATATTATCTCTGCAAACAGAAATTTGACAATGCAATGTGTTCGTATCTATTTGTTAGATATACCAACGTGTTATATAGATGCAAATTAAACATCTAGGCATATGGTGGATAGGAAAGGTTGTTAGAAAAGAAATGGTTTGGATCAAAACCCCTTGCTACACAAAATCTTGCAGGTGTACTACTGCCTAGTAGTAGTAAGAGAGACCTCAGACCACTCCAGTCAGATGGGTTACATTGATTTTTTTCCTGATTAAATAAAACAGGTAGTAAAGCAATATACATTATACAAGGGATGAATAGCTTCACGTTTCCAGCTTTGGTCAGGTTACAGTTACAATGCACCAGAGAATTCTGTGACATGCGCAGTGATTACTGAGTCCTCAGTATCTACCTTGCTTGTGATCAGCTTTTTCTTTTTGTTGTGCTTTTCACTTTCAAATTATAGCCCCATTATGCAACTGACTGCATTTAAATATCTTTGTGCAAGTCATAGTCATACTTTCCTATTTCCTTATTTTCCTACTTCCTAGCCGAACTCTACATCTGAGAAGCCTTGTTTCTTTGAAACATCAGTGACATGCATTCTGTGTTGCCTGGCGTCAAATTATTTACAGTATCCCATCAGCAGCAATTGGGTGACCATAGCTTTTTGTTAGCGGAGTTTGTGATTACATAAGGAAGAAAGAGAATACATATAGTATATTACCCAAATTGCTATTTCTTAGACATTCACCCAAACATATAGGGGTTGCAAGGGAGATGATCCAGTTTTATAAATAGCAGAATGCAACTCTGTGATGCATGCAGAGAAGAAAAATAGAAGATCAGGTTAACGCTTTTTCTTTCTACACATATCCGGAGGCTTAGCTGTTCTCACATGTGCCTCGTTTACTATATGCATAACCCAGCAGAATTAAGTGAAGAAGCACTTCCACCTCACTATACATGATAAAAACCTATTTTGATTAAAAAAGAACATTTGCTAGACAGTAGTAGAACTCACTGGCAAACTGGTTCCCAAATTGCTGTTGTGCAAAAGTTACTATGTTACTACTCTATGTTGATTAATCTTAGCGATAGCGTTAACAATAGTTTCACAGAATGAAGACTTGCACAGGACACTTTGCCTCTGCAAAATGTGTTCCCATCTGTAATAAATGATTGATTTTTTTTCAGTTATTAAATGTTTGATTCCAATAAAAATAATGTAATAAAAAAGAAGAGGAAAAATAATTCTGATAAAGTGAGATTCTGACAGTGTTTGAGCATGCCTGTAAAATCTAAAAGGCATACTTCAACAACAGCAAATCTGGTATTACTGTTTGTATGTTCCTTTTTTTTTTTTTTTTAAGTATAGCTTACTTTGAAAATAAAATCGAGTATCCATGGTGAGCCAGTCTCCTCTTCCCTTGGAATCAAGGCTATTCTTTGGAAAGTATTTTGTCTACTAAGGGCTAAATAGCTAATGAAGTAAAGGTTGTCTCTGCAATCTGTATCTTAGACCTGCTAAAACAAAGCGGCTCCATCTTGTGCTGCATGCTGTCCTCTTCATTCCAGCAGCATTTACAACAGTAATAGATGTGGAATATTCCCAACAGAGACATAAGTTTGGATATAAGGAAAGGAGTGTTTCTATCGATAGAAAACATGTTACAAAATTTTCTACTGAGTTAGATCTTTTCTTCATATGTAGAGGAAACACTATGCCATGCAAATGGAGTATCATCTCAGCAGTGGATTAGGAAGGAACAGTTATTCTCACTGGAACCCTGGAGAGAGGAAAATAAAACATTTTTAGAAATTGCTAGATTTGTTGTCTTAGATTTCTTGTGATATGACAGGCCAGATCATTTTGACTGTACTCACGTTGATGAATGTCTTTCCCTACAAATAGTTCCACTAGAAAATGAGATTATTCACTTCAGGAAAAAGCATCTTCAAAATGCCAGATAGACATACAAATATGAAGAATTCATCACCACCTAGGAGCATTATTTTATGGTCTTTTCTTTGAAAAGTGTGTGAGATGGTTTAAGATTCTGACTACTAATTTGTAACCAATATGATGCTGTTCATCAGTAATTCCACTTCTTTTTCAAACAATAGCTTTCCAAGGAAAGCACAGAGATAATGAACAGAGTATTCTTGCCTCGTCATTGATGCTACGCAGGCTGATTGCTGTAGTGGTTCAATGGAACACTTGTTTGTCTGGAATATCTCTGCATTTTGCTGGAGGGACAATATTTGCCTAACCTTTGCCTAATCTGTGGATGTGCTAATTTTATTGCTTTGTTGCATTTGAAAGGCTGAAACCATAGCTAGAACACTCGATGCATTCATTTTTCCCTAGCCATTTAGCAAAATAGGACTGGGTAGAACAAGTTCATTCACTTCCAAGAATAGGAATATCTTCCCCTTATTAATTTCTTGCAAGGAATTAGAGCACCCTTCCTTAAGGGACCGATGAGCTTTATTTCTGATGATAGCTATTGTCTGCACAGATATGAGAACTAAGAATTTTGTTTGTAACCTAGACCAGTGATATTTTACCTGGCAAAAGTTGTCAATCTTCTTCCTTCCTTCCCAGAATAAATTTCAAGTAGGAAAAAATGTTAGTTTTTTCTCAAAAGTTATTATAGTCTTTGAGCATTCTGTGCTTAATGTGGATCAACTTGAGAGTTCAGATCATGGCTACAGCATCAGCTAAAAACAACAAGACCTGTTGTAGGTCCATATCATGGTGTGAGATGAAACATCAGGTGGAAGCTCCCTATTTCTCTCTGTTGCATGAAGATTTGTAAGCTGGAATATATAAATCCTATTCCACATCCTTAGATGCTCCCAGCTAGCCTGTGAACTACATCATATTTAATACAATTCTCTCTCTTCTATAAAATTAAAAGACTTCAAGTTTACTTTGTAAAGGTAGAAGCATATGAGGATGCATCAATGAACAGCAGCAGTTTTCAGATTTCAAACAGTTGCCAAAATAACTTTTCCTTTTATATATGATTCCTCTTTATGAAAGTACCCATGACAAAATTTACCATAAATAATTGTCTGAAGAAGAAGTTAAAGTTCTTGCTATGTCTGGGTTTGGCAAAAAGCTATGAGAGAAATATGTGACAGTCACTTCAGTGCAAATTTTTGTTTCAGGCCCAAATCATTTATTATTTGGCTTTAAAAAGTCAGAGGCAAGGAGCTGAATGAAATGCAATTTGAAAGTCAGAGAGAATAAAGCAGACAGCTATTACTGGCTGTATTTGCCTTTGGCACTGGGAAGCAGATCCTTATAGGGGTAGCGCCTAACTGTCCTGAGCCATAAGATATGATCCTGTGGTAAAAGGATAGACAGTCTGAACTTGTTTGGGAAGTGGTTCATCACGCAGCTTCTGACTGATACTTAGTCCTTTCTAAAAAAGGTTTGCAGTCTGTGTTTGTTGTCATGAAAGGAGGTAGAAATACCTGTCCCTCACAAGATTTTTTGAGCTGTTCCCAAAATGCTAAATCAGGGGTCTAGAAGATCTCTGATTTCTATCAGGGCTGTCTGATATTACTGAGTGGTTATTTCCTGACACAGTGGAGCAGCTGGGAAGCAGCACAGATCTTTCCTGTCTTCTCCTTTGACTTCTATAAACTGATTGGACTAATGGAAATTCCTCCTCTTATGTATAAATGGTGTATGGCCAATACGGGCTGGTAGCCATCTGCCTGTACAGTTCTCTAGCATCAGGATGGAATAACAGTGATCACATAGAGTGCAATGCAGATGCTGAACTGCAAAATCTGTTAGAAGCCCAAACAAGATTACTTCCAAAGTAATTTAACTATCAAAGCCTCTCTTTCTTATGCTGGGAGGAAAGACAGTACTCAACATCCTGGCTGAAAAACCATATAGGACATTTTTCACCTTCAGCTTCCTTGCCTTTGGGCTTAGCCTTCTGTATTTCTCCTTCAGGAGGTAACATGTTGGATTTAAACAAGCAAACTGTTACAAAAATCAAAGATAAGTTCATAAAAAAATAGTGTGATACAGCCTAAAGTAAACAACTGGATGTGATTTAGCAGTTAGTCTGATTGTATAACACCTCATTATGGAAAAAACAAACCCTCAAAAATTGAGAAACCTTTTTTTTTTTTTTACCTCGTTTCCTCTTTCCCTTTAAGATAAGTGATTATACTTCTGCTTCAAAAAGCATCAAACAACAGGTCAAAAAACACCAGGTGGTTGGGTTTGCTTTTGTTCTCGACTAGGTTTAAGGGTTTGAGTGTTGTGAACTAATCGAGTGATCATTAGAGCTGTTTTCTTTGCATGTCACTCTAAAAGACTGGCTGAGAGTGCTGCAAAATGCAGGTGCCAGCTGAAAATTAATGAATTATAAGGATTGGCAGTGATGGTTTGTGAAGCATCATTTGCTGGTTATAGCTATGTTAATCTACTTTGTTACAGCTTGCTTTCTGTCTCTAAAGCATTCTCTAGCATTGTTTCTTTTACAAAGAAGATTCCTCTCAAACAAAGTAACACTTCCTTAATTTTCTTTGGAAGGAGTCTGCTTCTGTTATGTAAAAGCAGCTATTCTCCTGAAGGAAAAGATTGTTTAAAGATGCTAATGTATTATGAGATGTAAAACTTTCTTATTTCAGTAAAGTACATTTTCAGCATCATAGGTGTTTCTACTAATGAAAGTAAAACTGGACCACTTTCCCAATGTTATTTCAATTGTACATGGCTGGTCAAACCTAGGGCATAAATCACTGTCTTTTCATGTTTGTGTCCTGTATCATCACCTTGAGAAAGCTGATGGCTTTCAAACACTGGAAATTATTTGCCAAAAAGCCAAGTCTAATTGTCTGCTTTTATGTTACATTGCTCCCATTGTAAAGGACTCCATTCAGCTGGGACTATGCCAACGCAGTGCACTCGTTAGAGAGGGGCAGAAGTGGGATTGCTCGAAATATCCTCTGAACTAGTCCCTGGCTCTTCGAGTACTCACAGACTCACCCATGTAGAGATGTGTACGTTCTGTTTGAAAAGGTGCTAAAATACTGCTATACTTTGCTGCTTAAGTACACCGTGAGGTAGAAATCATGACCTCTATTATTCTGTCTCCCCTGGTGCTTTAAACCATAGGCACCTTCTTTTTCTGCAGACTCACGAGTACTGGGACCACTTCTCAGACTTCAACCCTGACAGACAGGCACTGACGGAAGTTTTCACTCAGACACAAGATCATGCTTGTAATAAGCAAAAGTGAAACATGAAATTGGTGGAGGCAGGAAGATCTTGACATACTCAATTTGTGATAAAAACAAACTGTTTGTTTACATAGAAAACCAGCAATATTTGGAGGAGGTTGATTGTGTCTGTATTTTCTGAAAGTTATGAAGTTCTGCTACATTTTCATAGGCTCAAAGGTAGACAGAAAGTCACCAATATCTGCACATGGATATTTTTTTTCTTCCACAAACACTGAGAACTCGTGGAAAGATAAATGAAGGATTCTTCTGCTTTCATTGCACACTCTTCTCCAGGACTTTACCTATTATCTATGCAGGAAAACGTGGGTTAAAATGTGGGTTAAAAAATTGAAGATTTAGTGCAGATAGCCAGGAAAATGAATAAAAAATATTTTATAACTTACAACTGCTGTGACCATTATTGGTGATTATGCACAGCAAAAAAATAGCATCTTAAATCAAAGTGAATAAAGGTTGTGGGTCTCTTCCAACTTGGGATATTCAATGATTAAGTTATTGTGTGTGAGCAGATGTTTTTACTTATCTTGACTCTCTTCCATCAGAAATGTCTATTTAATCCAGCATATATATATATATGTATTTTTTTTTTTTAACTGGGCAGTGGATATTAGGATATTAGTTCATTGTTGTTTTCAAACTGAATAAATAGTAGTCAGAAATGTTTTCAGAATTTCAAGGTTGTGCATATTTGCTGTGTTTGCCTGAGCCTCCAAGCGCATTATCTGGCTTGGCACCCAGGATCTAGGATAACCATGATTTCCTTTTCTTTTTTTGGAGTTTTAGCTGTCACACATCATAGCAGATGTAAGGTATTTGTCAACAGGGCACAAGAACAGAATAACAACGTTGACCAGTTAAAGCTGGTCAGAGACTATTTATTTCATTTTAGTTTGGTTTCACTTTCCATACTACCTGTAGCAAATGTAACAAAGGCTGGTGAAGGCAGAATATAACAAAAATTCAGAAGCACACGGAGACTTTGGATGCTATAAATCTCTCAAGAGTTTCCTTTCCATATTTCTTTCCTTCCTATTCGTGGACAATGTTGAATACCACAAGGGACACTTTTTTCTTGCAATGATTTTTAAAACTATTAACAGCAAAATTTGTTGGATAGATTTGATCAACTGAACTGTACTGCTTGTGAGATGAGGGTGTTATTCATATCTTTGACGATACCGTATTAACCTAATGTTATTTATCTAATTTGAACTATTTTTCCCTCTCCCACTATCAGTTCATATTGTGAGCTCTCCGATGCTGGAACTGTCTGTATTGAAGAGCTGTATGTGTTTGTACAATGCCTAGCACAGAGAAGCATTATATTATTATTTAGGCATGACTCCGTTGCAAATAGTAATAACAGAGACTAAGCTGGCTTGCCAAGAAAGTGCAAAGCTGTCAGCATATTCTTTTTAACAACTGCTAGCAAGCATCATACACTCTCAAAAAGTTTAAATCGGATTAAGGTATGGTAGAAAGGTGGGTTTTGGTTGGTTGGTTGGTTGTGTGTTTTTTTTTTTTTTTTGGGGGGGGGTGGGGGTGCCATCATCCTTCTCTAATTGTGAATTACAAATGCTTTGTTAGGAAGAATAAGCTTCCAGTACTTTATAAATGAAAAATCTTCAGTTGGGTTGCCGAAAAAAGGCTCTCAACTGTATAGAATCACACAAAGAAAAGGAAAAGAAAATCCAGAGACAGGAGACCACACTGCTGCACAGTCTTTGAACATATAATAATGTTAGTGCCAGACTTCCCTACCTCAGAGTGCCAAATTGGCACTTAGTGTAATCCTCCCCTTTCCTAGTGTTACACTCAGCAGTCAAAAAACCTGGAATGAGTGGAAAGTGTTGATTTATCTCTGGGGAAGTTTGATGCCAACGTTTAAAAGGAGGATGCAAGTATAAGGGAAGAAGGAAAAGGAATAGAAAAGAGAGGGAAAGAAGAAAATGGGGAAAAGAAAAACAGAGAGGCAAAGGAGCAGAGAGTGCAAAAGCACATGAGCAAGAGAGAGTAGAATAGAAGATTTACTGTAAAAGTAATAGTTAAAGGTTTGCCATCAGTTCCTACTGTGCATAAAAATTGCCTCTTGTCTCTATCCTATTCTGTCCTGAGTATTCAAATCGTTGAGAGGCAAAGCTCGCTCCCGTTGGCAGAACTTCCCCGTTGAGTTATGTGTCCTAAACAAAAGACCTGTTTTTTCATCAAGTGTCTGTCATTATGATGTTTTACCAAGTACCAGTTTTGAGAATCAAGAGAAAAGAGGAAAAAATAAAATGCAAGTAGACCAAAAACATACTTTTGAAGGCAAAATAGAAAGCTGCACCTATCAAAATATTATCGCCAAAAACAAATGAATCTGCAAGGGCAGTCATGTTCAGACTATAATGATTAATTGTCCTATGGCACATGGTTATGTAAAGAAATAACTCCTTAAAAAGGGTGGAACTAAATTGGATTTGTAGAGGGGTAGCACGTTATCTTCTAGTACAGCGGGTGAAAAACTTACGTAAGAACATCTTACACATTGCCTCTGCTTCATGTCTTAGACCTAGCGCTTGCATGTGTGGAGGCTAAGTATGAGCATGCAGAAACGATCTGGAATCTCTTCCCTTCGTCTGCTAGGTAATAAATTCACTAATCAGTCATCAGGGATCTAGGGTTTTTCCCGAGTGGTTTCCTGAGTAGCTTGCTTCTGAAGAAAATGAAATATTTCTGTTATAATAACAGAAAAAATATAAAATATAAATATAGGAGAAATGCCATTCCTGACTTTCTCGAAAAGTATAATGTTATGCAAAATGCAATACATTCATATTTTCTTTGTTCACGGTAACTCAGGATTACAGTGTCTCTGTTAGGTAAAGGATAGCAGCCCCCACTGCATACATATAACACCCCCTCTGTCTGTGGATGAGACATTTGATATTTTTGAGGGCATCAAGCTGTAAAGGACTAAGACGATGCTCAAAATAAGAACAAACATAATATATAAAAGAAATACATGTATATATATGCACACATAGATGTTTGTGTATATGTTTATTTGTACTTACAAATAATTCCATAGGTCATTTTGGCATTTTGTTGGAGGAAAAAAAAATGTCCACCACAAAAGACCAAAAAATCCCTTTTCTGCTTCTAATCAATAATCATTTGTTACCTAAAGTGAAAGTTTTTAAAGAAGGAATATAGTTTCTGAGAAAAAAGTTATTTTATCAAAAGTCAATTTTCTATGTAAGACTAAGGATTTTGATCTGACCTTAATGATCATATTGATAAATCAGTGGGAAGTTGTGTTTCCACCACACACACACACGCCAGTATCTTCCCCCTACTTTGAATCATGCAATAGGTGTCTGCCAGAATGTTTCTAATTTTAATTGATTTGGTGATTTTCTGTTACTTTTTTTTGAGAGAAAAACTGTCATAGGGTTGTTATCATAGGAGAAAAGACAGAAGAGATGTTTCATATATATTGCTGTGGAAGTGTTCAAATTCAGCAGCAACCCGAACTATAATGAGAAGGATTGCGTCTCTGGTGGGACTGTGAGCTTAATGTTAGGAATTGTTCGTTTATTTTATAGAATTAGCAAGCCTCTCCATAAGTGCAATTTTCAGGTGGTAAAGGTGTAGCTCCTCTTTTGGTAGAAAAAAAGCCAAGAAAAATGTATCTAGAAAATAGTTGCCTTTGCCTCAAATTAATCTAAATAATCTTTTTTTTTTTTTTTTAATAAGTACAAATAAAAGGGGTGCAAAAATGACAGAAAACTGTTTTTAAAACAAATACTTTTGAAATTATGTGATAATTAGGCTCCTTTGTAAAACAGGAAGAGGCATAGCAGCCTTTCCTTCTTCATTTCATTATTTCATTCCTCACGGGCAAAATTCATGCAGTTTGTGGGAATGATCAAGACTGTTTCTCGGTGAAAGTTCCCACATGCTGCAAAGCATGTAACACAAGGTGAGGAAGAGGAATTAGTGCAAAATGACAATGTAAACCATTTGGAATACCATTTAGTTCCAGAGTAGCCTGGGCTCCTAATTAAGACTATACTGTTTTATCTTAAAAAGATCACACAGTCTCATATGCAGTGGTATCTGTTAGATTATATGTGTCATACCTCTTACTGCTCCATTGCATTATCATTCCTTTTATGAAATTTCTGTTCAGCAATCACTTCACTATGATATTTTATTCTCTTTTGAAATCAAAGTTTTAATTCTGGGCAGATGGCTGGTATTTAAAAAGAGGAGGAGGGAAGGGACAGAAAAAATCTTCAGTAGTTAGAGGTTTTCTGCCACTGTTCTGTTTGACAAGGGAAGTCTTTACAGGTGATTGAAATAGTTCACTTTGTGCAGGAAATTTGTAATATTCCTGTCGCTTTCTGCATGCAGATGACAAGCTGCTGCCAGCTGTAAGGCATCGTTTGCTGCAGCTTCGGGGACTTCAGTGATTTCAACCCATTCAAATTGGTCCAAACCACTGAACTGTTCCCATCTCCAGCATTTGTAGAGCCGGACCAATTTGCCCTTATCATAACAGAATTGCCGAAGCCTTGTGAATTACAAGCTGTTTCTCATGTTTATTGATAGACTGATATTTGGGAAAGGACCAAAATAATAATAATAATAAAAAAGTACAGCTCATTTCCACTGGGATCTTCCTCTCTTCCTCTCTTCCTCTCTTCCTCTCTTCCTCTCTTCCTCTCTTCCTCTCTTCCTCTCTTCCTCTCTTCCTCTCTTCCTCTCTTCCTCTCTCTCTTTTTTTCCTTCCTTTCTTCTTTTTACCTCCTTATTTTTCCCTTCCGTTCCTGGGGGGATGGTAGGGGCATAAGGGGACATGTAGAGCTCAGTTTCTAAATGTGAGACCTCTGGGAGAAGGAACAGAAGTAATTGAATCGGATTAGACAAGCCAGCAGAACAAAGTCACATTCCATGAGGTTTTTCCAGCATTGAGTAGATGAATAATAATTATTTAAGGATTAGTGCAAGTCTAAGATGTGGTCCACTCTGAATACTCACCATATATAAACAAAAGCAAGTTGTAATGTATGCTATTTAAGCTTCTTTTTATCTGTAATAGATTTCTTTTAGAGCTGCAATAACTTGAAAAAATCCTGCATGGTGAGTAAGCACTCTTATTGTTTTTCAATAAACCCTTTAAGCTTTGATTCTAAAGAGAGCTTAATTAAAGATACTTACTCTAGCTTTAAATTATGTCCACCCTTTTTAGGGCCTTTTTTTTTTTTAAGTATATCCAAGAAGAAGAGGGAAATATCTTAAAGTGATAGGTTCATTTGGTTTTTTTTCGTGGTTTATGGTGTCCATATTTGTTGTGGTTTCTGAGGTCTTCCATCTTCACAGTTATACCCACTTTTGGCCACATTTTTAAACGTGAGTTGCAAAGCTAAAATTAAACTAGATTTGGACCCCAGTTTTTTAATTAACTGTATCCCTAATGACCACATAAGGACATTAGCCCAGAGTAACTCTTGACAGGCCTTTAAATTTTAGGCCTTTAAAAATGTATTTTTTTCATTTTAACTTCTGCCTACTAGTGTGTTGTAAAGATTACTTTGGATGCACTATCTGATCATATCACACATATCAGAAGAATAAAGCTTTGCAGTAAGCTGTGGTTCATAGGTGATTTTGTGGAGAAACATGAGGTAGGATAGCGAGAGATGAATAAAGATGATGTGGCTGTGTTTCCTTGCTCCAACTTCTATTTGGAAAGTATTGGAAATAGTTTTCTATCTTCAGTATTGGATTGCTTTTATTCCAAAATGGCCTCTGCTTTTGTTTCTTTTCCACATACTTGATTTAATAGAGCTTCTGTTGTGGTTTTGGTTTCCCTCCTCTCTCCGTATCATGAGATAAATGAAATAAGTAGATCAATCACCAGGTGACCACGTTATGTATTCATTAAGAATAACAAGCTTTTATTACTTAAGCATATGCAAAACATTTTTCTTCCCTGAAAATTCATTCATAAACTACTTCTGTAAAATTCTGCCATTCTAACCTTTCTTTGTCCTGTCATTTGAGAAGTTTCAGATGTTAGATGTCGGAGATCACTATTCTTTTTTTTTTTTTTTTAATGCCAGTATTCACTGGATTTGGTTCATTTTGAGCCAGAAAACTTTCATGGCTCTTTCTATTGCCTGCAATTGTTCAACAAATTTGAATGCATTTAGACATGTAAATTTTCTCTGGTTATGTTTCTATCCTAACGTTTTGTGAATAGTTGATATTATAGATCCTGTGGGGCTGCGGTTGGGATGGACATTTGGGCAGGAGACAAGATAAATATTAGAGGTCTTGAAGGCAGGGCCAGAGATTAAGATACAAGAGTGGAAGGAATAGCCCTCCAGAAATACTGAGCAGCCAAGAAAAATTAGTGAATTCCTTCATATTGCAAATACAGAAGACCACCATCGGTCAGGATCACATATCATTTCTTGGACTCAACAAAGGTGGAGTATGACTAGTTGTTTGATTGTGATGAGTCAGCTTCATTGCCTGGTAGAACCTGGTAAGATTTAATAGGCGTATCCTGTGGCTCAGTTACACAATAAGATTTTTTCCCAGTAATTTGATGTTAACAGTAATGACCAAAGGACTTACTGGGGCACTGAAATTGCCAGGAAAAAAATAAGATTACTCTCCTTCACAAAATACTGCCATTCTTTTCCACAAGAAAGAATTTTATTGTCATCTTCTGATGCACAGACTATTTTCAACTGT
Organism: Anseranas semipalmata; assembly: GCA_013399115.1. Classification (NCBI taxonomy): domain Eukaryota; kingdom Metazoa; phylum Chordata; class Aves; order Anseriformes; family Anseranatidae; genus Anseranas; species Anseranas semipalmata. The sequence goes on along the minus strand of VXAA01004618.1, from coordinate 110,845 downwards.
TCAGACAAACCTTAACAGTAATGCTTATCTTGTCTATACATAGGGCCAGTCAGGCCACTGCCAAAGGAAATCAAAATGTATGATATTTCTTTTTATCAAATAATAATTACGGAATTTTTAAATAGTAACAAAGTTTTTTTTTTTTTTTTCAAAAATCCATATTTCTCAGTACTTTATGTCAAAGTAAACATCTCTCATTTCCTCAAGTAATTATTTCCTGAAAATGCTTAATTTTAAAAGTTAAATGCAATCATGAGCAAAATTCTCTGAATTCTTACATTTCCAACTACTACTATTTGTTTTGCTTCTGGAGCAACACAGATTAAACTACTGATTTGGATTTGCTGTACATGAATAAGTACCTCTGGAAGATTCAGCACTTTCATAGAATCATATAATGGTTTGGGTTGGAAGAGACCTTTAAAGATCATCTAGTCCAACCTCCTTCATTAAAAGCATCTTCTAAAGAGGGCGTGAAAAATGTAATGAAGATTGAAAAAGATTCAGGGTCTGTGTTTGTGGAACAGGTGGAGATTGTGACTTTGTGTTACTGTTTAGAGATAAACTTCTGTTAGACCAATTAGTAGAACTTGAAGAAATAGACAAATTCTTCAAATATACAGATTCTGCTGTCTTAAAACAGGTGATGAAGTTTGAAGCTAACCACAGATGAGAGAGGAAATGCCCTAAGCATAATATTTTCACTTATATCATCTGAGAAAAAAAGTAGTTGAAAATACCATAGAGTAGAGGAGATCTTAGTATGAAGAAAAGATGATAAGGTATTCTGCTTAGGAAGCATAATACTTGATCAGCCTATGAGAACCAAGTGTGTTAATTGAGTGGGATGATAAAGAATATGGTCTTCCTACAAGGAACTGAGGAAGGGCAATAGGCCAGCTTCTTACACATGGAGGATGGATACTAAATTCAAGGTCTGTTGAGCTTTCAGTAAGCTGTAGGGAACATCTGTTTGTTGATAGACTGATAAGCCAAATGAGATTTGACTTCTTATGTTAGGGGAAAAAAAAGAACTGAAATAAACAACATACAGAACTAACAGGATTCACACAGAAAATAATTTTTGGTGTTATGAGTACATATCTCACAGCCAGCAAAAGCGGTACAACCGCTACTGCCTCAAAAGAGGCAAGATATGCTGCTGTTGTAATACAGTCAGAAAAGGCGTTTACTTAGACTGAAGCCAGGGTAATTGCCTGTCTAGGTAGAAGAACAGGGTGCTACCCAGTATGTTGCATTAGCAACATGAAAAATATTAATACAGTGTTACAACCTTTCATTTGTGATCTCTGGTGCCACTTCGGAGGAGTGAAGGTCTAAGGCACAAAAACTTTCCACCAACTCTGCTTTGATCAAGAGATGTTTCTACTGTCTATATGTATCAGACTTTTGCTGTAATTGGCCCTACCAATTTTGTTCACACTTCAACTGTGCAGAATATGTAGCACACCGGTAACAGGCTGTCTTGTGTTGATAACAAGCTTTTTAATAAATCACTCATCCTTCCTATAATAATAAGACTTTCTGCTGTGTTTTCTTCTCGAAAGTGAAGAGAAAAATAATTCTGCCACCTGTATTGTCATTTTCTTGCCTGTTTCATTTTCATTCTTTTGTGGCATGACATGGTGCAACATAACAATAAGATAGAAAAACTGCTGTTTTGCTTTTCTTGCTTTCTACGTGGCATGCTACTGTTCCAGAAATCACAAGACCAAAGAGAGATTCAACTGGAAGACAGGGAAAGAGGGACAATAGTGTGCACAGGTGACCAGAGTGAGGTAAAGGAGCAAACAAAACAATGCTAGGCAAAAAAAATGACTAACAAGCTGTTTAAATGTTAAGCAATATTGTCTAATTTTCTAACACACTTTATCATGTAGCTTTTTTTTTTTTTTTTTTTTTGTAGTCAGGAATGGGCTATTGAAAATGTTCAAGTACTTCCTATCGATTACCTAAACTTTACATTTTAGTATTTAAAACACTAAAAAGGTGTCTCGCACTTATGAGGGATGTAATAATATCAGCATGATTGTACAAATTACCTATGTGAACATATGGTCATGCTAATATTTCAAAATTCCTACACAGATGAGATCTTCATTTAATTAAAAACTGATCATTTCATACTGAAATGAGTCACAGTAAAAGACAGACTTTGAAATTTTGAGTTTTTCATTCAATTGAAATAATCCCTGAGATACTGGAGTAACAAGCCTGCTTTAGAGACCAATATATAATAATACTTTTTAAAATGTGGACAGCTAGATATGTCTTCTCTAAACGTTTCATTTCCACAGAAGGCCAGAAAATAGGGCTAAGAGGCATCTGGAGACCACTTTCCCAAAGAGATTATCATCTATATCTATGACTAAAATTTGACATTGACCATCACAGAACTGAAACTTGATTATCAATTTTCTGAATTTTCCTTCAAGTTGAAACTCCAACTTAGTTACTATGCCCTCAACCAGCAAGAAACCAAGCTTATTTTCCTCATAAGTTGAGCCTGTGTTATATCTGTAATTCCACAGTGTGTACCTAGCCTTCTGTAATCAGAAATATGTCTCTACATTATCCACTCTGTATTTTAATTAATACTGAAATTTTTTTCGGGGGGGAAGAAAAAACGTACAGCAGTTGCATCACATAAGCATCAGAGCATCCAGATGAAGAAGATTTCAAAGGTTCAGGTTGGTACATCTGGCATTATCTTGAGGCTAAGAATTATATTTTCAAAGACAGATAGGTAGGCAGTGGGATTCTGAACACCTTACAGGCATGTAAATTCAGTAGTAGAAGCTTTAAAAAGTCCCCCTAGGCATTATTTGCCTGCTTAAAGAACACTGAAAGTCAAGCTTTAGAACATATGGGCCCTGGATATGTTCCTTGTCTTTTCCTTTCTGATTACTTCTTCCATCTCTTAGTAGGTCTAGAATTACACAAAGAGTTTAGATCTTTATGTGGAAAATTCAGTAAGGTGCTTTCGCTGCAGTTTGAATAATGATGCATCCATGATACAATTTAAGATGGAATGTGGACCTATTAGTGAAGAGTTTGATTCTTTTGCTATTTAAGGATACACTTTAAGCATCTTGCATCCAAGCATCTAAACTTAAGAAGTGCAATTTAATGGCTAAAGGTGCATTGGTTAACCTGGGAAATGTTAATAAAACAATAGTGGTCTTACCTTATTGAATACAATTTTGCTTCAGTTATATAATGATGAATAGAAAGTTTCAAGAGCTGTATGGTTTTAGAAACATTAAAAATTGTAAAAGGAAATGAGATTTAAGAAGCTGGTATTTAGGGCACATGGGACCTCTTCTTGGTCTTCAGTTTCTATTTAGATTATACTTGTATGATTAAGTAACAAAGTTTTACAAACTAAACCGTATGCTTTTGTGGAAACAAGGAAGATCCAGCAAATTCCTGAAGAAATTTGCATTTAAATAACTGAAACATCAAAGCTTCCTTCACAGACCTTTATAGTTTCCAAGTTCTTCACATTTAGTTTTTATATTTCTTGCTCCAAGACCTGTTTCCATATTAGTGTCAAAGAGGATGCTGACACTGCTGTCATCTATTGGTCTCCAAGTAATCTCCGAGGAAGAGGCACTAGTGGCCAGAGAGGGACTTAATAATTTCATGTTTCAGAACTGTCTGTGGATCAAGTGCGTAACTACTAAAATATTAAACATAAGGCTGAACACATACTAGTTCATCTGTTGAATGTTAGTGCTGACTGGGAATACAGTCAAATTTATTCTCAGCTAAACCAACATTTATCTTTGTACAAACACACGTTGTCTAGCAAGTCCTGTTGGAGCAGCACCTTTCTATTGTTCACCATGTGTGCAACTCACCTTTCACAAAGAGTTGGCTTTGCTTTCTCTCCTGTAAGTGTATCTGTATCTTTCCCAATTAAAATTTTCACCACTTCCCCGATTAAGATTATGAGCAACTTTCTTTCCTCATATTAAAAAGGATATTAAAGCCTTCTTTCCAGTCATTTTATCTCAAATGCAAATAGTCATTTCTTCTTGTCTCACAGAAGAGTTCATTCCCTGAATCTATATAAAAGAACACTGACAACACAAGAGTCTAAATCTGGTGCTGCGGCTGCTTTTGAAGAGATCGTTTTATTCCTATAGTAGTGCCTCGATTAGATATCACTTTTCAGGCAGGTGTTATGATGGATCCAACTCCAAAATACATGAAGTGTGTTTCCAAATTTTGCATTATCTGCTCTTCTAGGTGGAGTACTGTCAAACACACTGAATTTCCTATTATAACAGTTCAAGGCACACTTATTCTTCTTAATTATTATTATTTTAGTCTACAGACTTAAAAAAAATGCACTGACATGCAATAACCTTTAGAAGATGTGATCTTTCTGAGTGAAAACTGAATATTAAGAATTTTAAATACGTAACCTGTAATTTAGTCTGACTGACATCAAGTCATACTGGACTGTTGCTCTTAAAGAAATATGCTAGCCTCAACAGTAACGTCATTAATGGATGATAGGAATAAGACTGTAATAGGCTGCAACAACAAAGTACATTTGGGAAACATTTACTGGAGCCCAAAGAAGTTGGCTAAAAATCAATATTGCCCATTGACTACATAGCTATTTCATTCTCCAGTTGCCAACAAGCCATAAATTGGTGCTAGAATTAGAATTCTGACATACCATTAATCAGAGGAATAAATATGAAACAGCTTGATGAACCTTGGTATAAGAAACACAATTTCAAATAAAAAGTCATCCCATATGTGTCATTTCTTGCTAGGGCTTTATATAATTCAGCAAATTGTATCATAAATTTTGGCAAAAGGGACACTGGAGCTGTCAATTTAATTTTTTTAAAAGGAAAAGCTCAAAAGATAATATTAGTTCCATGTCACACATAGTAATCCAGCTTTTCCTACTCTTATACCTATTTAAATATTGTTTTCAGTAATGATTGTATAATCCTATCAGGGCAGGTGTGCACCTAATTTGACACTTTAAAGTTCTGGTATTTTACATCTCTGTTTTGATCCAGCTGTCTGATTGGTCTTACTTTCTCCTTTCAATCCACATGGCCATTCTTTTGTTCAGCCAGCTACACTCAGCATATTAATGGAGTGATATCAGTAATGAATTGGGTTCAGTGAAGACAAACAAGAATTTTGCTGTCAACCTCCCCAGAGGCAAGGTTGGACTCATTTGTTGATGGTAGTCACATCTCAGCACAGAGGTCTTTGGAGTTTGGCCAGCAGAATTAGTGAACTTTTTCTTTCCTTTTTTCTCTTTCTCTTTCTCTTTCTTTTCCTTTGCCTTTTCCTTTTTCAGGTGGGTGGCAAGGATTGTGTTCTTATTCACCCCTTTTCCCATCTCTTACAATTTGCCATTCTCTATTGTCAGCATCATTTAACTACACAGTCTGATAATGAATGAAAAATGCTCACCCACCAGTATCATACTTTAGAACTTCCTGGCCATGGGGATAGTATGTTTCAAGAACAGAGGGACACTTACAAAGTATTCTTTCACTTTGATCTTGCTATAGATCAAGATTAATGGATATAACAATAGAAGCTGCAGTTCAAAATGGCAATGGAAAGCTTTTTCATCTCCTCCACTACTGGAGAAGCAGCTTTCCTCGGTTCCCTTCCCAGGACCCACAGATTTCTGCTGACTACAGATCTGGAGTGATTCTGCTCTTCTGCCATGTTTTGAGTGGAAGAGAGAGGAGAGCACCAGCTAAGGGGAGGAAATGGAGAATGCAATCAAAGTCCCCCTCCTTTTCCTCCTGTTGTGGTAGGGAACCTGCTCAGGCAGCACAGCTGAACTCTGGCAGGTGTAGGAAGGGAGAGGGTGGAGGCAGAGGCTCAGCAGACTGGAACGCTTGTCAAGGACGGAAGATTGTAGGGCACAAGAGTACCACAGTAACATGGTATCTTCATCCTCCACATTTTCTTATTGCTTGTTTTCTATGCATGTGTCATGTTATGCACATGTAGAACTGCAATATTGCCTTTGTAACAGTTCAGTCATCCAACATTATCAGTTCCCGGCTTGAAACACATCTTCTGCTTGTCCCTGGCCTACAGGAGGGCGAGAAGCAGCAAGTGCTGTGGCTGGCTTCGAACTACGTGTGTGTAGATTGTTGAGACAGCAGAACTGTGTTATGCTCAGGCAAGTAGCCTTTCACTTAGTGGATTGCTGCTTTTCTTGGAGGAAGGAAAGAAAATACTGTTAGCTTATTTTATTTAAAAAAAATCATCACACTAAGGAGAATAAACCAATAAATGTAAAGATTAGGCAGATAGAGGAAGTAAGTTTACAGTCATGTGTAAAGCTTTTTGTCTGGGACAGGATAAATTTTCATTGTTAAAAGAATAAGTTACTGGTCACTCAGAGCTATTATGACTTCATATTAATTGGATATTTTTATTTTTTTATGTTATTGGTAGTTGTGAAGAAGTACAGACAGAGTCAAGATCCAGTTTCATGCTGTGAAGATCTTCATTGCCTAGTGTAGAGATATTGCCTGGTGTCAGGTGGCTATACTGATACGCGTATGTTGTCACCAGGCATGCTAAATCCCATACTCTTTTCTTTCTATACTAATTGCTGCAGTAGGGCTGGTAATAGAATGAATGTTGCAGTCTTTTTTGGGTGTGTGTCTGTTGTCAGGCTTATCTGGGGTTTTTGACCCCTTGTAGTGTTCTGATTGTGCCTCTTGTCTGGGATTCTTTTAAGTTCTACTTTTTGTATTTAAGCGTTAACTCTACTGCAGGGCAGTATTTACATCTTTGTGTGTTTTTGAAATAATCTTATAATCCCTTTACTTTCTAAATTGTTACATAATTTGGAATAAGTAAAAGCACTATATGTACTTATGGCCTGCTTTACAGACACCCTGAGCACTCAAAGATCACACTGGTTTATCAGAAAATCAAGACATTACATAAGTTAAAAGTTGTTATAAATTTAAAACGGGTACTTGTAAAGGCCTGTATTCCAGGACAACAAATGTACCAAAATTCCCCTTATCTCTTTCTACCCAAGAAAGATGTTTGTTGTTATTGGCCTCAAAGCAACAGTTGCAACAGGCTGGGGCAACCTGTAGTGCAGATAAATGCATGTATTTTAGGCTGCTTGAATGCTCACTTTATGTCTGAGTGTCTGTGAGGTGTTGTAAACAAGTGTGTGGTCCAGAGCACTCTGCCTGAAAGTTATACAGTAATATGCAAGTATTTCTTGTTCAGTGGTGTTTTTTTTTTGATTAGTAGAGAAATATTTTCATAAATTTAAGCATCAGAATTAACCTTTTGGCTGGTCTTCTGAAGACTATTTTATTATATCTTGTATTTCACAAACTAGCTATGTGCTCACAGACACTTCTAGGGGTAAAAGAAGCGTGAGAAGAAGTGTGAGAGCCAGTGAATGCTGTGAATCTTCTCAGAGCATCAGTTTCAGAAACACTTGCATTAATCAGTGTTGAACAGACCTAGTGTGAAAATGGCCGAAGTGCTCAGTCTTTCAGTTTCGTATTTTAACACAGGAAAAACTGCTGGTTAAGGAAAAAAAAAAAAAAAAAGGAAACAAAATCTTTTGAAGGTCTATTCTTTTGATCAGTATGTTACAAGAAATTTTTGTTAGTGACAAAAAAAGTTAATGACAGTCTGAAAAGTAAAATATATTGATTTTTCATAAAGCAGGGTTGCCTAAAGAAACCAAGAATATTTTTCCTTCTTACACAAGTGTAAAAATTTTTGATATTAAGCCTTAAATACACGACCCTAGAAAACTAATCAAATGACTCAAAAGTGTGTGACCAAATTTACCTGATCTCTCCAAAAATCTCAACATGCTGCATCTTAACCAGATATGTTTATAGTACTGTCTGTTCTGCAAATTGCAAAATAAATAAGGTAACTTGTGTGCAAAAATCTTGCTGGATTACCAATGACTTCAGTTTGGGTTAATTTACTCTACTGAGAAACAAACTGAATTAATCTTTGTGGATTTTTCATGCATTCAGTGTTAACATGGTTCAGCTGCTTCTAGCATCCGAAATGATTCATTCAAAGCTATCTTAGTGTCGGTGATTGAAGAATTTCCACAAACAGACATGTGAGAGTTTTACAGTCTGTCTTTCCTCAGTAAACTTTACCTACTCTGTTTGCAAAATAGGTTTTGTTTGCTTTTATCAACTTTCAAATAAAGTCTGTCAAAATAGCTTGCCTCACCACTGGTCTGGGACTTGTAGCTGTGACAGTTGCTGGGATTTACCAGAGGAGGACTGGTGGTACTTATACCTTGGTGAGCAGGTACCTGGTGGCCATTTCTTCACCATTAAAGGGCTGAAGGGAAGTAGATATCAATAGTTGCTTTTTCTAGGAGGGTCAGGAGAGTAAAATTTCAGAATAATAACTGATCATTGCTGAAATAAATACAGATAAATCCATCCTGAATGAATCTCTTTCCGGTGAGGCATATATGTGGAAAGTGTTATCTAAACTCAGACATACCAGTCTTGTCTCTGTAATAAAAACCTTATTAGTCTGATTTTGGAATTTGTTCTAATTGAATGTTAAACGGCAGCTTAGTTTTGATTCGTTGTGTTGACTACAGTATGGATAGATCAGTAAATGGAAAATCCTTACCCATTCTGTGTGAGCTTTTGTCCATTTCAGAGGGAAAGAAATATAAACTTCATTTAATTTTAATAAAAAAGGAAACAGTAATAAATACATTATTGCTCACGCTATGAAATAGGGGTAATAGGAGTTTAGAAGGCAATTAGAACCATAGAATAATTTTGGTTGGAAAAGGCCTCAGCAGGCTTTCAGGTCCAACCCTCGCTGAAAGGAGGCCTAGCCGAGCTAGATCAGGTCCCACAGGGCCTTACTTGGGTGCTGCTGCAACAGGGGAGGTGGTTTAGATCTTTCATTCTTGCATATGAGTTGAGAGACATTAAGTGCATGCTATTTTTTGTTGTTGTTGTAAATCAGCAAAGAACAGTATTTTGTTTGAGCTATTTATTACTTTATGCATCTACTTGCAATCAAGAACACAAACAGTTTGCTGGAATAAAAATACTCAAAACGCAAGCAACCTTCATCAGACTTAGCATTTGCTGTTTTTCCCCTTTTCTATTGGCCTCTCCAGTGAGTTTTGCTTTTAAGATTTTGGAGGATTAATCCAGCGTATCTTTCTAGCTTTGCCCTCTGTGATCTCACAGGATAAACTTAGAATTAATTCCTCATACCTTTTCTGATGAAGGAGATAAGCCTTTAGATAAAATGTTATTTCAGTTGCTGTCTTATCCGGATGTTTGAGCTGCCAGTTAAATTGTAAATTAAAGGCTCAAAACTCTGGATTATGGACTCCAGCTTCATTATTAATGAAAAATATGCCCTTTTCACAGTTTGTCATTTTTCTGTCTTCCAAAAAACTCTCAGAAATATTGTGAATCTTTTCCACTCTTCTGTTTAAACAAAACAAAGACACAGTGACACAATCTTCCTTTTAGAAGACTAAGTTTCTACCATAAATAATTGATTTGTGCCTATTCTGTCCACTTGAATGACCAGCCTATGGAAATGTGAAGTTACTTCCGTAAGGTACTTCTTGCTTTGGAATAAAGAAGAGACTGAATCAGACTTCCCTCATTATACTTGTCTGCAAAGTTTGTGTCCCAAATCATAATGTGACAGAAACTTCCCCATTGTCATTAACCTTTGTATACAGCCTGTCAATTTTCCTACTTCCATTAACTCCTTTTCCAAGTTACGCAGTGGGGATTTATCTCAGTAATCTCTTCATACTTTAAAATTAAGCCAGTTAAATGACTAAAATAAAAATTGATTGTAGTATTTCAAAGCTATCTTTTTCATTGTACCTTCCTGTAAGGACAGCCATTCTTTATAGAATACTACATGTACTTACAGTTCTGTTTCCCTGTGAAATCTTTGTGAGGTTACATTTTAGGTATTAAGATGGAAATCTCATGAAAGAAGTCACTTATTTGTAAGATCCACAAGATGTTGGTTGGTTCAGATACAACCTCTAGCTCTTTTTGTGGCCTCAGTATATACGTAAAAAGGTTTATGGAAATAAAAAAAAAAAAAAGTATTAAGTGTTTGAAAGTCTACCTGGTAGTATCTGTCATCTTGATAGGTTTTCCTGTTCGGTACAAGCATGATTGGTAGACAGACCAATTCACTAGAGTGATCAGCCAAATAAGTGGGAATTTTAACAGTTCAGTGATATGTGTGTATCTGTTCATTTTATCTCTTTCCAAATGATTACTTCTTCAACTTCTGTTCCAGTTTCTGTTTAAAGGCAGTGATTCCCCAAGGCAGAATGCATGCTGACCTTCTGTGATGGGCCAAATCTTTCTGCAGTTCGCTCAGGTTGGACTGTCATGTCAGCTTTCAGCCTTCAGCCTGTGAAATTAGCACTGCTACATGCTGTTTAGGTACTGTGGTGCATCCCACAGGTATTTGCATTTTTTATGTACTTTGTATGTTAACTGACCTTGCAACTCTGTGTTGTCACCATTTGCTTGAAGAGGGCTGAATATGGGAGCTAGGTTCACTTATAGATTGGAACTGTACTTAGTGAAGTGTTTTAGGGCACTTTGGAATGGAAAGCATTAGAAATATGTACATTATTAATGACAGCATAAGTACTTTGTAATAGTGTATATGGCTTATTGATGAAGGTAACATGAACTGCATTATTATAAAGAGCTATGAAAAACATATTATAAGACTGGCAGGATAAAACAAACAAACAAGACCTCATCTATTAGACGCATGATTTTACAAGCTTTCTCTGTTTTTCATTACAAAACACATAACCACCTTGGGCCAGAGGGGAATGTGGTGAAAAAAAGTTGAAGACTCTATTCATTGTACAGGGCAAAAAGTGAGGGAGGTGTTATCTTCCTGTGTACATAAAATGGGTATCCTGAAAGTTAAAATATGCAATAGTGGTTGCAGAAACGCATCCTGAAGGTGAGGTTCTGTTTAGAGAAGCAGTTAGAGTAAATAAAAAATGTGAGGACTTAAATGATTTATCTTTGTTGGAAAGTAGTATAGTTCTTATGTGGTTAAGAGACCTACTTTCTGCTCTTAACAATGACAAGTTCAGTGTCTCTATTAATTATCCTTCCCTGCTTCATTATAAAACCAGTCAAGAACACTTACCTGCCTTTCTAATGCTCCAAAGCATTCTATTGTTTTTTAAACACTGCATATTAGTGTTTTTTCATCTTCAGGAGGCATTGAATATAAAGTAACTAGTAGAGGATATTATATCCTTCTAAGTGGAATGGCAATTTGAATAAATTACTCTGTTGGTGTTAGACACAAACTTACAGCAGCCAGCACTCTGTACATTTGTTGAATACACACTTGTTCACTGATTGCTGCCAGGGTAGGTACCCTCAGACTCTTCTGTAGATTGCAGCCTTCAGGTTTCTTTCCCCCAGTGTTAGTTAAAGACTATCTCAAACTTTTCAAGTTGTCCACACAGATGAGTTTCATGTCATTAGCAAACTCTTCAGGTTCTTTTGACCCACACCAACAAATATTTCCTTCTTCTGGCATCTGCTTAAATGATAACTCTGGTAGGCTACCACACTTGCCACTTGCATACTCATCCTTCCTTAAATTTTATTCTCTCTATTCCGTGATATTAAAAACAGATGAATGGATTCAAGGAGGAAAAAGTATTTTTTTATTGTGGCCTCACTCTTGAAGATAATCAGCTACTTTCATGTGACTTTTGACTATCATATCTTACAAAGCAGGAAAAAATGATCCTGAGTGAGTATTCTAAAACTTTTCCATGGTTTAATGTTAGATGAAGTCCAAATTCTGTTCTGGAGGTAATCATAAGATTATGTTTAGAATGTATCTACTGTTTAGAAGAGATCCTAAGTTATTATTTTTTCAAAGTTACCAGAATTAGAGCCAGATACTCTGACTGGAAGATGAAGGGCTAGTGAGAAGAAGGGAAGTACAAACTGTTGAATATTTTTCATTACATTCTTCCTAAGATTCTTGAGTTTCCACAAAAATAAATCCTTTCTATGTAAAAGCAACTTGAATCAATAGGAAGAATCTTTACATGGCACAGCAGTGTCCACACTGTTTTTGAATTTTTTTCTTCATTTTAAGATTTTTTGTCATGTACAGCAGACAGCAGCTTTCAACATGTTTTTTGTCATCTCACTTTTCTGGTTTTGTTCCAGGAGCTGTAATTTACACAACAAGGGGGACATCTTATTTATTTTACTCACCACCAAGACAGAAGGAAACTTTGTGATCAGAATGCATCTAACAGTGAGATGCCTTGAGTTTGTTGCCAGAGTTCTTGTCAAAGACGCTCTTTTTCTTTTAAAGTAAAAATATGTAGGATAACTGTAAAAGATGGCAGTGTACATCCCTAGGGGATATGTGACTTGCTTCAAAATGAACACAACCAATATACTTAAGACAAATCGTGCAAATTCTTATTTCTGCCCTATTTAAATTGGTGCACTGTGGTTAGATAGAGAAGAATGATTTAAAAAGCTGATTAATTAATTAATCCTTTCTGCTATTTTTGTTATTGTCGAAACTGCAGTGGTCTGTTCATTGGAGATTCAAACTTCGATCACAAGAATGCGTCCATTCATCTAAAAAACGTAGTCCATAAGATTGTCAGGTGGGATTCTGTTCACATTGTGTTTTTAAAAACTGGTGTGTTACTCCCGTATTAACCACTAACTTGTTCAACTAGTCCATTTGGTCTAGGGGGATTGTATGAGAGAGTAACTGGTTGTCACTATAGTAAAGGTAACTGTCTAGATTGTAAAGACTAATTTTTTTTTTTAAACTGTCTTCCTTCCTAAAAAGTTTAGTTTCTTAAAAGGTTGCTTCATTATGTTGTCACTGAACAGTTTGCTGTTCTCTGAGAATCAAGTTAAGAAAATATATCACTGATCCACCTATAAAGTCAGTCATATGACTGACATACCTTTGCTGGCCAAAAAAGTAGTGACTCAAACATAAGTTTCTGAATTCAGAAGTTACCTGAAATAAAGAACAAGAAATTCCTTTTTGGCATGTCCATTTAATAATGTATATGTAATAATGTAATGTAATAATAACATAATGTAATAGTAACATAATGTAATTAATATGTAGCAGCAAAGCCTGTGTGTGAGAGATGGCTTATTCAATATATAATGCAATGGAACAGACTTGAGCAAAAATAAAAAAGATTAAAATTCAGCTTTCATGCAGTCACTCTCATCTTCTCCTTCTCCCTTCACAAGTCAGGTCACCTTTTTCCTGTAATAACAGTGTTCCATAGAGAGCTATACAAGTATATCAGTTTACATATAGCTAGTTTTTTGTTGTCTCTCTATAACCAGATGCAAGTAAGCACAAGTACTACAGGAAGATAGACAAGTCATTGGGCAAGTAGTTTAAATAGCCTGCAACTCTACACAACACATCGAGGAAACATCGTGCCATAGGCCATACTGTGTAACTCTTTCACTTATTCCATTTGCTGAAGAGTGCGTTGTGACTCTCCATCCCACTGCCATGCTATAAATGTGATTTTAGCAGAGATGCTGCGTGACTGAGAAGGAGCAATTCCCATAACTGGAGTCCCCTGTCATGTCCTTAGTTTTCTCAAGGAGGAGATAGCTACTATTTGCTCCAATTTATTGGAAAAATGACCATTTGATTAATTGTGTTGGAGAAAGGTGTAAAGAAAATACCTTTAAAAAAAACTTGGAGTACAGAAGTTGCATAAAGGAAGGAGGAGAAAACCCCAAATGAATGTAATAATGATAGAAATTCTTTCCCATCCCCCAGTAGGCAGCCAGGATGATGCATGAAGGCACTGAGGCATGTTTTATTCCTCTGTTACTTAGACAAAACTATAACATCTGCATGGATGAAGAGAGGTATAGACCTTTAAATAAGCATGCAGAAAAGAGATCTGTTGCCCTATTGCTTAAATGTGAAGTTGAACAAAAGGCAAATGTTATTTGTGTCTAGCTATGCACACTTCAAATTCTCCTAAATATTCTTTGAAGCTGGTTGTACAGATCTGTAAAGAATAGCTTTGTTATTCCTCAGAAAATCCTTTTCTCTCTCTGTGAAAAATGTGGGTTAAAGATAATCATTTTTATCTAAAATAAAAAACCTTTACTTCAAAGGAAAATGATAAGCAATTTCTGTTTTAATTTTAGCATTAGAAAATTAAAACTTGTACTTCAAAACTAAAATGACTTTAGAATGAACTTTGGAGAAAATCAATTTAAAGACTTTTAATGACTCTAATAGGTTTTGGACCAGGCCCGAAAAAGATAAATTATGAACCTACCTTCTTCTTCTCCCTTCAGGAACTCAGAAGATCTTATCATCAGAGTGTAAATCTCAAATGAACAGCTTGCTGCTGCTTTTATTTATCACCTCCCAAAGTTCATTGTAGTTCTTGGGGGAATCAGTTTAATTATGACAGTAAATACTGTTCTAAATTTTTTCACTCAATGATGAAAAAGTATACAGCCATAATTACAGTCTGTGCATAGCATGCTTTGTCTCTGATTTACTTGTTTGCCAAAAAGCCATTTTCATGTGCTAATATTGCAGCAGGAATAGTGTCACGTGACCTACTTAAATGGCAAATGTTTAGCACATAGCTGAAGTCATTGTGGAGCATGCATTCTAAATAAACTCTTTGCAATAATTATAATACTGAAAAAAAATCAGAATCTAGGTAGCATGAATGGGGTTTTCAAATGTCACCCATCTGCGCTGATGAGGATGCACTATTTATGTCCTCCTTATTGGGGTGACAGTTCTATTACACAGAAACAGAGGGAAGGGGTGGAGAGAAGGGATGTCAGACACATGGCTTCTACAGTTCCCATCTCTTTAAACAAAGTGCTATGAGATTTTTTTTCCCTTCATTGAACACATTTCATTGTAAAAAACAAGGCACTTTTTTTTTTCTTCTTTTCATTGCAATGACACATGCTTGCAGGGATGGCTAAAAGCACTCAGCAGGAAAGGTTTGAATCCAGTTATTCAGAAGTGTGGAGAAAGGCAGCAGAGTTTTAGGGGAATGCATGATGGGTGGCTCTTGGTAGAACAGTAGAAAGAGGACTGTGAGTTATATTTTTAAAACATGAGGAGATTAGAGGAAAGATGGGCAGGCTGCTATTATTCTGACTTTAATAACATCAGGGACAACCGAATTTCACTCTTAATTGAAGTTCCCTTCTCCAGGAGTTCAAAGAGACCTTACCAGACTGTTGTGAGTAAGTGATTGTCTAACTGTCAAATGCAACAGACCACCTTGATTTTGTTGCTGCCAGGTCATCCAAAAATGCCAATTCTCTATAAAAGAATCAATGCCCAGAAAGCAGTAGATGTCTGTTAATAGATTTTTTTTTCTTTCTCAAATGGGATTGGTTTTCTGTTGGTTTAAGAAGAGTTTCCTCATGGATCGCCAGCTATCATGCTAATAAAATGAGAGCCTAACTAATTCACAGAAAGGAGAGGAAATACAGCAGTATATGAAGATGGGGGGGTTTTGAGTTAAAGCACAGATCTAGTCATCTTATGAACCCAAACACATTTTCTTAAGCTGTAGCTAGTAAACTGGCAATCACATACAAGAAGAAATCTTGGCACCATCCCATCAAATCTCTGATGTGTGTCAGAGAGAGGCAAGAGAAGGCATTTTTTTCTTAAGAAATCATAAGGGTCATTTAATCTCCTGCTCCTTACAGAACATAGTTTATACATAGATATATTTAAATGAATATATATGCGAATATATTTTGCTCCTTTAGTTGAGGTGTAAATTAAATTCCATGGTGGGTGAATACTTCAAAGGTTTCTTGTTGTGAGGCTTCTGAGGTTCACACTGACAGCAGGTCTGTAGTTACAATGAACAATATATAACAGATTATTGTAATATTGAAACTGTTGAAAACACATCATGTGAATAAGTTAGTTTATTTAAATTTAAATTTATTTTATTTTAGTCATGAAAGACTTCCCTTCCATCAGGAAACAGAGAAGTTTGTATCTTTTACAGGACAGAAAATATGCAACAGATAAAACAACAATTGCATGCCTTACCTTTGCATCATCCTTTCTGAAATATTAATCGGTATTTTTAGAAAACCACTAAATTAGATTCCACTTTGATCCAGGTGGATCAATTGCCCAGACAGTGATCCTGTTGAGGATCATGGATTCCTCTTATGAATACAGGGTTACTATTAGGTAACTTTGTAGGTCTGAGAAGTTTGTTTACTAAGAATAAACATTCAGACATGCGGCTCTATCCACATGCCAAAGTGCAAACTCTCAGAGTTTCATCAGTCACTAAAATGAGGGGGAATGATACTTGAATTCTCAGTCACAGAGATTTTGTAGCATGCTCAGAAAGTCCAGTTCTGAAAAGTTCTAGTCACTTCCATTCCCTGTTTTTATGCCAATTTCCCCACTACCTGCTTCAGACCATATTTAGAAAATAACTGTTGCTGCTGTCTTGTTCACGTGAAACCACTTCTAGGTGTTGCAGACTGTGTGTTAAGCAACTCCAGTTCTCATTATGGAAATGTTAGAAATGCACATCCCTAGAGAGCTGAGTAGGTTGAAATATTGACTCTTGCTTTATATTTCCTGACTATCCAAACATGAATAACAGCAGTATGGAATGGTTTAGTAGTAATGTGCTAATGTAGTTTCTTTTAATCATAATTCTAGAATTTTCCTTAATTATTTTTAATTTTGACCATATATTATACTTCTCTTACCTGAAAGATCATGAGGTGTAATTAAGCCTCAAAATGTTTTAGTTGGGGATCATATGTTGTTCATTTAGAAAGGCTTAGAAAATGTACACTTGAATTAAGATTGTGAAAAAGCACAGCTGATCAGACTGTTGGTTTGTTCAGCTCAGAACCATATCACCTCTTTTTAACCTCCACTATGACAGCCAGTGATATATATGAAATGCTGCTCTGTAGCAATCAAAACAAAGATAGGTTGGCACTGACATAGCTGATGCATATAAACTGTCAATTTGAGATATCTACAAAATACTTCTGGATGCTCTGGTACCTTGAACAGCTTATGACCTATTTTGAGAAATGAATACAAAGCAGCTGGTGTACACATTGGTCCATATTATCTGGACAGTCCTCAGCATAAGAATTTCTCAAAATTTGTCCATACCACATCCCTACCATTAGATAGAAATGCCAAAGTCCAAACAAAAATGCAGTGTGAGTGGGACCATGCAAAGTTCGAGTCAGGACTAACCAATACCAGTTCTGGTCACTGCTCTCAATTTACTGCAATTTACCTCAAACCGCCCAGGTGCTGAAACTGTTTTTTCCCTGCCCTGACGGCATAGCGATGTTCAGCTTTTTTCCAGTTACTTAGACTGTAGACAGCCACCATTTTTCAGTGAAGACAAATGCTGAAAAAAGGCAAACCCTGATGAGTTACAGTGCTTCTTCTGTCTGCCTACCTTTGGTGAAGAGGAAATAGCTGGCAGAGACTCGATCCTGCTCGCATAACCCCATGTTATTCAGATCAACTTTCCCTCTTGGTTGTTCCTTTAGGCAAAACGCATGCAACTTCCAGCATCTAATGAGACAGATTGCTTTATAATCAAGCTATGAGCATCAAGCTAGAGCTCTACAGTCTTACACTCCAAATTAAAAATGAGAGTGATAGAGAACATGGGTATGTTTTAAGAGTTTAACAAACATGTATTGATATAACCTTAAGATAAATGAAAGAATTATACCTCTGGTTTTGATTTTCTCACCTCAGGGCACCAACTGTCATCAAGAGCTTACAATAGAAGAAATATTTCCAAGTCCCTTACAGGCTACGAGGAAGTAATTTCGTATAACATAATTAGAGGCTTATCTTGTCACCTACAAGTTTCAGTTCAGAGTCTGTTCCCAGTGTATTCACCTAGCTCATATGTCCTAAGCAAGTTCTTTTCTATCTTTGAATACTTTCTGATTACCTAAGAATTCTTTCCTTACTTTGCCATCCTCCTCTCCCCCAGCATATGGCTTTAGGGTAGGTTATTGAAGTTTAGGGTAGAGGGGTCACAAAGGCATAAACACCGTTTTCTTGCTGTCCCGCTACATCTTTTCTGTGTAGAGACATCTTCAGTCTCCAGGCAGGTCAGTCATGCTCTATCTAGAACATTCATTTTGAAAAGAATGAGAATTAGCATGTTTTAATAACAGATGTGTTAATTGCAGACTCCACTAAATAAGTATTTACAAAATATCTTCCATGTGTTTTTGTCACATTAGGAATTAATGCTGAGTGAAGACTTTTGTGTATGAAGTGCTTGGCTAGTGATTGACACACAGATTGAGTCATAGAGATTGAAATAGAGCAGGAGTTATTGTCTACACAGAGAAGTATGTTAAAAATAAATAAACATATGAGCACTTGCGAAGAATAAGGATCTTTTTCTCTTTTCTTGCCTAAATTTGTAAGCCTGCACTCAGTTTAGTTGTATTTAATATGCCTAGAATTGGAATTAATGAACTGAGCTCCTGCAGATATGTCCTTCAGGGCTGCTATGACTGTTCTGCACAGGCCTGAAGTATGAGGGGATTTTGTGGTTTTTGGGGGTGGTTTTTTTGGTGTTGTTTGTTTATTTGTTTTTTGCTTGTTTGGTTGGTTGGTTGGCTGGTTGGGTTTTCTTTTTGCCAATGCCACCTAGCAATGTCAAGTTCTTTGGAAAGGATGCTTCCTAAAAATGAACAACAAAAGCATTGGGCTTTAGTTTGTCATTTCTTTGCTGTTATTTTGATGTTGGAATTTTTGATGATGGAAGTTGTAAAGCAAGAAAATTTAAGGGTTATGTGAGAACTGCTTACAAGACTATACAGGGACACCAGCTTTTTTGTTCTTTGTAAATGAGGTATGTAAAAATCAAGAATACAAGGTAAGACTACATAGTTAGCTATTGCAAGAATAGCTTGGTGTAGTTGATTTTCTTGGTTTTGATGCTCACTCCCATTTTATCAACACAGTACTGATGTAATTTTTCTCAGAGATTACGTATGAGAACATAATGTTCTTTGTGAAGTAATTAGGGGGCTGATGTGGCCCAAGCAAACTTGCCTCACAGCTGGAAACCTCTTCTTTAGAAATAACTTGGAGGAAATTTGCTTTCCAGAGCCGTATTGAGCAGCTTATCACGACAGAGGAGAGATTCCCTATCTGGCATTGATGGTCGTTCCTGTTTCCCTACCATAGTGAGCATGTGAATGGCTATGGTCTTTAAAAGGGGATGGGCTTTGCTTTAAACTTGGAAACCTAAGCCAGGATCTGCTGTAAAGATTAAGCTGTATGAATTGAAATGTTTGGATTTTGTATGAGATTATTTCCATGCTTTGACTTAATCCACTTTACCTGACTTTAGAAAATATTCAGTTAGAAGCACTAAAAGCTGGTACAAGGTGGGTTGAAAATAATACCGATCTGAGACTCAATTTTTAGGGAACTTTTTCAAAACAACTAATGTAGGCCTCCAAATTCAGTTGCAGAAACTCTTTAGATGTAATATTCATATTTCCACGCAATGGAAAGATGGGAGGTATTGTTTCTAGCTCTGAAAAGTAGTCCCTTTATTCTCATTACCATTTTGCTGCTTTTCAGTTGTATACAATGTTTATATCTAGTTTACCTGAAGTTTACAGCATCCCTAACAAAAGCCTAATACCATTTCATTTTTAAACTTACACGTACAAGATGTCAAGGATAAAGTCTGTAGTTAAAAGATGTTAGGGCAAATCTACCCTGCAACTGTATCTTTGGGAGCTATCAGTTCATGTGTTAGGTCTCCATCTCACCCTTTGTGTGCACATGCACAGTCAGTATCCAGTTGTGTATTTATGTTACTAAAGACTTTCCTAGACAAAGGATTTTATGACCTTTTTCCAAGAGGCGCCAGGAGCTCTGTTGTTTGCAGAAGACTTTTGAAATTGAGCCATGGAGTCAGATCATTGCCTCTCTTTGTCCTGAGACTCCACTCAGGTTTAGCTGAGGTATAAAGACAGCGTCATCTGAGAAGTATTTGCAGTCAGCCAGTATAGAACATGCATTTAAGCCTTCCAGTCTAAGACCAGGTTCCTGTTATTGCCAAAGGAACTTACTGCTGGCATAACCAGGAGTAAACAGGAGGAAATGGGACAGAGATCTGAATCGGATTTCCCACTATAATCTTTGCAAGTTTGGTGGGAGCATGGTGCCCTCTGCATATACATAATTCTACAGAGCAGAAGCAGTAGCAGTAACTGAGAATTCAAAGAAATGAATGCTGTTATTTCTCCTGCCTCTTTTTAAGATCATCAAGATTATGTTGACCCAACTTAACTAGTTTAAAATCCCATGTAATTATAGTATTGTCTCTGCTGGATTTGCTTTCAAATTACTTGCACTCAATGTTGTGGCAAATTAATTTTGGAAAGTCATTAGAAGCATCAAGGTGCTCACATCTTAAATCAGTTCCTTCCTGCTATACTAGGAAACCCCAAAATAAAAAATAGAAAATAAAAAATATGGAGACATTAGTAACAGTACCTGAAGGGTTAATAAGATTTAATTGAGTCACTACTTGACCAGGCAAATTATATCCCTATTCACTGTGTGCCATTTACACAACTTTTCCGTGATTTCTTTCCTAAGGTAATAGGCCTAGAAGCTAGCTGGCTGCTGCTCCTGCTAGGCTTCGGCAGCTGTCATTTTGACATATTTTATGCTTTCTTTAGAAGAGAGAGGTTGATTGAATGTGAGAAAAGTGGAACTTTGACAGGCTGTCAGAATCCCTTGCAGTGCAAACCTACCTGCCAGCTAACTTGTTTCAGGTTTATTTCAAAGAAGGTTTCCAGCACACAAACTTCCATTACTAGCCTGAGAAGCTCTTAAATGGGTAGCTTCCATTTTGTCAAAATCTAAATTAAATAATTTTCACGTCAAATTGGTTTAAATTTCAGAAAGACAGGGTATCTCTGAGAAAGCAAAAGCAAGTTCACTTTTCTGTGCCCATACACAAAGGCCTAGGTGTATGAAAGACATACTGTTCTTTACTGCTTCATTATTTTTGTTATAATCAGTTATTTTTCCGCATTTGTGAACAGCCTTCTGAAATTCCTAAGTCAGTTCATGAATTGGTCAGGAGTAGACATGCTGTAAATGATCGTTCCCTTATAGGGGATGAAGCTGGGAGGAGACACAACTGTTATTATTAATGGAATCAAGCTGCTATAATTAACAGCAGATAACTATTCACACAACGCTTTTACTTGCTCACTCACATAATTCCCTTTCCCCGAGCTGTCCTGCTGGGGCAACCCCAACAGCATGTTCAGAGGCAGAGGTTGTACCGGCGTCCTTGGGGCTTCTAGGTGGATGTTTGGACAGTCCCTCCGAGTGCTCTTTGCTTTCCGAGGTGTAAATATGCATTCCTGTAGTATTCATCTGCATGTAGCAGCTACTGCCCTGTGGATCTGGTCTGAGTCACCCTGCCCGTAGACAGTGCTAATGTGGGCTAGTGGCCTTGGACAGGTTCAGCATACTCTTGGTGTCCCATATTTACCCATTCTTGCCGATGTAAGAGGGCTACTGGTCTCCAGAGTTAAATCGGTCTTGGGAAACTTACACAGTATCTTCTGAGCAGGTACTTTTCATCTCTTTGACCTGGATTTTTCTGATAACAAGATCTCCATCTAAGTCTATAGATACCTGTAGAAACCATTCACTCAACTCAGAGAAAAGTGGTCCTTATGAAAGCTAAAAAAGGGTAGAAATGAAGTCATCCTAAAGACAGGGACTTCTGATCATTTTCTTTTGTTAGTGTTTTGCTATAGTAATAAAATCCAGTCTTGAAGGCACTGTTCATCTAATTAATTTTAAATTAATTTTAAAATTATTTAGGTTATATAATCTGTCATCTCTTGCTGTTGTGCCTGCACTGCCCTGGATACATTTCTATGCAAAGAAAAACTGGATTTATGTTTACATGTGTTATTTTCACTTTGCTTGGTAGCTTGCATGAAAATCGTTAGTAACAATATACAGTATTTGTTCATCTGGGTTATCAGACACCTTTTGAGGCACATCCGTAACACTTTATATGCACTGGCTTTGGTACTTGCATTTACCTGTATTTGATCACTGGAAGTTCATTTGCCAGCCTACATGCAGTAATATATTTTTACCTATGAAAATCTATTGTACAGTATATACAGTGATGAAATTAAACCTTACATTCCACTCAGGTCATATGATAGTTACCATATTCATATAGTTATCATATTCATGTCATATGATATAGTTATCATATATCATTGGTGAGATGGGAGTCAGCCTCTTCTCGCAGATAACTAGCAATAGGACAAGAGGGAATGGCCTCAAGTTGTGCCAGGGGAGGTTCAGGTTCTTGGTTTCAACCCATGTTGGACCTAAGCTGCTTTTCTGTCATTATAGCTTTGAGACTGTTTTGGGAAGAGAGCCACTGTATAAATGTAATTATTGCAGAAGTTGCATAGAGGAAGGTGGAAGAAACCCAGCTGTGGCAAACAGAACAATTTGATAACGTGATATAAATTCCTACCCATCCCCTGCTAGGCAGTTCACACAATGCCTACAGCAAATTCAGTGCCACTATAATCCTAAACTTGCTAACAGTGTCCAAGAGTGCTACCTGAAGAAGTCAGCCCTTATTGCAATCAGTAGGTGCCATTGACTCAGATAATACCAGTGTTCCTAATGGCAGTAACAAATTAAGAAAAATTAAAGAAAAAAAATGGAGTGAAGCATTGTAAGTGGATCTAGTTGCTGTGCCATAGCAATTTTTGTTTGTAAGAAAATACAGAAAAGCACTTTCATACTGAGTTAAGGTAGAGAAAAAGTAATTCAGGCAAGGTCCTGCAGGTATTTCATTTTCCTGTGGAGCACTGGAGAACTTGCAGAGACCCTTATAACTGTTAGGGTCAAGTTAATGTAATCTGTGACCAGTTTCCCATAGGAGCGATGGAAGAAATTGTCAGAATTCTATTTTCTTGTCTCAGATAAATTTTTCGTTTCCTTCTAAAAATGATTTTTTCCCCTTGTGTATCCAAGGTATTTGCAATACAGTTATCCAAATTATTCCTCACCAAAACACACAAACTTCCAAAAATAAGATAACTTTGTGTAGGACTGCCAGATACTGTTAGGCAAACAGGTAAGGTACAGCAATGAAAAATATTTCTCGAGACGATTCAGAATACTTTCAGAAAGTTGTCTAGTCTGCCTTAGTGCTTATTTATCCACATTATTTATTACTGTATGTAGGAAATAGTGACAATTTAACATACTTGGACTATTCAAACTATGATTAGACACTTCAATCACTGGAAACCCAGAGACAACTTAGAAGCCTACTCTACACTGGGATTCTTTTCAGTGCAGCCTTGAACAGAAAAATAATAGAAAGTTGTAAAGTTTAGGAGACAAAGCTGTACCAATTATGTGAGTTCATTGCTTCAAGGAGCGAAAAATTCACTGTAGGAATTTCATTGTCAGAATATTTGAGAATTTTGATTTAATCCAGAGTTGAGAGAGCTTGCAGAAAACATAGTGAGAGCTAAATTCTAAGAATTACACAAGTGATCTTCAAAAGCAGAACATGGCATTGGAAAGCAAGCTGCAAGTCTTGAGTAAAATTCAAGACCAGTTTCTCCCTCTGGAAACAGGGATGTGATGCATTAATTGTTATTGATTGTTATTCAGAAAAAAAAACTTTCACTTTTGTGCATTTGTAGTATTTAATATGATGCCTTAGCCCAGTTCAAGTTGTTAATTTTTGCTGCTGCAGAAATACTAAATTAGAAAAATGTTAGATTGAATTAATCTATTTCATATTTCCATGTGAAAAATTCTTCCTTTTCAGAGATTTTTATATGCTCGAGTAAAATTCATTTCTAGAAATGGATTTCCATAGAACTTTTTCTCATTTCTACATTTATTTGGCTACTCTTTTATCATTTCTACTTAATAACTTTAGGACTTTAAGACTTAAGACCAGATATACATTTCAAGAAATGGTATAGTTTGCAAGATCTGCACGTGAATCTATCTGTATGCAAACAGAAAACCACGCAGAAGTCAGTATAGAATATTAAGGACAACATAAGGGATGTGTGAATTTGTACAGAGTTTGCTTGAATGCTAATAAATCATAAAATCGGTTTGTTTTCTGACTTTTGGGACTTGTTGCATAGGAACTATTCACTTCAACACAAGGAAGTACCTTGTGCACAATTTTTTATGCTGGCTTAAACCACTGACATTTGAGTAAAGAGCAGAGATGTCCTTAGTGGCAAAGGAAAGTGAGTTTTCAATGCATATGCAGCATGCTTGTCCTTCCATCCTTAAATTTTGATGATGTTACTATTGCTTGCTTTTTTTTTTTTTTTTTAATTTTGTTAGTTTTGCAGACTTTTCCATTTTCTTAACTTCTCAAATCATTGTGATTCAGGCTGAAAAGTGGGTGTGCATGCACAGGTATGCGTGTGTGTGTGTGTGTGTGTAGTTTCTGGTAGCCAAGGTAATTGAAAGCTAGATTAGGTATTTGTGCAATGCATTGAGATTTGTATGTTTAGTTATATATTTAAATATGTGTGTGTATGTGTAGAAATGTATATATATACATTCCACACATACATATATTTACAAGTATATATGCATATATGTGAAATATTTATATACATCTGTGTGTGCATAAATATGCACATGTGCATGCAAAGATAGTTTTATTTCTTCCTGAAATCATGCACTGTATTCATACTTTTACCAGACTCTTCCTCTGTGGCACTTTCTAAATTAAACGTGTTTAGGTAAGGAAGAGGATGGTCCTGCCAGGCAGTATTTTGAAGTCGAAATAGGAAAGAGCTAATTTTCTTCACGGTAGTAGGCACAACCAAGGACCTATCAATGTAGTACAGGAGAGGCAGGCAAGGCAGAAACACGCTTTCATGTGAAATTGAAGTTGTCTAAGAATATCACTGTTGAAATCTTTAACATACTTCTCCTCTACAGAAATGAGGAAAATTGACAATCCTATCTTCTTCTTTTCCAGTTCAGTGACAAAAATATTCTTTAAATTGACTTTGCTACAAGTCAGCCATCTTACTTTTGGAACAAAGAATGCTGTTTGTCATGTTGGCCCACCACACTGTGCATGACAACAAACAAACAAACAAAAACTCCCAGAAAAGGTGCCAGTAATCATAGTGGAATGCTGTTCTTCTTTCGATGGCAAGGGCCAGCCTCTTAGAGGTAGGACTGTTATCTCTCATTAGTACAGAAAAAGCTCTGTAGAACATGCAAGTTGAGAAGGCCATGAGAACATTCTAGGAAGTCAACACACACAGTCCAGAGGCAGGTTTGTGTCAGCTGCTGGTTCAGTATATTTCGTGCTCCACTGAGATCTGCCAGGAATTAAATTTGTACCTTTGAAAAGGAAGCATGCTTTTCGCTACCCATCTTTGACACTTGAACATCACAAGGGGCTGGAAGACCCCTGTTAAGTATGGAGCTGGAAATGTAAAACAGTAAATTCCAGCCCAATTTATCCTTTCTGCTAATGAAAGAAGTCGCTTTCCTTTTGCATCTGAAGGAAATATACTAGGAAAAAACAGACAAACAAACAAACAAACAAAAACAAAAAAACAGATTAAAACGTACATGTTTGGCAACAATGTAGAACTATTTGTATACCTCATTTATACAGACCTATAAGCATCTACCTGATAGTTTCTGTATATTTGGAAATGGAGATTAATTTAGAAGTATATAAAGAACACCTTTTTATAACATTTCCTGTGGAAAAATCTTATTGTTGATGATTTTAATCACGTTAATCCTCTTCCACGTATTTCATTTGCTCAACCCAAATGAGGAACTGGGTGAATTCTAAGGCTGTTTCAGATTTGACAGCATTCCACGGAGTAGAGGAAAACAAGCAGCAAAGTCAAGGAAGAACACTTGTCATCCCTCCCATCACAAGAAAGATTGTACAGTAAACTTATTCTCTTTTCCTCACAGTCAATTTTCACATTCTGTGCAGAACTCTCACACAGGCTTAGTATTTCAATTTTCTCCCAGCATATTTCATGCTGTTGTAATTCAAATTAACTGCATTTTTATTAAAATACCAAATAATTCTTGATTTTGTTAATTAACTTTTGTATTTTAGCTTCCACATCTACCTTTCAATCTTTCTTGCATATTTTAGTTTGCAAGTGATATAGTTCTACATCATATATATGTAAAACAACATGGGATTTATTTATTTGTTTGTTTGTTTATTTATTTTGCTTTTCTTCCATACTTAGAAGTGAAGTTTTCATTTAAAGGATACAACCTTAAATATCTTTTTCCTTCCTTTTCTTTCCTCCTTAATGATCACTAAGGAATAATGATTCTTCTTAGAGCTGTTACAGGAATAATTAATGTAATGATTGAAATGATGATTTTTGTGAAGAATACTTTGATACTACTATTCATTCTCTGTGTTCAAGTTATTGCTAATGCTGGTATAATACTTTTGATCTGTTTTCTCAAGAAACCTCTGCATCAATTTTACTGAAAATCTTGTTTCCTCAGAGAGGAGGTATTTTGCAAACATGGTAGTGTCACCTAGAACAAAGAAACTGGCATATTAATCTACTGGGTCTTGCGGCTTCAGCCCAGCCAGGCAGTGATTTATTGGAATCCCATTGTTTACGATGCAACTGAAGACTTGACAAGAGTTGCTCAACTGTGGGTTTTAAGGTCTTCTTGCCTATCATGTTGGCACTGGTTTTAAGTTAAATATGTAGATTTCTTTCATGCCAAATGAGCAGAATACTCAGGAGTGAGAAGATAGGAATTCTTTTAATCAGCAAAATAATATCATAGGTTCTATCTAATTTTCAGTGTTTTATATACAGTTTGCTTCCCCATTGTATACTGATGCACAGAAATAACAATAGAATTAATTTATTTCAACAGAAAGATTTTTTCTAAAGAGCACATTTCTATTCTTTCTACCACCCTCTAGCACCCGGTTATTTTCTTTTGAGTCCTGAAAGCCAAGATGTTAATGCTTAGAAAGCCAAGAAGCGGTACAGGTGCAAGAATTAACCTCACGTGTTGTCTTTCTCATGGAGGCTAAATGATCATTTGTCAAGTCTTAGCAAGAGGGAAAATAAAGAAAGGAAAGTTACTGTTCAGCAGAGAGGAGAAACTGCTGTGTTGCAAATGTTTTGAGTAAACAAATGACAAGTAAACATATGGCTTTATGGATGTTGTCTTCCCGTTCCCTACCTTGGGTTTTGATAGGTGAGAGGAAAGTGTAGCAAAAAGTAATTTGTTCTCTGAGATGAGTCAAGTCTTAACTAATGAAAACTCATATCACAGCATATTTGTAAGCAAGATATTGGTAAGGCTGGAAAGACCCTTGCTACCTTCAACCTTTCCCTATGGAAAAGATACACCACTGATCATACTGGGTGCTCATCTTCTTTTACCGTTGAATAATAACAAAATAAATAAAATGTAGAGTTCTAAATAAACTAAATAAAATGTAGAATAAGAAATAGGTTATCTTGTATTAGGAATATTAAATTTTGTCATTGTGCCAATGTAATTGAATTTGAAAGTTTAAGGTCAGTGGTTTTTTATATTGTTAAGTGGTCTTTAATTTAAAAGAGATGAAACTTAGTTTTCTTCCAACAAGGTTGGTTCAGATTGTCTCAATTGCCATGAAAAGCCGCATGCAATTGCTCGTTTTTGCTATACACAGTTCAGGTGATTGATTTGAAGCAAATGGAAAATTAAGTCTAGAAAAGTAAAGTGCTCCCTTAAAATGTCTTGTAACTCACTTGTGTGTCCTGAGCTAGTGCAGCACGTTTTATGTTTTGCAACATGATTTGATTTCCAGTAACTGGGCACGAAAAATGCTTTTGAACAGCCACAGTTCTGTACTGGGGCAGAGGCTTGCGGAGCATATTTAGTTCTGTTCTTACAGTTCAAGTTTCTCCTACTTCTTTCATTGATTGGGTGGACAGAGAGTGATTTTTCAGGTGTATTTTCTGTTTCTAAGAGCCATTAGTTTAGATAATTTCTAATATTTGAAGCTGCCCATAATGGCAATGCTCTTTAATTGTTTATCTTCCCTGCTTTTGAGCTGGATGTCTTCACAAACTCCTGTGACAATGAGTTCCCTAGATCAATTAGTATGACACGGAGCTCCCTTGGTTTAGTTTACACCCCCTGCCTCAGCCCTTCACCAAATGACCCCTTTTTCCTGGGTCATAAAAAACAATAACAGATCTCTGTTCACCTTCTTCAGTCATGTGCTTTGATACCTACCCCAGACCCATGTTCCTCAGTCATCTCCTCTCCAAACTGAGTAGTCTATTTTGTCTTTCCTTATATGGGGTGTTTTTTTACATTTTTCTGCATTAATCAATGCTGAATTTCATTGTCCATTTTATCACTTGCTTAAATCTTTCAGAGATTTCTAATAAATAGTTGGCACACTTTCTAACACTCTTACATTTTTTATATTTTTCCATGAACATACTCATTTTGTTCTTCTATGTAGTTCCTACCAATTTGCCTGAAATGTAAGTCAATCTTAACAGTCTAATTAACCAAGTACTTCCCAGAGCTCTTTTAAAAATGAATGTCATATTTGTTGCCTTCCGTTTCTCCCGTGCTTAGTCAAATTTATATGATAGGTAAGTGGCAGTGTGAAAAATGCAGAACAGTGTTTCAGCAGCTCCTTCAAACACACGTGCTGTTCCGGGTAGCAAAGCAAGGATCAGTAGCAGCACCTCATTTAGCTCTGTAGAAGCAATGGGGAGACCGCTGGCCCTGTTCACACCAGTGGAGGATTAAGTGACAATTCAGAAGGCTCACCTAGTTCACCTTTGGTATGTCAACAATGCCAAAGCACATGTCAAGGCAGAGTGTACAAACAAGGCAAACGTATGTATTTCCTTCAGTTACCTTCCTATTGACAGTTCAGTGACAGATTCTGAGTCAAACCAGTTCTTACCTACACAGTGATCCATAACAGCTTTCTATTTCATATATTAGTGCAATCTTCCTTTGAACCAATGTAAACTTTTAGGCTTCACAATGTTTTTGATCAAGAAGCTCCTTAGTTTTAACTCTGTGCTGCACGAAGGACACCACTGTTTGTCGTATACTTGGCACAGACAAATTCCATTTGATCCCTCCTAGAGCTGGTACTTGAAGAAAGAGTGTGTAGTTTGTCCCTAGCCATTGTCCCAACGACAGGCCTGATTTTATAGACCTTTATTATATCCCTCCTTAGACAGACAGAACAGTCCTAGCTCACATCGTTTTTACTTTTACAGAAGCTGTTCCATAACTTCTTGTCTTACCCTGGAGATTGTCAGTGTGAATCTGGATTGGGAAGTGGCAGCTGTGTGAGAGGAAATAAGAATCTACTTCTCTATTATTTTCTTTAGCAGATTTGCAAAAGAGAGATTTGTGTATTCCTGGTCAATTGAGTAGGAGTGGAAATGTTTGAGTTCCAGCTCTTCCCATGTGATTTAATCACTTCTTCAAAGATTTATCTGCATGAGTGTAATAATATTTTTATAATATAGCTTTAATAGTATGATGATGATAATAGCATGGTTATAATGACGATGATGATGATAATATGGCTATAATAATAGTGAATGAAAAGAGATACTGTGAGGCATAATAGGTTAATGCTAGTTAAGTCCATAGAAGGTCTGAAAAGGAGGACATTGGATGTGCAAAGTACTTTTTTTTTTAAATTCTTGTTATGATATAAAAACAGGACAGCCACAATATATATGTGGGGCAGGGAACACAGCATTTTTAACAGCATTTAGTATGTTCATGGCATAGAAATTCTCACATTTGAAGTGTGTGTATATATATATATGTGTGTGTGTGTGTGTGTGCCTAACCTTTATAATATTTAGTTCTTGGGTAGTTCATAAATTAATCTAAATATTATGTTTTTATACTGGTCCCCCATTTGTTATATTGCAAAATCAACAAAACTCATGATTTCTATTTAAAAGCTGCCCAATAAACATAGTTCTGTTTCAAAATTGTTCGGGGGAACGAGTCAGCTGCACCTCACTGAATCACAGCTGCACTCACCTCTTCCTAAATGACAAATTCAATCAAAACAGCTCAGTGAAATGTTTTAGCATGACTGCAGTAGTGATACTTAGATATACTGGCTTTATTCATTAACCCACCTCAATAAAACAACAGTCCTTGGCCATTTCTTCTCATTAATCATGGCCAGTACAATTCAGAAGGAAACAGCACATTGCTTTTCATAGGTTGTGTTAAGCAGATAAAGCAGAACTGATAAATAGATAGCGACTCATATTGTCAACTACTGTTTGAATAGATTAAAAAAAAATTGCAATATGTCATTTTCTGAGGATTTTACAAAAATACAAGTGTCACTGCCTGAGTTCAGATTAAGAAACTTAACCTGTCAAGTACCTGATTTTTACGAAACTCTTCCTTTGCCCTACAACCTGCATTTTCATGTGGCTTTATATTATTTTTTCAATCAATAAAACTTGAGAGCAGAGCTTACTTGTTGAGATCTAAGGTTAAGTTCCGCACACTTTTTCCAAACAGAATTCTACAAAAGGCTCCCTGATGACAGCTATTGATTAAGGCTGCAGTGCTCTTCTCTGTTACAAGACATTGAGGCAAGAAGTTTGTTAACTACCTGGAAGTGCTGTCAGGGAGTTACCCTGAGAGGAAGGGCAACACCTGGAAATGGGGAACCCACAAGAACAGAGAGTGAAGTAGGTAGCTTGTCTCTTATTAGGAACAACGCGGAAAGGTATAGAGTTAAAAAGGAGCAAATGAAAGAAATAGTTGTTAAATATCATTCTTGTGCAAGTAGTTACTCTAGCAGAAACAGAGCAGATGATGGAGTAATAGACAGTATCAAAGCAATAATGGAGCAGATCTAGTTCTGGGTGGAGGAATGACACAAGTCAGCCTAGCTGTGGTTAAGCCATACAATACTGGAGCAGGTTGCTAACACTCCTCCTTTTTGCTTAGGTCATGTAATGGGGTCATACCCCTAATCTCAATACACATTATCAGTGCCACTCTACCAAGTGCTGTTAGAGGAATCTCCTTGCAGTTGCTTGATATCATCCATTGCCTGGACCCTTAACTGTATCTAGCTTGTCTGATCAAAGAGCTAACCAATGCACAGCCCTGGGAATGCCAGAGTCATTAATGTGACAGTCAGCAAAGATGAGATCTGAAGACCTAATGGGAGTGGAACTAAATCTCCCTTAGACATTCCATTAAATCCTTTTAGTTTGCTGTCTTCTGTCCAGCACAGACGTTCTTCAAATGATTATGACTGCATTTTAGGGTCCTTCCTTGCAGGATCTTCTGGGTCTAAGCTGCTGGATTTCTTCGCATCAGGACATGGCTGTTTTCTTCCCTGACTCAATTGGTTTAACAGGCAGGATGCTTTCTTAGAAGGCAAC
Organism: Anseranas semipalmata; assembly: GCA_013399115.1. Lineage (NCBI taxonomy): Eukaryota > Metazoa > Chordata > Aves > Anseriformes > Anseranatidae > Anseranas > Anseranas semipalmata. The sequence goes on along the minus strand of VXAA01004618.1, from coordinate 79,172 downwards.
TTCTGTATGTGCTTCTTTGCAGCTTTTCTCTCTTAGAAGCTGTTTTCCATATTTTTCCAAAAAACTTGCTTATCTTCTCCATTTGTTCACCTCCTGACAGGAGGACCTCTAATCCCTTTCTCTTGATTCAAGGAAATCCTTTATGACCAACTCACAGAGTATCCTTGGCTTTTCTCTATTCCTTTTCAATGCCACCAAAAAATTTCTTTTGTGCACTTTTCCCAAAGAGGCATAAGAAAACAAACACTATGAACTTCAGGAACTGGTGGCTCTTCCATAACCATCTCTGCCCCTGTTGTCATGCCTGGAGGGCAAAGAACTGCCAGCTACCATTTTATGTCTATTTTTGTACCTCGTTGGAATCTCTGGGAGAGATTATGAAGCCAAATATAAAAGCAGGAAGTTTTTTTCCAGATTAATCAAATGACTGGGTATAGATTGTGCTTTTAAATTCTCACCATTTGACACTATTTCACAAAAATTATGTAAGCTAGCAAAAGTAAATTGGTTTCCAACCACTCATCTGCCAAATATTTTCTTATTTATTCTGTTGGTTTGTTTTAGTAGCACTAACACTAAGCACCTAGATTAGCTCTTGTAAAAAAACCTGCTGTCTTGACCTCCTTCTAAATACAGTTCTTTTCCAAAAGCAGAAATGAGCAAATACATGTGGATAAAGAGACAGAGTAAGAAAAGAACCCCAAGGAGATCTTGACCCTGTAATCTTTGATATTGCAGCCCAGCATGTTAACATTAGACCACCACACCACATTATGCAGAAGTGTGAGTTTAAAGGCCACTGAACTCTACAGATTTTCCCAGTCTTTCACAGTTACAGAAACACCTGTTCTAAATATATTTGTGCTGATGGTTCAATAGCCATCGCAGTGTTCCTTAAAGACTGACCTGCAGTACCTGAGCTATCCAGTGTAAATGCAATGAGGGCAATAACGTTTCATGTTGAACAGATATTTATGCTGAAGGAGGGACAAAGTTTGAATTTTGTGACAAATCCCTTCCAGTGTACACCTCTTTTCTGAGAAGAGCATCTCAAATGCTAGCTAAAAAGGCTGGGTTCAGTTTCTGCAGGCTGGTAAGTGAATAATTTTGAGCAAGTGTAAGCACCAGTGCAAACCAGTCAAACCAGCACGCTCCTGTTATATATCTGTTTCTCTCTGTGTTTTTTTGTTTTTTTGTTTTTTTTTCCTGTGTATATACAATGAATGTCTTGGCAGCACTACAAACCACACAGTGTATGTATCTAGGCAAAGCACATGAATGGCCTCAATATCATTTTTCTCACAAGGATTTTTTTTAAAATATTTTGCATATTAAATCTCCTCTAACTTTACAATAACATCAGCAATGTGCTGTAAAGATACTTCAGGGAAAGGAAAGTAGATTGTTAATACTAGTGTATAACCTGCCATCTGGACACACTTAACACATGGTGAGATGTAAGGATTCAACCATTTGTGGAATTTGATCCCAGAGCTCACTTTCAATCAGGTAATGTCATGTCTAGACAGGCACAGCTGTTGTATGTACATCATGTAGTTCATTTAATTTATGGCTTGATTGTGTTAGAATAGTTCTGTATTGGGATTAGTGCAAAACCACAGTGCTCTGCTAGGTGAATTGGTGACATCTGAGTTCAAAGGAACATGATCCATGCCAGTGTCCCCAGCGCATGGCAGCGTATGTAACAGCTTCGTGAAAATGGTATAATCCCCTTGACTTAGATCATGGTTAAAGAAAGACGATGGAAAATTAATATTACATGTCACCTACCCTTTGTTTGGGTTGTGCTAAAGAACCCTTAGTTGCATCTCCAGAGTTCTCCACAAAGTAAATGTAGCAGTTCTGGTGGTGATTCTTCAGGTATGTTGCAGACAGCTGTTGACATTTCTTACTCATTCTGCCTACGTTGTGGCTTTGTGCCCAGGGTGCGTACACTTCTCCTTCACCAGCTTTAGCATATATGGTCCTGAACATGTAAGTGGAATCTTATCTAATACAGATGCTTTAAAAGGTATATAGTGGCAGAGTGCTGTAAAAAAAAATTAAAATCTGAGTACATTCTGAGGTCTATTTTACTGGAAATTTTCTTCTATTTACACGAACGGTTATGTTTATGGAGGCAACCATACTTACCATACTCAAATTTCTCTGCAAATTCACCATGTGTCCTGAAAATGTCTTGTGGGTGTTCTTCCTATTCAGAAATATCCAGGTTCTTTCTTTCTTTGTTTTTCCTTTACATAAAACTGTAATTCTTCTCTAAGTATTGTCTTGACAGATCCGTGTTCTTGGAATGCCCATGCAGTAAGCAAATGCAGCCAGGAAATACAAACTATAATGATATTGCTAGGCACCTTCACTGATCAAGGTATAGCTATCCTTTTGTGAAACTTAAGCATATGTCAATAGTGAGCAGTGGAACATATTAGTTAGCATAACATCTCTCATACTAACTATTGAGCCTCCCTGCTGAGCCTACGTGTTAAATACAAACACCATAACACTCCACGTATATTTCACATATGCATGCATGTATTGGCATTGAACAATTGAAGAATATGTTTTGAAAACACTGGTTCTGAACACAAACTTCCAGATGCAGGATTAGGATATAAAATGTGGGGCTATGGTGAGAGAGCTGTATTCGTGTAGCTGTGGTACAGAAAAAGAGATAGAGAGCCAGGGCACTCTCTCTGCAGTTTGAGAAGGGACAGTAGAAGTGACTGTAAGAGGTGAGTGGAGGTAAACCAGACAGTTTTTCTTCTCCATTGGCAGATGGCACTAAAAACATTTCAGTCAGTTATGTCCATGCATCAACATGGTTTTGTTCTAAGAGAATAGTAATCCTCCAGAGCCTACCATCTGTTACCTTCACTAACATATGCACCATGAGGTAGGTATGGACATTTTTAGGGAAAGATGATGGCATCCGTTTCCGGAACAGGGATGCTGTTCACCACAACTGGGGATATTGAAATGTGCTAAAAATTCAGTGCTCACCATCTTACAGATAGCATCTCTGTTATGCATCCTGGAGCTGAGGAAGGAGAGCTGTCTATTGCTTGGCCATTTCATTGATCCCTGAAGGCTGGATGTTGCCTAGAATATGCCACTCAAAAGTTGGCATTTAAAGTGTAAATTTAACATTTGTCAAAAATTGCAGTCTATATGTGATATCTTTCTTTGGAATATATTACTCTTACAAAATTTTTACCTAGTGCTAAGATATCCTCAGTTACCTCTAACAATGTCAAGCATATCTTCCTTTTTATTTCTGAAGCTGTAAGAAGGCCTAAGGACAGCCTCATGCATTTCTGCAGAATAGTAGGATTGCACTTCCTTATTTCTCTGTTGAAGGCAACATACCATTCTCTTGCTTTTGTTATAGTTTCAGGCTGACTTTTGTATTTTAAAAGGTCTATAAACTAGGTAAACTTTCTAGAGTTTTGTACTTAAAACATCAAGACCTGGATGAGCTCGATAGCAACTGGAATGTGAATTTGAAAGCTGTGATGGGGAAGTAAGTTTCAAATGTTATTTGGAGTGATGCTGACTGATCTGCAGTCAACCACTAGGAAAAAACTTTTCTCAAACTCCTGAAAAATTAGTATATTTGTTCTTTTTCATACTTGTTTCAGATTTTATGCCTAGTCATGCTGTCTTGCCCAACAGGATATTAAATAATAACAGTCTTCAGGTAGCAAGGAGAACTAATTGTTGTTCTTCTTCTATTTTACTACTGCTGCTGTAATTGGAAGTTATCTCCTTATAATTGCTTCTGTAGTGAATAGTAATTATAGTTCTTATCATTAGCTTTTTCTTATAGTTTTTTCCCTGATAAAATAGCATTTCATACTATATCGTCTGACTTGAGAACACAAAGACATACACAAGATCAGTATATTAATACTGTTTTTGCAGTGTTCTTAAGTACAAAACCAGATTCTCTGTAGCTAACACTAAACTTGTGACCTGATCAATAAAATGGAGTAAGGTAACAGCTGGAGAACATGAACTATGAATAGGAGAGCAGAGTTTTTATTTTAATCCTTCGTTAGTCTGTACATAGAGTGCTGAACGTAGAATTTGAGTGGTATGACTAAGTATAGCTTTGGAATTAATTTAGGTCAAACTGAATCACTTAAAAGATCCAAGAAAGCAAGTTTGCCAGCTTGTAGTCAAATCAAACAGTTATGTTTTTTTTTTAAATCAGTCTTGTTACATCATCATTTTGGCATATATGAAGAAAAAGAGTGAATATTTCATCAACACATTTCATCTATGCAGTGGAACATGGTGAAGAGATCCCTTAGCTTTGTATAGAGTGAAAGTGGGGTATCCCAGACAAGAGAGAAAGCTAGTCTCATCTATTTTTTAACAGTTCAGTTTTGTTACCAAACAATGTTAATTTCATTTGTAAAATGTCATTATGCTAGGATTGTACTGCACAATGCGAGAGAGAGAAATGATAAATTTCAAAATGGCTGTGAAGTTTTATTGGAGACACTGTATCCCTTCCCTGTGTAACACCTAAGCAAGAGGCTCTTGTGTCCTTTCACAAACTGGGAAAATGCTGATAGCTTTAGCAAATAACAAAGTTTGAGTAAAATTTTTTAAACTGAACTTGGGCTGCAGCTATTCATTAAATAATTTATTACTGTATGCTAGTATATTACTGGTTTATTTTGTAACATTCATTTGTAGCTCTAAACAGCAGTGTAAAGATAGCTTTGCAGCACCCAGTTGAGTGGAAGGCGGCTATTTTTTAAATCACTCTTCTGACCTAATTTTTAAACTAGACAGAAGGAGTACCTGTAGCAGATAATACATGGTGAAAGCGTCTGCAATGCACAATAAACTCCATAGGCACTTTCAGTATAGATTGTGACTGATAATACTTTCAGAGTCTAGTCCCACTGCACTTCCTGCTATATTGTTGCTCAGACTAAAGCTAGGATATGTGGGCTTTTATCCTTTTTTTATCCATCAGTTTGACTTTCAGATGTGCCAGAAATCTCCTCTTTTCTGTACACAGAGCACTTCTTAAGACTTCAAAAAAACTAGTTTTCCTCAGATACATACCTTTTCCAAGCTCCAAAATTTGGCAAAGATAAATGTAATCAAAACATTCTTTTATTAGTACGGTGCACTAAAAGTACATATAACATGTGTTCGACATTTTCATAAAAAAACACAGACCATGTGTGTAGAAAATTGCATTCTAAATCAATTTACCTATTTCTTTTTTTTTTTTTCCCCCTTGGATAAACAAAAGCAATTGTCAGATGCAAAACTTTTAATTAAGAGGAAGCTATTTTGGCATTCTGTCCATAAAAGAGAAAATATATAAAGCTACAAAACTTCTCGTCTTACTTTCATTTTTGAAATGGTGTAATTTAACCCTTGTGTGAAAACTCTAGCTATGTATCTCCAAAGCTCTATTTATGTATCTGTACATGTATAGAAAACTTTCCACTTCTAGGATGAAATCTTGTATGCCAAGATGTAGCCACTAGGGAGTTCTTAACAGTGAGTTACAAAACCCCAAGGAACAGGGTTTTATAATGGAAATGCCAACACAACTTTAACTAAAGTGGCACAAAAGGCAATGATACAATATAATTAAAACAGCAGAAGTCCAGAATATCAGTATCTAAGCAGGTCTCCTTGACAAGTTTTCCTGATTTTTAGCTTTACAGCTTTAACAGCACCAACTGTAGTTTGTTGTTGTTGTTGTTGTTGTTTGCTTGTTTGTTTTGATTGTGGGTTTTTTTTTTT
>VXAA01004618.1:43740-73358 GCA_013399115.1 Anseranas semipalmata | reverse complement strand
TTTTTTTTTTTTTTTCAGAACAGTTGTATTAGAAAGAGGTTTATAAAACTGCAGCAGAGGGCAAAACAGCAGTGAAATGATTGAAGATGTGCATTTGAATTGGTTTGGTTTACAGGGATTACTTAGGCTATATGAAAATCCATGAAGTTCATAATGACATTTATGTCATTCTAAAACTGATGTGTGCTGTTTTTTATTCCCTTTATACACTGAACATTAAATGTACTGTTGAATTAAAAAATAGTTGTATTCAGCTTTTAGCACAGAACAAACTTCTAAGGAGATATATTATTCAGAGTCTAAATTCACACCTTTTTGAGCTAAATAACATTTTCAACTAAGCTGCAATTTGAGTAGAATTAAAAGCAGATATAATTGAAATTTTTGCAAACAAACATTTATAGGGGAGCTGTAACCACTTTTTTTTTTTTTTAATTTTGAAGAGTCTTTTTTGCTCTCAGTAATGATTGAAATTTGTTTTAGGCACATTTAGGTTACAAATTCATAAACACATCCTAAATAGCTACTTCATTATAGCTTTCACTAGGTATCTGATTTTTAATAGTCAGGCATCTTGTCAAAGGAGCTCTAAGATAATATAAGTTGTATTCTTAAATCACCAGAATATGAATACAGTCAGAGTTTTAGCAACCACATGACATATTCTTTTTGTGTTTTGAATTCACATTTTTGTCTCCTCTCCTATTTTTCAACTACAAATGGAGGGGAGAAAAGAAAGTTGAGATTCATCAAATTCCAACTCATAACTGTGGGCAACAGGGAGAATGCACTACTTTGTATATGCAAGGTAGCTGTTTCATAAAGCATTTGTCATATGCTTTAATTTATGCTTACATGCTCTTCTGGCTTTATTTTTCCAGTTATTTTGTATTAATAGAGTCCTTGTCACACTGTTTTTTTGTTTGTTTGTTTGTTTGTTTGTGATTGCCGGATATTGATAGACTAAGTTTGTTCTAATTCTTTAATCCTTGTTCTTTAAATAAGTGGAAGTCAAGGTTTACAACTTCTACTCACCAGATGGCCTTTGTTTTGTATGCCTTTGATCACCACTGACCAACAGTCCTTGATGTCTTAGTTACAGCAGTCTCACAAGAGCCTGAACCAACATGCACAGCTTTGCAAATACCAGTAATTATACTTCATTTCAAACATTACAGTGGTACTAGTTGCTTTTGAAAGTCAGAATAAATATAAATCTTTTGCATTGCTTTGTAATGTGAGAAAGCAACTTTTGATCTATATCATCTAGAGCTGTGCTTGTGGATCAAGAGCAATATTTAGGTCAAAGTATCATTTGTATCATGGGAACAAGAATTAGAGGTCATACCATTGTTGTTCATGGTGTTCGGCATGTTTGCATTTTAGCTATTTAGAAAATAGCTCCTTAACTTGGAAAAACAAACAAACAAGCATGAAGTAACTCAAAAATTGAAATAGCTGAAAGTCAAGATGAACTTAGTACAAAGAATCATATTACTTATGCTATTTGGCTCAATGCTATTAAAATAGTTTTGGTGTTTTTCCCAGCAATTAGAAGACTTTGCTAAAATATATTCCTAAATATTTATGTAAAAGAAGCACACACAACATGGAATATATTTATTAACTGTCTTTTAACTTCAGAGCTTTTTATTTTTATGTAACATTATCATTAGAAGATGTTTTACAGAAAACCTTGTGTTTGTATCTCTTGAGCGGATTGAGTGCATCTTCAGTAAGTTTGCAGATGACACCAAGTTGGGCAGGAGCTGCCTGAGGGTAGGAGGGCTCTGCAGAGGGGTCTGGACAGACGGGCTTGATGGGCTGCGTCCATTTACATGGCATGCAACAAGGCTAAATGCAGGGTAGTGCACTTGGGTTATAACAACCCCATATAGGCTTGGGGAAGAGTGGCTGAAAAGTTGCCCGGCAGAAAAGGACCTGCGGGTGCTGGTTGACAGCCGGCTGAACATGAGCCAGCAGTGTGCTCAGGAGGCCAAGAAGGCCAACAGCATCCTGGCTTGTGTCAGGAACAGTGTGGCCAGCAGGACTAGGAAAGTGATTGTCCCCCTGTACTCAGCTCTGGTGAGGCCGCACCTCGAGTTCTGTGTTCAGTTTTGGGCCCCTCACGACAAAAAGGACATCATGTTCCTGGAACACATTCAGAGAGCAGCAGCAAGGCTGGTGAAGGGACAAGAGAACAAGACCCGTGAGGGGCTGAGGTGCTGGGGCTGTTTAGTCTGGAGAAGAGGAGGCTGAGGGGAGACCTCATCGCTCTCTGCAGCTGCCTGACAGGGGGCTGCAGCGAGGCGTGTGTCGGTCTCTGTTCTCAGGTGACAAGTGATGGGATGCGAGGCAACGGCCTCAAGCTGGGGAGGTTTAGGTTGGATGTCAGGAAGAATTTCCTCACAAAGGGTAGTCAGGCATTGGAATGGGCTGCCCAGGGTGATGGAGTCCCCATCCCTGGTGGTGTTTAAGAGACGTGTGGGTGTGGTGCTTAGGGACGTGGGTTAGTGGTGGACTTGCAGTGTTAGGTGGATGGTTGGACTTGATGATCTTAAGGGTCTTTTCCAGCCTAAATGATTCTATGATTCTATGAAAACAGTCATTGGAACTATCAACACTTTGTACAATTAATACAAAGGAACTCTTCATTCAGCGTGGCTCAAAATGTAATCCTACAGCTTTCAAGAATTTGAAAACCTCACAAAATATAATATAACCTGAAGATGTTAATATGCAGGGGAGGAAAAGCTGTCAATAAAATTCCTAAACCACAGACAGTGCAACTGGAATGGGGTCAATTGGCAGCGGTCAATTCTCGGTTACAAATTGAGTCCCAGATTATGTAAGAAGTCACTAGAAAATGGAAAACTGGACAGAGATTTCTAGGATTCAAGAGTTCATATTCCTATTTTAGGCTTAATGGGAGCATTTTATGCACAAACAAAACAATGCTTGGCCAGATACTTTTCTGTGTTCATTAAAGTCATAAAGAGCATGCCTGAGAAGGTTTTGACATTTTTCAGGTATCTTGTTTACCCAGGGGAATTTTACTAGTTGTATCCATGTGTTGCTACTAGAATAACACCCTTTTAAACAATGTTACTGTGTTATAATAGCAGGTTTCTTTGGATTAGCTCTGAGCTTTTCCAAGGGTTCTAAAAAAGAAAGAAAGAAAAAAAAAAGTAAAGAACCTTGTTTGTAGCAAATATATTGTTTAAGCCTATATATCAAGTCGCACAGAATTTTCTGCTGTGAAATAGCCTTGCACATCAAATTTGGAACAGGTCAGAGTATGGACTGACAGAATGCAGTGGCCCCAGAGCACTGACACTCTTGAGAAAGAGTAAGATACTCAGGCTGTGATTATTGCTTCCTGTAAACCCTTGAAGATCAAAACCCAGGACTTAACATTTCAGCTAATATTTCAAAATAACACCTACAGCTCCCATCTCCTGTGCTTTACCAGCTGCCTTATGACTTGCTGTGAGGCTGAAATAGGAACTATGTGGTATAAAGTAGTGCTGTCCAGAGGTACCTGACATACACCTGACTGGGGCTGTCCTGGAAGCCCTGATTGTGTCAGCATGATGCACGGCTGCCTGACTACTGTCAGCTTCTCAGCAGGGCTAATCAGGTCAAGCAGAACACAGAAGTAGGGTGGGTATATTGCTTCTGGTACCCAAATCCTTTATTCAGAGCTAGTGCTTGTATCTGTACACACCATGGTGTTATGTTGTACAGCCACATCTGTGACTGTAAAAATCTACTTTATAAATTAAAAGAAATTGTTTTGCTGCATTTGGGTGTTCAAATTCATTGACACATTGTATTCTGGCCAGCCCAGTCAAATGGTCACTGGTTACCACTGCTAGTTGGTTTCTCTTTCCCAAATAGATTTCACAAGAATTTGTTAACTGTGCATCACTTATATAATGGTGAGGAAGCTTCACTTTGGTAAGGGTCAGAGGGTAATGTTAATTAACACTACAGGGTATGTATTACCTACCACTATTGTCCAAGTTTTCTGGATATATCCTGAAGCATTTGATTTCGTGTCACTGAAATACCTAGGGATTTGTGTGTTTCTCAGAGAAGCAAAGATCTCAGTTTTATCTCTGTATTTATGCAATATGACTCTTGACAGTTCTCCTCAAGCCTTTGACAGAGTTGTTGAATTAAGAAGAAGATGGAATGGGAGTCAAGGTAGGGTGGGAAGAAGGTCTGAGGATGATGGAGTCCTACAGATGATGACACTCACAGCAAAGGAGACAGGCTTTGCAAGAAAATAGAAACAAAATCAAGTGCTTCTGCTGCACTGATGCACATCTCTGAATAGAAGGACCTATTTGTTATAAATATAGAGTGCTTCCTCAGCAGCATGGTGGCTCATAAAGTACTGCTTCTAAACTACACAGAAAACACTTCTCTTGTATGAGGAAAATGTAACAGAGTTATAAGGCATATTTCTGAAGATTCCACTGCTTACTAACAAAGTAGTACTGAAAAAGGTTAAGAAGGGAGGAGAAAATAGAAATTAATGAAGATTTTCTATGTGCCCTTGTACACTGGAACAGATTAATGTATGTTATCAGGACAGAGAAAAGTGGAGCAATGGATAATATCGCTTAAAGATCCTGCTCGTTTTTGTATATGTTTTACATACATCAGTAGTCTTTCATTGCAGCTTTGGTTCATAGTACTTGTGCTGGTAAAGTGACTTTTGTAACTGATTATTGACCAACCATGTTTTTCATGATTATCAATAATTCGAGGTAATCAGTGTGACATTTTGGTTTACTATCTGCTGATTTTAAAACAATCCCATCTATTATGGAACTAACCTATAGGAATAAAAGAGATTAAAGCAATAGAATTTCAGAGAATTTTAACTACATCACATAAAAATCATTCTAAGAGAACTGAATTGAATAGAAAATATTAGTCTTCTACAGTGTCTTCAAGTAACCTGCCAAATGTAGGAGTTACAATAAATAGAATGTTATAGGCTGCTGGAAGATTCTCTTGAAATGATTTATTTTTTCTCTATTAAAGTATACATTTCTTCTCTTAATCAATGTATTTCACTTATTATACCCTAAAGATGTAGAAAGAAGTTGGACAGCTTTACATTTCTTTGTAGTTGCAAGAACACATTGGTGGATCCCAGTTGGATGCCCCATCCCTGGAAGTGTTCAAGGCCAGGTTGGATGGGGCTTTGGGCAGCCTGGTCTAGTGGAAGGGGGGTTGGAACTAGATGGTCTTTAAGATCCTTTCAAACTGAAACCATTCTATGATTCTGTGATACAAACAGGCTCCAACAGCTGTTTGTGCTCCTCAATCCTATATCAGTTTTAATTTATTTTTCCATTTATGTCAATATAAAGTCAGAAACCCAAATGCACCACTGGATATGAATGATGGTGGCTTTCACAATGGGCTCTATAGCCATTACAAGTAAGAGTAAATCAGAGTAGTCCCACGGCTGTAATAATTTATGCTGGTGACATTTACTCCAGGTGGTTAGGGATTATAATATACCAGAAGTTTATGTTTTCCCCCCAAAATTTACATTACATTAATCATAGCTTATCTAAAGGTGAAGATCCAGCTTCAGGTTCAGTTGCATGCCATACCTGCTGCAAAGCAAAAATTCAAAAGCAGTTGCTGTGACTTCAGGCATTGCCTACTTCATCTATGTGTTCAAATACTCAGATTCAAGGAAAGGATTTTTTAGAAATCAATTAAGTCTTATTTATAAAATACTCAGCAATGCGGAAAGTCAGACTTAAAATAATTTCCAACTTCCTGGCTGTAAATCAAAGCTTAAAGACAGGCAACTCATCAATTGTTTTTATCTTCAAATTTAATAGCTCTATTCTACACTGTATAAATGGCTTACGAGCATTAGGGTTCTTACGGTCTGTAAACTACATTGTTGGTACTTGTTTTTAAATATTTATAAGTCTACTGTTAAGAACAAATCACTTTCTCAATCTATTTCACTAACAGAAATTATTTATAAGTATATCATCAATTATTTAGATTTTCCTGGTATTATATTTACATTAATAATTAAATACATCTAATTATTAAATTGTATAAATAAGATTTAGTTTCATTGATGTGCTGAAACGCAAACAGCAATTCTATCACTGACTGTAAACATCTGAAATGAGATACTCTTCAGTAACAAGCACTCTTAGTTTCTAGAAGTCATGACAGTAACCTGCTGAGCTAACTTACCCTCTTAGTGTCTCTGGTACATAATTATGGTGGCTGTGACAGGTTTTGGATTCTTCCAACTAGAATCAGCTTTGTCCACCTCTTATAGTTACAGTGCAGGTAGCCAGCAGTCATAATGCCAGTGTCTTTACGCTGCTCACCAATTAGCTCTGTACTACCTAATGGCAATTACCTTTTATAGAGGAGGTGAAAAACTGATTCACACTCCAGGAGACTTTGGCCATCTCCTCATTAAAATGTTCAGAGAGTGCCACAACTCAAAAAAAGTGTAACACTGTGCCTTAATCCCAGAAGTTATAACAAATCTCAAGGGGAACTTTGAGTTCTGCAGTGCCCCAACATGCGCATTTCTGCAAAGTACCAGCAGCATCAGCTTCCTCAGCACAGCATTTCCAAGCAGCAGAAAGGTGAGGTTCATGCTCCCTGCTATACAGGATGGCACAGTTAACAAGTGGCTTATTTCTCTCTTCGTTGTGTCTTGTACAAAATGTAATTATATGATGAGTAAAATGTAACCTGTTTCAGTCCCTGATTATGATAAAGTTAGACTAGGTTCAAAAGCCTGTCATTACCTGGATGAAGTCTTCTGGTGATTACAGTTCTTCAACATAAACCTTCAGCTAATACAGTCCCACTGCTATTTCTAGTTTTTTCATTATTAGGGATTACTCATGATTAGTGATTATGTTCAGAGCTCCATGAGTGCAACTATTGCAGCAGACAGACATAAAGTGTTTACATCTTTTGGAAATGTGGAATGGCTATTTTCTGGGACTCTTTACCGGCATTGGAAACAACTCATCATTTTGAACCTGGCACCTGAAGACCTGACGTCTGGACTAATGACACTAATTAGAAATTTGTTTTTTAACATTTTTTTTTTCTTTTAAATATTTAGATGGAACAAGACACCTACTGTAAATAGTCCTCCTGGAAGCACTCTTAACAGAGACCTTTTCAACTTCTTCTGTCTTCCTGAGTGCCTTTGGAAATAGTCGAATTAATCATAGACTAAAACTTCCCAGTGAATTATAAACAGTGTTAGATTTTCCAAATGGGATTTGCTGTTGTTCACGGCAAGTAAGCACCTGTTATAAATAGCTGCCATTAGCTGAATGCAGATATAAAATGTTCGTAAATGTTTATTATAGCACTCCATGTTTTCAGTACCAGCTTAATACTTTCTTCTCAGGTCTTTATTGGTAATGTAATCCTGAAATCTTTAATTGCTTGCTTTCATCATGATTTCTTTATTCTTTTAACCTATTTCCAGCTATGCTGATTTATTGAGAAATAAAAGTAAGAATAATGTCAATTATTCTTCCCAAGTAAAATGACCCAAGGGAGCACTTTAGGACAATGTGAACTGAGTGGAGAAAGAACTGAGCTGATGCTAGCTTATAGGAACTTTTAATTTGAGAATAATGCTAGAAGTGAATCATAGTCTTCAAGGTGAAGAAGTACATTAGCTTCCTAACTAAGCTGACTTAACCTTAACTGTGAAAGTGACATTAGTAACCTGGCATACCTGTTATAATGTTTCTAATCCTACAGAAGCTGAAGAATATTTATTTAAAAAAAAAAAAAAAAAAAAACAACAGTGCATTGGTAGAGTATATACATTCAATTCATGAAGAACACGATTTGAATAAGAAAAAGTCTAAGAAATCTTCTGTTGTGTATGTCTTACATACAAAGAGAATTTTCTAAAGTCTGTAATATTCTTTCTTTGACTAGTTTTTGCTCTGTTTTATATTGGGTTTTGGTCATCTGATTAGTTTGCTGAAAAACTGAACTATAATCACACAACATGTGGTGAAGGGATAGAAGGCTGACTGAAATTGTGCACACCATAGGAAGCAAAGAGCAGCATGCATGCTATAAGAGTCCAGTTCTACTTTTAGTAAGAGTAAGTGGCTAGTGGACTTCAGAAAGGAGCACACAAATAGGTTGCAAGCATCGTGTCTTAATGCTTTTATGTTGTAAAGAAATCTAATTGCTCAAGCAGAGATGGGAAGTCAGACATCACAAAAATCATGACAGTAACTGCCCTCAGTCTAATCACTAAACTTCAGCCAAAGCTGTCCAAATGTCTGTCATATCACAGTTCTCCTTGATTTGATTATGTACAGCTGTTACATCGAATCCTAGACTGTGAATTGCCTCAAGAACTTTTTATTCTTTTTATTCTTTTTTTTTTTTTTTTTTTTACCTCAGTGGGGTTTGTGTCTCTAAGCTCTTTCCATCTCTAGCTGTCTCAATCTATGATATCAGATTTTCCTCTAACAAAGTTACTTTGCTTAAATTATTTATGCATAGACAAATTTACACATGAAGTCAGTCATATCAGCATTCATATGTACACAGGAATTCACTGAATCTCTTTTTCAGGAGGAATTCAAGTGCATACCACAGGTTTGCTTGCAGATTGCATATTCTGTCTGAAAAATTGTCCTAAGCACAAAAAATGTCAGGAGTCAGTGCAATGTTATGAAGACTACACATCAGAATATTATCAAGTTTCAGAGTATCACATGAAGGGTGTATACACTAATTTATTTTTACACAAAAGGCTCTAAAACAGATACCTCTGGTAGAAATAACAAAATTATCTTGAGTAGTCCATGGTTTAGGACAGATTTTAAAGCCATCCAGAACCCTAGATAATCAGTCAGCAAGTCTTCACTGAGTTTTCTGTAGCTGTGTGTCTGTGACTGTAGCTATGCATTCTGTAGCTACACGTTCTGTAGTTATGCCTTGCTAAGCTTATGCTGGTTCCAGCTTAAGCTGGTTCAGGTGCATCTGCATCAGCTCTCAGTACTACAAGAACTTGAAATAGAGCCAAGCTTTTTGTATAGCCAAACTCTGTGAGATAGTTTCGTAATAACCTATATGTTTGCTTGTTGATTATGGGCCTCCTCAGTGTAAATAAAAGTATTAGTTTCCAGACCCATCAAAAGGAAGTCATTTGATTCAGGCATGTAATTGTTCCATGTCACCTTATATTCACCCCAGCTAAAAAAAGAATTTTGCTTCAACTGTCAGTGGTTAGATCTGTCAATGATAGGGCCACAAATAAGCATATATAATATTGTTAAAGCTAGATGCATGGGCAGAAATGGCAGTAGCAGATTGGAAACAGCTCTCTCTTGTCAATGGAGATTTTGCATCTCTGAACTCTCATCCAATTTGCAAGTAATTAAAATTTAATGCTCTTTAACATGATTAGGAAAAAATCTTAATCATAAGGCAGATTGACCTACATGTCTGATAGACTGAAAAAATGCCACCTTACACAAATTTCTTCTGATTACAATTCTCGATGCAACCAGTTATTTGGGAATGAGATTCTGCAGACTGGACACAAGGGTATCAACAGGTGGCTTTGAAAGTTGATTAAAGCACCAGTGCCAACTTGTGTCATCTTAAGGAGGTGTGCAATAGTACCAATCTGTACATAGTTTCCTGAGACACAGAGTTTCTAAGCTTTCTTTACNGGGACAGCTCCCACTAGACCACGTTGCCCAAAGCCTTGAACACCTCCAGGGATGGGGCATCCAAAGCTTCTCTGGGCAACCTGTTCCACTGCCTCACCACCCTCACAGTAAAGAATTTCTTTCTAGTATCTACTCTAAATCTACCCTCTTGTAGTTTAAAGCCATCCCACCTGGTCCTATCACTACACTCCCTGATGAAGAGTCTCTCTCCAGCTTTCCTGCAGGACCCCTTTAGGTATTGGTAGGCTGCTATAAGGTCTCCCTGGAGACCTTATATCTCAATTTGATCTCAATCAAGTCTGTGCCTGATGATGATGAGTTAAGATAAAATGAATTTTATTAGTAGGACAATAATGCTACAAGATCATATATGATCAGATTTGTCGATAGTAAATATGGATGGGAAAACAGAAGAAAGTTTCTAAGCTCTAGCCAAGCAGGATGTAGTGAAACATTTCCAGACAAGGTGGAGTATGGAGGAGACAGTATGATAAGACAGAAATAAGAGTTTAATGAATTAAGAAATAAAACCTGTGACCTTTGCCTTTGGATGTTCAATTTGCTGGTATCCTCAAGAGGGGGCTGGTAAGGCTCTTAGTTGTCATTTGTTGATTGTTGCTGGTACTGAATTTATATTGACATTAATTAAATCCGTGCTTGAAGGGTTGTGCTTGGAGACTTAACATGGCTAGAAAGAGATGCTGAAGGGATGCACCAACATGCTTGGAGATATTAAGAAATCTCCTAAGTGATTGATTCATATACCCTCCTTTGCTGAGGATTAAAATGGTCACTAGGCTTGTTTCCCAGAAGATGATTTTCCCTGTGTCAAATTGTAGTCTACTGGATTTGGGGTGTGAATTCAAGACTAGAGGTAGCCATAAAAGGCTTACTGAAGGATTCTTGAGCTGGGCCCATTGGAGTCTAATTTTGTTACAGAAATGTACATGTATTACATTCATTCCTGTGCTATTTTCTGCACAATTTCTTGCCTTTCAACTGAGAAAGATAATAGTTTTCCTGTATTGTTCAAAATTTTGTGTTTATGTGTGATTTATGGTTCATTACCATCTGCCTTAATGTAAGAATTACCTTGGTACCATTTTCAGCATAAAATAACATGATTTAATCAAGGCAGATTCCACCTGAAGTATTTCTATTTGAGAGCTTATTTGCCTCAGACAGTATTTAATTTGATTAAAATTGGCACATGAAAATTATTCTGTATGGAGGTCCATGTTCACATCAAATTTGAAGTTAAACATGCAATGTAACGCGAAACTTAGAATTACTGCTATTGGTGCCTGGTTGTATTAATATCAGTATTTATACTGATATAAAATATGTTTATGGCATCATAATTGATAAGGCTATTAATGCTATGTAGTTTTACAGTGATACTTGCAATTGTATCACTGTAAAACTAATTTATAGTTATGCTAGTAGTCTTTGACATTCAGCTTGAGATCTAAATACATTTTATAAATCCATGAAGTATTTTTGCATGCAAATTCTGTGTTTCCATTTCTAAATAAAAATCAACATGCAGTACAAGATGAAGATTTTCTCAATCTGCCTTTCTCATTTTTCCTATTTATTTATATCCTCATGGAATGAACTTCTCCATGCTTTCTGAACTGGAGAGAAGCACATAAAAACACTGAAGAGCCTTGCTTACACAAGCAGGAGTTACGTTTTTCATAGACTTTTTCTGTATCCTTCATTGTTGCTAGAGCTTGGTAACACTGCTCAGGATAGATACTTGGTTGAAGTATTCACCAGCCTCAGAAATGCAGTGGTAATTTCCAGAAAGTGACCGTACCTGTTACTTGTTTTTATTTTAGAGATGTTGCACAGCTATTTCTTAGCAAAATGAGTTTTATTCCTGACACAATGCTAACACCCACTGATGCTACTGAATGAACCTATTATTTATGACCAGTTTCTCTTTCAGGAAGTGGTCAGTGAATTTGCATGAGCAAGAAATAATCCTGGATCCATTATTTCTTTTTAGCCTTGTTACAAATCAAATCAAAAGCTTTTATGAGCTTTGAGAAGTGTCTTGAAAGTTTCCTTCAACATCTCTGAAATAACCGTGTCAAATTATGACACATGGAGAAAAATAACGTCCATTTGTGTGGTTATTGCATGAGTGGACAGTCTTTCTCACCCCACTGTTCTAAATCCTAAATGCTGGTTTTAACAGGGTCTGTTCTGTTAGCCCATGCAGCATCGGTTGTATCATGTCACTGGAGACTGCCTTACATGTTGTAGCCTGCTCTACTCCAATATACAAACTGATTTGACAGTCAAATATGGTTTAAATGTTAGGAATATTGTAACTTGAGCAGGAATTTTCAGCATCCTGAGCCAGACTCCCTCCCTTTTCTAAGATGTGGATTACCCTGAATGTATATAATTGCATGCAGTACAATGTGCTTTTTACCTAACAAGATTAGCAGATGAATAATGGATTTCATTCTGCCAATGACAAGAGTAAACGAATATTTGCACTGTACGGGTGGAAAGAAGAACTTTATAGTTTTTAAGTGGATAGGTAGTCTGTCGCTTCATTTTTACCATCTGAGACCTGGTGCTTTCCCCAGGAGGCAGGACGGCCGTAGCAGAATAACACACATGGTCCGCAGAGTCACAGGCCCAGCAGCACCGAGATGTGCTCTTATATAGGAAGGCACTGAGCAATTGTCTGAATCCTTCATGTGTACCTTTGGGCTTATAGGGGATTCCCAGCGGAAAAAAACATCACCAGGTTCTTTGGCATACCCTGTGCTTTTTGTCCTAAGAAGCTACTCCCTAGTGCCAGGAAGGCCTGCTATCTTGTAAAGCAGGCCATTATGAGGTTTCCTAGTGGTTGGCCCCTGAGACGTGAGCTCCACTTTGCCATTTTCTTTCATTCAAGGCCAGTCTATGGAAGAGGATTTCTCAAAATCCTGCAATTTATAAGGTTGCTGTAGTCGAACTTGTATGAATACTTCACATTATAAAGCAATGGCTACGTCTGTGTTTCTCTTACAGTCCTAAAGTTATCAGGTAATACTATCCAGCTGAATTACATCTTTATAAATAAAAAGCAGGTATGACAGATGGAAGCAAAAAATGACTCAGAAGCGGAGAGTCAGTCTGTTTCCCACTGACAGTTTCAGTGCCCGTGAGCTGTGGTATAAGGAGGAAGAACAGAGTTTTCAGCATCCCGAACCAAATCCCAGTCTCCCACCTTCCCCGGCTCCCAGGTGGCCAAGGCTCAGGCGCTGGCGCTCCCCACGTGCCCCCGCCAGCAGGATCTGTGCGGCTGCTCAGGGGCCAGGCCGGGAGCTGCTGCCTCGCATCCCAGCAGGTGTCCGTGGCTCTAGCAGTGCTTCCTTCCCGCCCGCGGACAGCAGCTCCTGCCGCCCCCGTTGCACAGAGAAGTGGTAAAAGAGTTCACCTAATACCACATTACCTGTGCCTGCAGACATCCTTCATTAAAAAGGCTGTTCTGAGCCTGGCCTGCCTTAGCATGAAATGTGTTTATCACCTGTATTGTATTAGGGGCCTCGATCACAGACAATATTCAAGCTGTATTAATCACTGCACAGGGGTCGAATAAGAAGCCTGTACTCCGGCGAGCTCACACTCTAGCTAGAAGGCAAGGGACAGCAGGCAAATGCAGACAGATACAGCAGGAAACAATCAAACAACAGTCATCCATATCAGAAACAGTGATTTATTTATTTTTTAATGAGGGCAACTAAAAGCTGTGGACCAACTGCATCTTGTGTCTATGGGTTATTCACGCTTACTAACACATGAGATCCAGCAAGTATGGGAGATGCAGATCTTTATTTTTCCTGTAGATAATAGCAATATGTATCTTGCCAAGATTTCTTACCAAATTAGGAAGATATTTTAAAAACTTGGACTGGAAAATTCAACTTTCTAATCTACTAATTTATGTTTGCATAGACTTTTTCGTACTATTATGAAAAAAAGATATACACTGCAGGAGGATGTAAAACTCTGTGTTTTTGTGAAATCCAGCTGCATATAAATGAGAAAACAACTCCTCAGGAACTGCCTCTTCTCATTTTGTTAAGCAGGTGTGGAAGTTTTCCAAAAATGTTTTTGAGGCAGTGCTGCAAATTCAGAATAGAAATGTAAAATCATTTCCATTTCCCTTTCATAGGAAAATAAACCTGTTTTCTTTGAAGATGCTTAATATTATCAAAATCTAGCTGTACTTATTAGAAAGTCTAAGTGGGTAAAGGCTACAAAGAGTTCATTGCTGTGCCAGGAAAAGCACGGGAAAGCCATGGTTTGGTCAGGCACACTGGGTTTAAGTAAAGGCAGCATGGATGCTATCGCTGTCAGCAATGCTAATTATCTCTGCTTGGGCAGGGGCCCAGCAAGGATCCCAGCCAGCCCTTCTCATGTGTAAGATAACAGCGACAATAGAAGAGTGACTGGAGCTTTTGTGTGAAGAATCACTAGCGTGCTGCACCGTGTGCTGCAGTCTTGTGCTACATAATCTCTTTTAATGAAGAGCCTACAACCAGCTGTACAGCCCATTCGTGTAACCATTACAAGTGGACAAAGTCTGCCAAATAGTTCATGAGCTTGTGAGATAGACTGAGTTATCCCTTTTTCTGTGACTTCACTACCAAAATCACTTTAGTCAAAAGGTAATGACATTGAGCATTATGGGTAATCTTTTTCCCACCATGTTTGACCTGGGGTTCCCAGTTTTAAATCCATGTGTCCCGAAGAACAGCAATTTTTTTAAATGAAACATATTTAAAACAATACATGCTGATACATATATTGCCTTATCTACAGCTGACATTCCTGTCGCTCCTTTACATAGACATGATTTAACCTTGCTGTCTTCTATTCTCTTGAGGAGAAAATTACAGTCCATTTCTCCTTTGATCTGTCAGCTTGGAGCAGCTGGCAACTTGTCAGCACCTCTTCTGCAGATGGACGTTTTGCTGCTCAGAGCAATACCCCGGCAATCTGTACGTACTCAGCCTTGACAAAATGACTGCGTAATCAGTAGCCAAGGAGTCACTTTCTCACTGCTGTTTTGTTTGAGCATTTTGGGGGATTCATACTTCAACTACTTCCAGTTCTTGCAGGTTCTCTTAAGCAGTCCTCCCCATTAGAAAGAAATAAGTCCTTGAAGGTGAACAGCCATGTTCCTAAAAGCAATAGAGATATTTCCTAGCTTTCTCAATGCCTTCTTAAGCATGTGGTTAAATTCAAGCATAGAGTTCTCTTTGTAGCTGATGGTAGCCTTGCATCTGCTAAAAGGCTTTTGGAGAATTGAGATCTATTGAGAACTAGCTGTAAGTGGGGGACACATTGCAAAGATCAGGAAAAACAAGATGACATCCTGTCCTATGTGGCTAAGAACATGGAAGCATTAGTAGAACAAAAATGTATATGCTGCATGCAAATCTTAATGAAATTGGTGATTTAAAATCACAACATTTTTTTTAAAAGCAGGTTTCCAAGTCTCATTAACTTCAAACAAGAGGATTCATATTCTATTTAACTAGACTTCACATTGAGCCACTTTTCATTTATAGTATATTCCTAAAGGTAGAAGCAGCAGGGAGATGAAATGACTTCATTTACTGGAATTACAGCTTCTTTTATATAAAACGTTAATCATTTTATATATGACAACCTTATGCTTAATGTTGCTAGAATACTCCTCATAAAACATTATTTTGTGAATGCACAGACTCTCCTACTGAGCACATTACAGCTTTCAGCTGATGTGCTAATCCAGTTTGAATATACGTAGTATTTAATCTTAATTATGATGCTGAAGTCTATACAATGTTAATTATTCATTTTGCATGTTCCTTGCACTTTATTGTAATTCATAATGTCCTTAATCAAAATGTAGCTTTTAATTATAACTGTAAAATTTGGATGAAACCTGCCTGGTAAGCATAAGCAGACTTTTTTTTGTTTTGCTTAGATTTTAGGATAAGATTACAAGAGGAAAAATTGCCAATTTGGTGAGAAAAGAGTGTTGAATGAACAACGTTCAACCAAATAAGCAGCATCTCTCTCAGCCCTCCGCGCAGCCCTCTGTGGCAGCTAGAAGCAGTGAGGACT
Organism: Anseranas semipalmata; assembly: GCA_013399115.1. Classification (NCBI taxonomy): domain Eukaryota; kingdom Metazoa; phylum Chordata; class Aves; order Anseriformes; family Anseranatidae; genus Anseranas; species Anseranas semipalmata. The sequence goes on along the minus strand of VXAA01004618.1, from coordinate 57,486 downwards.
CCTCTGCTGACATTTGCTAAATCGGAAATCTCGAGGCCTGAGAGCACAGGGAGATTTTTAATCTGGCACTCTTGCCTCCTTTTCATCAGTACCAGAATGTGGTGAGCTTCTGCAGGTCGTGCAGTGCATATCTCTTTGAAAAGCTTTCAAACAGGGTAAGACTGCCATTGTACACAGGAAAAATACTAAGAATTAAAAGAAGCCATTACAGTTCCAACACCCTTAACAAAATGTATTAAAACAGAGGAGTAAATTCAGCAGAAAAATAGGACAAGAAAATGGGTAGCAAGGGTTACTCTGAACAGAGATTAGGAGTCTGCTTTTTTAAAGCAAAGCAGAAGCAATTGACTTAGAGTAACACTTTTAAACTACTGCTGCTTTTTGTATTAAATAGGCTTTAAATAACAGCTAAGTGTCAATTTTAAAGTGTTGGGAATGCTGAAGATGATAGATAGTGTCATATCTCAGTTGCAGCATTCAATTGAATATTTATATGACACAGCAGAATTGTAAATTCTACCTTTTCGGGGTTTTGTTTCATTTTAAATGCATTTATTTCTAAGTGGAAAAGTACTCAAAAATGACTGACCGGAGCACAGTAGCATGAATGTGTACAGTAGCAAGCAAGTCAGAGATGGCTGCCCTCTTTCCTTCTTATTCTTTCTGGAGTCCTGGAGGAAAAAAAAAAAAAAAAAAACAGAAATACTTACAGGGTTCATAATATCATTCAGAGGAGACTAAAGCATGTATAGTCTCATAAAGGAAACCTCTGTGTCTTGGCAAGTATGTTCTTGCAACCCCTTGCCATGCCAAATTTACAGCAAGCTATTGATGAAAGTCACTTGTGAAATCACCAGGGAGGAAATCACATCTTTTTCGCCTGAAAGATATATTGGCAAATATGAACTGCCACACAAGCTTTGATATGAGCTGCAGCTGCAGCTCCTCATCTGTCTGGAATGTCATAGTTCAGTAGTTACACCTTTGCTGTGGCAGATCCCAGAAGACTCAAGGAATATATCCTTCCTCATTAGTTATGTAGTCATAAAATGACCTTTGGAAGGGAAAATAAAAATTCTAATGGAAAAAAAAAATAAATCTGTGTCTTAGGAAGTGTTTTCCTCATCTAATGTTTGACGCTTCAGTTTTGGCTCACAGATAGAACTACTCATGTTCAAAATCCCTGTAAGGGGAAAATAACCTTGTTTATGAAGTTGCCTGTTCTCCCCTCATCACCTGCGAGTTGCTGAGCCAACCAACTCACGTGTTAACATATTGCCAGTTTTCAGGAATGAGCTACCTACAAAAGGACAGTGCGGGAGGATGAGCACAGAGAGAAGCGTAGGAAATTACTAGGCAGGTGGGTTTGTTGTTTTCAGGAGTAACAATTACAGGTGTCAGCCGGCCAGACTGTCCTTCTCGTTGGGATTCACTTTTCCATGAGATCTGTGATAGAATAATCAAAAATTGGCTAGAACTTTATCACCTTAATAATGCTTTATCAGTGACAGATAGAACCCAAAGTTCCTTGACCCATCTGTTGAGACATATATCATGTCTGCAACCCCTCTAACTATTTTACAGTGCAGTTTTAGCCATTTGGAAGGTGGGACCTTACAAGATTTTACAAGATTTTTTTACTTGTAGTATCTTGCAGAGATGATACATCCATTCTTTTTTTCACTTATGTCCTGTTTTTTTTTTTCAAAATATTTCCATGAGAAGAAAGAAAGGTAACCTATACTAGAGGCATATGTTGTGTTTTGTGGCTTGAATATACTATTTTTAAATCTCTTTTTCATATTGATATTAATGGGTAATATTCTGCATTTTAGAGGTTTTTGCAAAAATAGTGGTATTCAAGTGATGCTGCAGACTTTCATAAAGCTGCTGTAACATTTAAGTAATTAGCTGTGAATAAATCAAGGATCCTCTGTAATACACTGTGGAAGTACAGAGTGATTGGAACTGTACCTATCATAAGAAATACAGATCAGTGTTGTTATTTTTGGAAAAGTTGATTTCTTGGAGAGATTTTTGTTTTATGCATTAAATCTGAAGTACTTGAGCATACAGTGTTTTCTAAAGCTGGTATAAAAGTTCAAAATAATAGTTTCACTCTTTTTCTGTGTTCTAGAAACCTTGTTCTTTTTGCTGCCTTTAGAGAGTCAGTATGGTTTAAGTTTATAACTGCTCAAAATACATCCATGGTGAAACAGGAATTCTCTTTCCAATTTCCAGGCATCTGTATAGGATTTGTGCATATTACACTGCATTTACTAACAAGGAGTTACAATATAGGCCAAAGAATATGTTTTACTAATTTCCATCTTACTGGAAATTCTGAAATTCTTTTCATATGTCTTCTTTAGAACATAGTGCTACAATACCCACTACTGCCTAAGAGACACATTTAAAATGCATTTTAAAAGTTTCTTTAACTGAACAGCTTCATCTCTTCTAATTTGTTTCCCATTTTCCTATGCTATACTCTTTTAGGGTTTGACCCATAGCATAACTGAAGGCAGTAGAAAACTTCCAAGAACAATACATCCCTTTGAAGCTTTTCCTAATGTTCTCTGAGTTCTCCTCTGTTGCCCTTTTCATCTTTTATTATTGTTGTTGGTCATTTGCTAGCTGTCTTATATTTGTAGGATTCTTTGCTTCGCTTCTTTGGCTGATTTCCATGGTTTCTAGCCCTTTGTGATGTTCAGTGAGTTGAAGATCATTTTGTGAGATTATACAGTAAGGATATTGCTGTGTATATATGATATCATAACAAGAGTAACACCTGGTAAATGAGTTATAAATGGTTTAGAAAATAAATATTTAGGATTTTGTTTTAGAAGAGATTAGTTTACATCATTTATATTTTAACCGAGATTTTGCAGAAGCTGGTTGACCAGGTTTAGGAAATTATAGGGGTGTGGGCAAATTGACAAGAACAATCAATGGCAAATCATATTAATTTATTTTCACCAATCATTTATGAGTATTCTTTTTTGTTTTGTTTGCTAGGTTTGTCAAACTGTTAGCTGAAGGATTTATGCAGATTATTTCCTCCTGTGGTCTGTTTGCAAATTTTGCTGTATGATTATTTACCATCATTAGTTGTGACATATGATTATTCACCTAAATCACATGACATTTCTTCTTTCTTTAATGTATTGTTGAAAAAATGTGAAATAAAAATCACGTGGCTTATATTTGCTATTGCATCTATAAAGTTGGATTCTTACTAACCGTTTCCTAAATACTTAGGGCAAACTACAATTACTGCTAATGAATAATGATTGTGGCTGAATAAAGCTGTATTATATAGTATGGAACTGATTCTAACAGGAGATTCCAGGACAATATTACTTAACTATTTACTGTAACATTGAAAATTTGTTAAAGGAGAAACAAAAGCACGTTGTGTATACCCTATTCAAAGAAGACGGGGAACTCCAATTTGCTTTTAAAAAGAAATTATTTTTCTGTTAGTTGTCGGGCACAACCTCACTGCACTGACCTGTCTCTGGTTCACTGAGAAATTGCACTGTCCTAAATTAGCAGAAAATAAATAGCAAATCATCCAAAAGGGTTCTTTTTGTGTCATATTTATCTTCTAAAACTAGCATTAGCTAAGCTGCTATTGTTTTTTAAACTTGCGGTCATACTTGATAACCAGATTTTAGTTTTTCAAGTGGTATAAACTGAAGTCCCAATGTTTAAAACACAGTGGTAATAAATCAAACATGAGATCTACAGAAACTCGTTTGTTTGTTTTTTAATGCCACTGTTTTATGATTATCAAGAAAACAGTATTTCTTTAATTAGGCTTTTTTAAACATTTAAAGATGTTTCTTTATTGACAAATATACACTTGTGTTCTGTTAAAAATTAAATATGTGAAAGCTATACTGAAATTATGTTGAGATAAACAACTGAAAGCAAAGATTGTATGATGAGGCTTCTACAGTCTGTGCTTTATTTTATTTCAACAGTTACAGGTTTCACTCCTGTGAAGTGCATTGATAGGAAAAAAAAACACAAAAAACATCTGAGAAAAGATTGTTATGTATTTCTGTTGCTTTTTGTTAACTTCCATCTTTCTGCTTGAATTTTGAATTTAATCTTTAATCCTGAATGATTGACTGGCACTGGAATTCCACATTCAAATAATACATTCCTTGGGGTGTTGGCTGAGTTCTACCTCAGGTCTGCCCCAGGAAATGCAGTTCAATATTACTACCTACTGGAACCCTGAAATAGCTTGGTAACTTCTACTTTGCAGTATGGTTTGTGCAGTGCATCATGTTGCTGCCCAGAGACTTGAGGTTCTTCTGTACAGCTTTGGAATCTGAGGCACCACACTGTTTGAGGAAAGATGCGTCGGAGAAGTGATATTCTTGTTATCTTAGAAGGACATTGGTAGTGCTGCAGAGGGGCAAGGGCAACTGACTGGCCAAGAAATAGTAGAAATAGCAAGTATGAAAGCAAAATTGTTCTCTGCTTTTTCAAAAGTAAATAAAGATGATGCAGAGAGAAGAGGAATTGAAACACCTTATCACAATTCATAATGATAAGAGAATCTTGTGAATAGGCCAAGAGAAACATAATGGCTATCACTGCAAACTACGTAAAAATGCCAGTTGTGTTCAACACTATAAAGTACTATCCAGCAGGGGGGACAGAGCCAGTCAGAGATTTGCTTAAAAGCCTTTTTCATAGGATGTTTGACTTTACATTAAAGACTTTGTCAGCTGAAGAGAATGATGTGAGATAATTCATGTTATTTTAATGGATGGTGGATGACACACTTCAAAATACATTCACCATAAAAATAACCCGTATCCTTACAGTCATGTATTTCATATGTCTCTCCTCTACTCCATAAGGAAACATATGGATGAGGTATATAACTTTGAACTTAGGAGTCCCTGAGATGTGTTTATCCAAATACATTCCTAAATTATGAGTATCAGATCACTGATCTTGTTGCTCAGACCAGTTCATCACACATATGTACTCAACATAGATTATATGTATATCAAAGGATTTTGCTTACCCAGGTCAAAATAAAAAGTACAGTTATTTGGATCATTAATGCTGTTATTCGGAGTACATTTTGTATGATGAAATGTTTGATATGATGAAAATATTTGTTATGATAAGACAATATGAATATTAAAATACATGATGTTCCTTAATTTACAGATACTGATTTCCTAAATAATTCTCATTTTTCAGGGAATGGGTTAAAAAAAAATTCTTTAGTACTTCTGTTTCTTTTTACTGTAAAGCAAGATATACAGAGCAATTTTCTGTTTTCCATGATTTAGGTTGCTTTCAGAACTGACTTTCTGTAGTATTGAAATTTTTGATACTTCTGTATATAACTACTTTGACAGCATATTTGTGTCAAAATTGTAGCTCATCATTATTCCAATTGATTTTGCAAAAATATTCCATTTTTATAATCATTTCTAGCTGTTCTTGAATTTAATGCTACCTGGATTATTCAATAATACTTGCTTATGCATTGTCACACTAAAGACCATAAGATTAAATTCAGCATGCACTCATATAACAGAATGGTAATTTGTACTTGAAAATTAAGCACCTGGAAGTGCTACAGAAATACTCCTCTTAAATGACTCATCATGTATTTAATAAGAGTCACTCTTAAAAAGATAAATTTCTCTTCTTATTTGTGAGTTTGCCAGAGCTTCAGGTTAACAGTCAAGGTTTATGGATTCTGTTCTGACTGTTGCCAGGGTATTCCGTGATTGACTTGAAGCAGTTCAGCAATTTCTCTTAATTTCAATTTAACCAATGTTAAAAATTTTGTATTTGTCTCATTATTGGGGTAAGAACATGTGATGCAAAGGACTCAACATTCAGCCTGGTAACTGAGCTGGAGAGTTTACTTTAGGCTAGACCTAGCTTGGTTCTGTGACCTGAATGCCTGTCAGTAGCTGGGGCACATCAGGTGCCTTCCTCATGCACATTGTCTGGTTTAGTTTCCACACGTTCTGCAGCTTCTCTGCAGTGCAAACCAGAGCACGAGACTAGGGACAGTTGCTCAAAAGCAACTGATTCAAACTAAAATGGTGACATCAACACTCCCCAAATAAAAGACACAGATTAAATTGCTTCCAGTTGATCACATCAGAGGATGCTATGAAGGTTCAAAATGAGTTCTGATGTACTGAGTCCTATGCAGAAAGTACAAGGCCTTCTCCTGGTTAACAGAGAATTACAGAGCTAAAATTTGGCAGAAACTTCATTGGCACAAAAGGGAAATGCTTTCGAGAGATCAGACATCCAGAAGAGATGCTGCAAGCCAAAGAACACTATTCCATAGTGTCATGAGAGTCCTACTTACACATTCCTCTCGTAAAAGGACAAGAGACATAACCTAATGGATTTTAATTCCCAAATGAAGGACAGATAAGTTGACAATTGACAATGGGCAAATCTCCCTGGGGCTTTGTTTGTAGCTAGGAATGACTTCAGATATTAGAAGGCAATTTCTACTGTTGGTTCCACACTCCTGGAACTGTGGAATTCCACTGATGTAAGAGAATGTGGCTGTAGCACCTCTGTTCTCAAACAATTTGGGAAACTGATTATTTCTTAGAAAAGAGAGCTAAAACATTCAAAAATAAATTGGATGTCAGTTTTATTGTCAGTCTTTTTAATTTTTTGTCATGTACAGGTACTCTTTGTAAACAATTTGAAGAGCTCATGCTTGCCTCGGCTTGTGCTCTATAGGAGTTTTCTTTTAACAATGACTTGACCATTAATAAGCTGGTTCCCATAGCTTGTGCCACATTGCTTCAAGAGATGAAAGCCTATGTCTAAAATCAAACAGAAGGTCATGGGGTTTTAACTGCCAGCCAGATGCAGAAAGAGTTGTGTTAGCATGGTTTGTGCATTTTACTTATTTATTTATTTAAAAGAAAATCATAGCTTCCTTTAATTTCTTCAGCATCGTTCCTGTACTCCAGAACTTTCTTTACTTTTTTTTTCATTCTTTTTCTTTTCGAGGGAGGAGGGCGTTCATTAAGTACGTGCAAATCTGAAGACCTTTAATGTGCTGCATGTTCTTTGTACTCGTACCTGGATTACAAAATGCTGCCAGCTTCTAAGTACAAAATGCAAAGATACAGCTACATGTTGACTATGTCCTCTTCAGTATTGCTAGGAAAGATGTTTTGTTAATATTAATATGACTATTTAGACTTAGTATCCTGTACAAAATAGCGGTCAGTGCATAGTTCTTAAATTGGCAAAAGTGGAGGCATAACACCTCCAACTGACATCTGATCAAGTAGAGGTAAATCTATAGACTTCTCTGCAGTTTTTACGCACTTAAACGAAGGTCCAAATAAGTACTTGCATATTTATTTGAATTACCCCTGTTTTTTAAGTGAGCCAACTTTTGAAACTTGAACTAACTTTTGAAACAATATTTCTGAGATTATTGTATGTGATTATCTGTTTGAAGTAAACTATGCAGTAGAAGGGTGCTGAAACATGCTATTTGCGTCATACTTCTAAAATTATAATCTTAGCGTTTGCTAATGCAATTGAAGTATTCAGGATGAGACCATGTGATGTTATCCTTGCAGTAGAAGGAAAATTTGTCTTACTGTTAATACTACTAATACATATTGACGGATAAGCAATAGAGGAGTTAACTGGAACATATGGTTGGCATCATTTAGACAGAGTCCTGTCTCCACACCAAAAAGTTATTGAATACAGCTGTAAAGGATTTGTTAATTGTGGACATTCTGAAAGGAGCCAGCTGATCATTAAGGCTTTAGTGCCTTTTGCAGCTGCATTAAATGAGGGATTGTGTTTAATATATTGGAGGGGCTGATACTGCAACTAGTTGGAACAAAAACTTCTGACTTATACGGGGTGAAACCTTTGTGTATGCAAAGTTCTCTGCTTTTCAATTGGTAACAAACAGTTTTGTTGCAGGTCTGGCTGTTCGTCTCCCTAGCAATAAGAAGCCACTGCTGCAAAAAGGCTACACGTCGGAGTATGGGGTGAGTGCCTGATTTCAGTGTTGCTCTGGGGTTCTTAGCTGGTAGTCAGTGAGCAATACTTTGTGAACGGTGGCTGTAAGCTCTTTGGAGAAGGCTGTGGCCCAGTGGCTTTTTCCAACAGGCAGAGTTAACTTTACACTACTTGATCCATGTGCTTACATGGATTGTGCTCAAATGTATGAGAAAGGTTAACTGTCTCAGTGTGTGTACTGCTGGTTAGCTGAGGATATGCATTGAGGAGCGTTTTCTGAAGTGTAATGTTTGTGTGTGCTGGTGATTTAGATATGTTGAACCTGCATATATGTACATACATACTACATACATGATAATATATACATACATACATGATAATATGTATATGTGAAACATAAGGTTTGGTGGATTTGTCCACTGACAGCTTATAATATTTTTTTTCCCCAAAACACATCTAAACTTTGGGAAAAAAAAAAAGTTTAAGTGAAAACTAAGGATTTGCATTTAAATTGCCAGAAAAAAATTATTAAATATCTTGAATAATTTTTTTTAAATGAGGATTCTTATTTTTCTGTTTAAAAAAAAAAAATATGCATAATACACAGGCTAAAATATTTAACATGAAAATGAACTAAAAAGAGCATTTTACTTTTTCTGAATTTACTTTACTTAATTACATTTTAATGAACTAACTGCATTTTACAGACCCGAAATGAATTTAAAGTTAATAGCCAAACCATCGCTACTTGGTGTTCTCATTGAGGGTTCAAAGCAAGACTATGTCACCTGCAAATTATATTCTTGGTTTCAGTGGTAAAAGGATAATACATACAGTAACATAAATTACAAATATCTATAATAGTTATATAGACGTATACAAAGCACCACTCTTCAGTGCCTTCTGTTTATGTCCCAGCTCCATCTCTCTTTCTACAGACCAGCAACTGGGGAACCTTTTTAGGTAGCCATGCTGTAATTAAATTATCTTACTCCCAGAAGCAGAAGAACACATTGTTCCTTCTGGGTGTGTCATGTACCCTGCCTTTCTGTCTCTTGCTATTAAACATAAGAAAAGGTAATAGCAAGAGCACAAGCAGGATTGTTTGAATACCTTTTAAAAAAATAAAAAAAAAAATCATTGCCCTACTCTTTCAGAAGACTGTGTTTATTCCTTCCCCAAGAAGTCAGCTAAATTATAACAATTATCAGGTATTCCAGGAGAGTTCAGATACGACGTCATTCGTTGAGGTGGCTGCTGCGTACAAGGTGCTATTCTTAGCGTTGGCGCAGGAGGAGCCAACTAGTGCACTCTGATTTCATATTCTGCTTAGGTTTGCTAAAGGCTTTGACAAAATTTTTCACAGAAGTTTTATAAGGAAAATGAGCAGCCAGGGCATTAGAGGGAAGATCCTAAATGTTTAAATAACTGTTAAAAGACAGGGAAGGTAGAGTACGAAGAAATGGGCATTTCTTATCATGCAGTCCTTACAATAGGCTGTTCTTAAAATTGGTCAAGCTTACCAATGGGCTTGCGCTGACATCTGTGTTGTATAGCACCCTGATAAATAACCTGTAAGGCGGTCTGAACAGTGAGGGACGTTTTACAGCCTCTTTTGGGTAGTAAGGGTGAGCTTGAGTGAAAGGCCAATAAACATGGAGGTGAAACTCAGCATAACTTGAGTGGTGCACGTATAAAATAAAGTAGGATTTCTTTTTATACAGTATTGGCCTCCAAGCAGGAAAGAAAAAAATCCAATATCCTGCTCCAGAACTGTAATAATAGGTAGCTCCATGGAAAAGCCAGGTCAGAGCTGAGCAGGAGTCAAAATAATTGAATTAAGTGCTGGTTGACTATTAGAAAAGGAATAAAGGATAACACAACATCAGCATGCCTCTGTGTAAGCCAGGGTTTGCCTATATTTCAGTTGTTGTATGTGGGTTTGGTCCCCTGAACTCAGAGAGTTTTTTGTGTATTTACAAAAGAACAACTTCACCTCATTCCAGTTTTTCCTCTGGAAACAAACTTGCATGAGATGAGAACGCTACTACTTCTAATTCACTTTACAATTCTGTAGGCTTGCATCACTTGAAGTCAGTGAACTTTCATCTTGGTTTAGAGTTATCCACAGCCATATAAGATTAGAAATTATGAAGATGTGGGAAGATGATTTCAGATGTGGGATTTACATATGCTAGGCACAGATGGATGTGTTTTAGTTTTTTGTAAAGCACTGTTGCTAATTGGTGGTGTTAATTTCTTTCTGAGGAGCTTTGGAGGGGACTTGGTTATGATTAGGTTTCAGGATTTTGTGTTTTTGTTTGTTTGTTTTTCATTTTACTGCAAACTATGCTAAACTGTCTTGCTTTAGAGCAAGTGCCACAGAACACATCTGGAAAAATGGAGTTGGTTTGAGCTGATGCATCTCCATTATTGCGTTCAATGATGCTAACTGGACAAAAAGGAAGTATGAATAAGGTTCAGTTGACAGACACTTAAATTCAACATGTCTGATTGTGCCTTGTATTAAAAGGCTTTCATGAGTTTTCATTTTTAGATTCAGTAGCACCTCTCTATCTCTTTTGAAATCTAAGTTTTCCTATATATTACTGGTTTTAGAAAAATGTAAGTTGAACTACAGAAATAATCATATGCTTCTCGTATTTTTCTCATTACCAAACATATCACAAACACAGTAATAATTTACAACAAGAGCATGGGTATTTCCTGATGTTCTTATCCCCAGGTAGCATGACTATTAACCTAATTGCCCAGCTACTTAGATTGTGGAGGGGGGGAAAAGGGTAATTTGGGTCACAAAACCATAATTAAGAAGTCCTTTAGAAATAAGAAGCTTGCAGCTAACAATTCATACTTTGAAATAGACTTCTGTCTGTCTTGGTTATATAGCTAGCTCTGCTATGATGTATAAGAACCCCTCAAATATTTAAAACAGTAATAAATGCTATGTTCTCACTCTTGCAGATTGCAGAAAAAATAAACATCGGTTAGTAGGAACCTTGTATGTGGAGTTCAGCAGGCACTTTGTAAACGTTTGAATTATTTAGGGAAAGCTAACTTAAAGAAATGAGTTCTGCAATTGGAAATGAAAGATTTTGTATTTCATTCCATCCTAGTTTTGGAAGTTCTCTTTGTTGCAGTTGCACATTTTCACGTGAAAATTGCTTTGATACTTTTGGGATAAGATTTGTGTCAACCATTCAAAGCCATTTAAAAAAAGACTCAGATTTTGTCAAAGGCAACTTGTCAGGTTACCAGTGCCCTGAAATTTGGATTTGAATTACTGAACATCATTATAAACCAGTTCACATAAATTAGTCATTGAAAAATATCTTCATGCTTGAACAATTTATAAGCTTCATACTCATTAGCTAGATATATTCATAGTGATTTCATGTTTAGCTCCTGGTTTAACAAAACATTATGGAAACCAGCAACATTCTGAATATCAGATTGGTGGTTTGTTAACATTAAAAGCAAGTGGTTTTCTAGGGCTTTTTTGAGTTTTAGTGTCTAGCTAATGTCTTTGAAGGACCGTAATCTTGTACCTTGAAGGATCTTCTGATTAATAGATAATACATAACTATGTGCTTCAGAATTCCTTAGGATAAGGAAAGCAGGCTCAGAATCCTGTAGATTTTAAATGGTAAAGCTTGCTTCAAAAGAGCTTATGCTTTTAATGTGTACATTAACAAGATAAAAGAATTACGGTGAAGTCTCTTAATTACCAAGAAATACTGTGATCGGCAGTAGTGACTCTTCTAAGAAACAGGAGACTTACATGATGATTATATGTCAACATTTTTATTTTCATTCCCTCATATTCTTTAGTGACATCTTCTGATGTAAAGATGAAACTATGGGGTTGCCTTTCGTCCCTGCTCCTTTTTCTTACTGGCAGTGATATACTGTTTCATGGGAGTTCTTAGGACTTCCAAAAAACCTTAATAGCAATGCAGAAAAACTAATAATGATACTCTTCCCTCTTCTTTAATACTAACAAAAAAAATTGTGGGAGAATAGTGTCCTGGTTTTGGCTGAGATAGTTAATTTTTTTCATAGTGGCTGGTATGTGCCATGTTTTGGATTTAGTAGAAAAATAGTGCTGCTAACGCACCAATGGTTCAGGTGCTGCAGAGCAGTGTTACCCAGAGCCAAGGACGTTTCAGCTCCGCGTGCTGCCCTGCCAGCGAGGGGGCTGGGGGTGCACCAGGAGCTGGGAGGGGACAGAGCCAGGACGGCTGACCCAGGCTGGCCAAGGGACATCCCACACCACATCGCATCATGTGGGACAATAAAAACTGAGGGAGTGGGCCGGGGGGAGTTTGGGGGGGCGCTGCTTGGGGTCTGGCTGGGAGTTGANGTGAGCAAATGGCTGTGTGGTGCTCAGCTGCATGCCAGCAACCAGTTAGAGCATTGCCTCCTTACACACCCCAGTGAGGTTTTTTGGCATATTTGGTATTAGTTCAGCCTTGAATATCAGAAGAGAACATTAAAAGGCATTCTTAGCAGCACGGGTATGCCTCTCCCCACACATACAAGTGCCGTTTCATTATTTTGGAGTAAAGATTTTGATATGTAACAGGCATTAATGCTAGAAAATTAGTCATTGGGAATACAGACATGGATCTGTTCAGGCTGCAGTAGTCGTCAAGTGCAATTATGTATGACTGGTGAATGTTTCATAGGAGAGGCTTTTTCTGTTTTTGCCATATGAGGTAGTGTACCATTGCTGAATTTCACTGTATAGTTAGATTTAGTTAGTAATATACCTGAACCTCTGTCATTCCTGGAGAAAAATCCTCAATTACACGTCTTGTTATTGCTGATATTTACTACTTGCTCAGTGTACACATGTAACGCTTGGGAACTTCATTGGATGCTATGAGCAAACACTTTCAGGGCCAGGGTTCCACAGGGTAAGACTTATAGTCCATGCCGATTCCCAGCTCACATGCATGTAACTAGAACAGATAAGCGCTAACTGCTGGGAGATAGCTTAGAAATCCAAATCACTTCAGGGCAAACTTCTCAACTGTCATTCACTGTGAGAGGTGTCCCTCATTTTGGAGCTAATTTTACCTCTGGACCACGTAGACTTGAAGCTGGCTTACTGTGGCTACTGTAAATTACTTATGGGAGGAAAAACTGTATCATGAAGCTGAGAAGATAGAAATATTATTGTTGGAAAAAGAGATGGTTAGTACATTGCTTAGAAATGTCTTATTTGCTCTTCTAATTAGATTGCTTTTTCTCTTAACATACCTGACCATTTGAAAAAATGAAGTTTAAGTTATAAATGGTGATGGATCTGAAGGCCGTTTACCAATGAAGAATGTTTGAATTCTGATGTATTCTTCTAATGTTTTATTATGTGGGCCAACTTTATATTAATTTCTAGTAACTGTCCTTTCACTTTCAAAATTAAAACTTGAAAAATTGTGGCAAAAAGTACTCTGCAGGTATGTTCTGAATATAATACAGTTAGTATTAAAATCCTACTTGGGTATGAACAGCAAACATTCTGTAAATTACTTTTTCTGAATTGATTTTCATCAAATTGATATATGGTTGCATTAACTAATCTGTCATCTATCACTAAGCAGTACTTCTGTTTTACTCAGTCTTCTCTAAAGTACATGAGCCTCTGTATGCTTAGTATTTTCCTTTCAAAGCTTTAAAAAGAATACATGCAAAAAAAAAAAA
>VXAA01004618.1:0-37315 GCA_013399115.1 Anseranas semipalmata | reverse complement strand
CCCCCCCCCCCCCCTGGGGGGCGGGGGGGGGGGGGGGGGGGGGTAATATGTTTTCTGCTTCCTTCTGAGCACCCAAATATTTGCTGTTCTGCAGTTGAGTGTCAAGTTCCACACTGCAGTGCTGACTTCACATGAACATACTTGTACATCCTGTTACACTTAAAGCACGGTGTGTCATCACTGAGACTTCAGAGGGCTCCAAGTTCACATCTCAAGCTGTATCTGTACAAGCTGTTCCATATTTTTGCTGTCTGTGATAACAGGTTTTGAAGGACGATTTTCAGGAGTGCATAATGCCTGCCTTTCCTCCTCTGGATAGTGACCTTTATTTGTAATGTACTTCTTTCATACTGTTGATATTTAATTACAACTCTGAATCCCTTGTGGGTGTCATACTATAGAGCAAAAAATTTAGTTACTCATGTTGACAGTATTAAGAAATAGCTAGATTGGAAATGCAGTCAAGGGACTTAAGCTCCTTTTTCTCTGTTATTCTGCTTTCCTTTCTATGAAAATTATAACCTTGACCTTTATTTTCCAAATATTTCTGGGGGGGAAAAAGGAGGAAAAAAAAAAAAAGAGTGAGTAAAGGGATTCAGCTAATGCTTTCTCAGTTTGGTTATCAGTGCTTCATACTGGTATTCTTGTGGCTAGCCTTCTGTTTAGTGTTAAGATGGAAAGGGACTGATTTAATTTCATACATGAGTGTGGTGGTTTTAAATTTGCTGGATCTGAATGTTAAATTGTGTGGTCCTTAACTCCTGCACATACCTACTTGATATTTTACAGTCACCATGGCAGGCAGGTTTCCTGGATCCACCCAGCAGTGGGAAATACCAGCTGTTGTTGATTCACTGCCTTGCTACAAGCGTGGGGCTTTGAGGGGAGGAAAAGGGGATGGAGATGGTTGTTTGTGGTGGCTTTCTTTTTTTTGTTTGTTTGTTTTAACTTGAGTACTGTATTATTTGGCCTCTTAAGAGTAAATGATGGCTATAAAGTTGATTTATTTTTTGGAAGATTTGAAGAGCCCTTTTAAAGAGGGGAAAAAAATGAGTTAAACATGACTAAACCATTACTTACAAGTAAGCAAATACTTGCACAGATTTTAAGACTCTCTTAGACTCTCTTTAGACCTAAACATAAAATATGACATGAAAATTAGGTATGCAACTAAAGAAGAACCAAGTAACAACAGGGGGACAGAACTGTGATACAAATAGATGTATGTGTACATAATGCTTCAAAACAATTTATAAAAGTTAGAATATCAGTAACTACTATCTTATTTAACATCTTAACTGGACACTTCTTGACATAATAGAAATTAAACTTGTCAAAAATTAACATAGACGCGTTTCATAACAGACATCTCTTAAGTTTATATGCAGGTGTGAAATATTCCCAAATGTTTCAGATGTACCTAAGTGACTTGGGAACACAATCATCTGACTTTCAAAACTAGATAAGCCTACATAAAAAGGAAAACTTTAAAAAAAAAAAAAAGTGTAAAAATTAAACAGGGATGTGCAACTTTGTTTTAGAGGGAGAAAAGAGATATAGCACAGTTCTATAGACTTGTTAGAAGAACCACTATTCACTTACATTCTTTCTTTATACTCCTGTATATGTTTCTAACTTGAACAGGATCTATCTCCTTGATTTAATTTTTCCCAAAAATGGCATAAGAGACCAGCAAAGATAACTTCTTCAGTGTTACACCATTTTATTTCTGGCACTTGAGATAGTTTCACGATACCCATTAAATGTTTCCTTTGGTAGGAGCTTCTTTTCTGCTTGAAGGTACAGGGGTTCCAGTTAAGTCCTGTTGTTCTGTTGGGTTGAATGCTCACTGCTGGCAAAAGACAGTGAGTATCCAGCTCCCTTCCTTCACTTAAAGTTTATTTCTGCTTTCCTCTTTTTTTTTTTTTTTTTTTCTTCCCTTGTGGAATTGATATAGTTTCTGTGTTGATTTCCTGGTCCTCTTTTCCCTCAGCCTGTTTTTTGCTTTCTTCATTGTTTCACAGATTCACATTTATCTAAAAGTCTGAACACGGTACAGATTTTGATCTGCATTGAGGTCAAATGCTTCATTTTGCCAAACAAATTCTTTTTGTCTATGTTAAAAGCACACTTATGTTGATAGCATTACAGTGAATTAGTTCATAAACTGTGTGAAGTAAGCAATGGTATATGCTTGGGAGTAGAAGAGCTGACTAGACCGTGGAAGCAGCAAATGCTTGTTTCGCCTCAGAAATGCAGGAACCAATTCTGCTGCAAAGCCAGAAATTTTCTTTGGTAAGCCTGTCAGGTGTTGCTTGGAATGTACTTACTGCACTATTTTGTAGCTCCTCATCCATAGTTTAAATTGTTGCATGCATTATTATTGGCCCTTCCATCTTCAATACTGCATAGGGTAATTAATAAAAAGTACACAAACGGAGGGAGGGATTACTCCCCCAGTCTATAAAGATGTTTCCTCTCTCAGGTGCAAGAAGGCTTTTGTAATTTCTCTGTTCCATGCCATTTCCAAATGCATCATGCCACAGTTGTCTGAGTAATGCGGGCACTGTACTGTTTGTATACTATATATTGAATGATAGCAAAGAAGCTTTAGGTTTTTGACATAAATAATCTCTGTTAATACTTTAGGACTGTATAATTACAGCTAGTGTACTAACTGTATATGCAGAGGTTGACCTTTGAACTTTCTTCCCCAGACCAATGGAACTATCTCTTCCTCTTAATGAAAGTTGCTATGCAAAATAAAGAGATCAAAAACATGGATTTAAAAGATATGTGATATTCTCTGTCCAGGGGCCTCTTTCACAGTTAATTCACAATTAATATGAATAAGAATTGCACACAGCTATTTTCTCAGTATTTTTTGTAAAACATCTAACCATAGACTCAGAAACAAAGAATGCAATTTAAACAGTAAAGGTAAAAAGCAGGAAACAAGTATTTATTGTGGAGTTCCACAGTAAGCCTGCATGCTTAGACAGGTTAGCTCTTCCTGCCCTAACTAAATGTGGAGTGTAAGTTGACGTGGGAGGATGGCTGGAAATAGTAGAAGAAGGGCAAATCTTTTTTGTGAATTCTAAAATAACAGTTTGAACTTTACTGTCTTGTTTTGTTTTACATTGGCGTGGGTTAGCTTGCTGGTTTACTGAGTACACGGTAAGAAACCTCTCTCTGATCCCCTTCCTCTACTGTCTTGCATGATGAAGGGAATAGTAACTTGGCATAAGACAGCTGGACAAACTGTAGGAAGATGAAGCATGAAGAATGGTTCATTATGAACAGTAACTATACAAATTCTTATTGAATTAGTGGGCTTTTCCTTTAACTACATTAGGATTTAGCTTGAATACTGGGTGAGAAGGATGTTTCAGCTGTGACAGCTATCTTTCAAAGTTAGCTTTCTCATTCAAATTTTATAACTAAAGACTCTCAACAACACTTAGAGTGTCTGGATGCCTGTTCACGTGGACTTAGACCTGTAGTCTAAGTGCAGACATTGTATAGACAGTAATGTTTGGCAACTCAGAAGTTTTTGAGGAAGATGCTGTTGGAGTAGCCTTCACTATCTCATTTAAAAGAAAAAAAAAATCTAGGAAAACATTGCTCTTTCCATGAAAATCATTTTTCCTAATGATTCTATGGCTTATATAGCAGGTGTGTGCTGCAAAGTGTGTTTGGGGTAAGGGGAGGTTGTTTTGGTGTTATAAGGAAACACCTGTTGATCAAGTAGCTCTGTAGGATAGCAGGCAACAAACAGGACAGAGTGTCTAATGGGATAAAAATTCTTACTCTTTCTCACTTATATAGAGTTTTCTCATCACACACATCTAGTGATATCGCACGGCAGGACAGCTCTCATGAAAACTTGCATATCTGGCAGGTGATTCACAGATAGCTATAAGTGTACGTGATTTGAAAACAGCAGGCAAACTTCCCCTACAACAACTTGCCAAACGAATTTGTTGAGAATAAATTGCTATTAGAATTGTTTAAAGATGCTGAAAATTTTTCAAGGATTTTCCTGATGTTGTTTTAAGCCATGATTAATAAGAATGCAGTTTTAAAAGAGCATACAAAATTTCTCAAACAATCTAGGTAAGACACTAGTAAAAGAAAAATGAGAGGAAATATGAATGTATCCTTATAATTCTGACAATTCTGCTTTGGATAGAACCCAAGTGAATATAATACGGATGGAAATGATTTTTACTTTACTGCCAGATGGAAAAAAAAAACTGTCTTGATACCAGATTAAGTATTTATTTATCCTGAGAGAAAAATAGTCCCTTGGTTTTGAACAAATATTTGTCAGTGATAAAACCTCAGCTGAGTCTTCCAGGGTATATTTTCTCACATGATGGAGAGAGACCAACCTCTAACTGTTTTTCTTTATTTAAATGTGGAATTGACTATGTCTGGTTTGTGATGCTAATACAGGCCTGTCTTTGAGTCAACATTTAAGTCTAGCTAATTGCTGAAAGGTCAAAGCAACACCTTCCACACAGCAAGATCTAGTTACATTTTGCTGTAAATGGAAAAAGAAATGTCTACCTATCTGATGAAAATCACAGAAAGATAGCAAATAAGTAGTCTAAAACAGATTAAAACTAGTGGATGAAAAAAAATAGGATTGCAATAAAAATGACAACAATCATGTTAAATGGAAGTAACAATAGATTATTAACACTTTTTTATAGTGAAAATAACAGCACAAATGAAAGCATTTAACTAAATAATTCAGTTGATGGGTTAGGTTTGTTTTTTTCTCCTGTCATTGATATCAAACATGAATAGATTACCTGGTTTCCATTTAATATATTGTGACATGTTTTTAGGAAGAAAAAACAAACCAACCATATTTGAGTCTTTAGTGCTTTAAAGGTTTTGAATATGATGAATCATGTGCATTTTAGTGCCTTACACAGTAGTGAAGGTGTCAAACCTTACAAACTTAAGAACAACAAAATGTGTCCCCACAGTGATGATAGAACTCACCCTCCAGTTCTGGATGAGAATTTTAAGCTCTGGCTGAAGGAATATAAAGTTTGAATGGCAAATCAAAGAAGCCAATGTTTAAAACAAAAGAGGAAATCGTAAATAAGCAGGCTATAGAGAAAAGCTGTGTTGTAATGAAACAAAACGCACATGATTGAAGAGGGCAGATAAAGGAAGATTACAACAGAAGAGGGAAATGGGTCGAATACAATGAGTTACATGAGACCTTGAGGAAAGAGATCAGAGAGGACATTAAAAAATAGTGTCAACATCATATGGGGTGCTCTCAAATGAGAGAACTACAGGAGGATAAGAAGCTTTTGATGTGGCAGTACCAGCAGATGTTCTTTGTAGAAGACAATGATTGCACGGAGTGCAAAAAGAGATTGAAATGGAGCCCCACAGAGTGCTGAAGAATGTCACCAGTGACATTATGCATATAGTGCCAGAGACGGAGTGCAAACATCATAGACTTTGTGTTAGAAACAGGCATTGAGGAGTAGCTTCCTTTTCTCCTCTTCTCCCTGTTTCCTCTAGCCACTGCAAAGCATATTATAAGAAATGCAGTTAAGCCAGTTCATACCACAAAAGCTGGAAAAACAGCACTTTAAAATGCCTCAAAATAACACAAAGTGCTGGCAAAACACCGATTCTCAGCCCATATCAGAATTATTTAGATATGGTAAGTTAGGTAGGTCACTTTTAAAGAGGTGCAGTCTTGTTGCATAAGCAAAATAAGTTTCACAGGAAACTTAGTTCTTGTGTATGCCAGCTTCACAGCTTCCTTGTGGATGCTTTCAAAACAAAAGGAATATAATTTAATGTGATATATTGTGGGTGTAAGGTTTATTATAGAAAGCTTTTTGTAGATACTCTACTACAGCAGAAAGCAATACCTGCCTGCTCTGACTCTAGCATTTATGACTCACTACAGCCAGACAAGTGTTCTACAACATGATTGCTGGGTGCAGTTGCAAGGGGAAAAAGAATCAATGGCTAAGCTTTTAAACAAACAAACAAATCTAACAACGTATTTCAAAGGTAGCTACCATCTGGCACCCAGGTATCGGGATACCATTTGGCATACGGCATTTTTACTGATTGTATCAAACCTTTATGAGAGTAATGGGATTATTTTAATTATATAGTGCCTATCACCATATTGATAAACACTCTTTAGAACCACTCTGATGGCAGGGGTAAGAACAGGAGTTGGCCTGTTAGTACCTCAGNAAAAAAGCCACAAGACTTTGCTGCCAGCCTGGCTGGCTGGAGAAGCTGTACGAGTAGCTCTGATAATTGGAAGTAAGTTGGGTATGTTGCATATTCAAACATTTCTTGAGAGAAATTTTTGTGCTTCATTGCCATCAATGTATTTGATAGTTATTCTCGGTTTCTGGAACTGAGGCTTTATCTTCTGGTCTTTCTTTTGGTGAAAAAAGTAGTTTGTATGTTTTCAGTTCTTTTCTTGGCATTTCAGGTGAGTTCTTCTATGAGAAAGGAAGAGGTTTCCTTGGTAGTTACCATTAACATTAATTAAAAATGAAATATTGTATAGTGTAAGACTCCTCACTGGAGTCTGTGAGGAAACCTCTTTAAACATGGGGAACTTATTGTGATAGCACATGGAAATGGTCTTCAGTCAAGAGAAGTACTGGGCTCCTACAGGGGAAAATTCTCTTCATCTTGCCTAGAAGGTGACACCTGGTTGACGTCTGCACGTGGTGATTTAATTCTGCCTTCACTCGCCCTAAAACAAGTTGATCAAGAAAAGTGTTTTTCAATACTGATTTTAATACTGTTATGCCCAGTGCCCAAAGCTAAGCAATCACGTAGTTAGCCATGTGCTGGCAGAGGGCAATTCTGTTATATGTAGCTATTGATCATTAAATGATTCTCGGCACTCACTGCCTTCCAGTAATGTATCCAATGGCCTGGCCGATAATTGCCACGTGTGGTTCTTGCTCTATTCCATCTTTCCAAGTTGAGAATGGCATTTAGTTTGTCCATCATTCTTGCTTGCATAATGGCATTGACTGACCAAGTAGAAAGGAGGACAACTCAACACAGAGCAACTCACATTTTAGCAGTTAGGGCACCTACTTACCATAGAATCTATGATCATATGAATCATTCTATGGTTCAGTAGCCTGGCTGATACTTGCCACGTGTGGTTCGTGCTCTCTTCCATCCTTCCAAGTTGAGAACGGCATTTAGTTTGTCTTGTCATAGGTGTAAAGCATCCTTCCATCCAGCTATCTCAGAATGTTTTACAGATGTCATAATACTGTTCACCCTTTGTGGGGGGTGGTATGGAGGAGGCAGTGAGGTCACGTGAATTGCCTAATTCTACAGTTATCAACTCAGTGGCAATTTTAAGAAAACAAGTTAATTCATTTGCAGTCTTCTGTAGCCACTGACAGATGACATTCCTATACCCGTGTGATTTTGGCTGCCCTTGCTAAGACATTTTCAGAAAACCACTACTGTTTTAGCACTAATAGTAGCTGCAGAAGAAACCTTTTTGGCATGTGCAACAGATATATAACAGGAACGCAAGAGGATGTCCTGCACTGGTGCTTTCAGTGCTGCTAGTGTTGTTGCAGTGGCATACAGAAACTTAAAAATTTCTGAAATGCAGAAGGTCACTGCATGAAAGATGAAGATGATGATTACCATTCGCAAGTCATCCGGCTGAACTAAAGTGTGATCACAACAATTACAGTAAAAACTCATGGATGAGACACAGGTTTCTGTGCTGAATGCTTTCATGCTATACAAGCTATGAAGTACCTGTTCCATTAAGGTAACAAAAAGCTTAAATAAAACAGAAAAAATTGTAGGTAGTTGAAAGATAGTTCTGCTTGAAAGTTGTCTTAAAGGCATGTAAGCAGAAGTACTTAATTTCTTGAAGTGTGTTCTAGGTTTTGTTCATAGCAAAATGAATGGGGGGAAAAGCATCAGCTGTGTATTGAAGTTGTTAAAATCCTGATGAAGGCAAAAATTACATACAGTTTTATTTCAGAGAGGGAGAGATTGAGGTTTTTGGTGAGGCTAGGTTTTATGTGTCTAGGTTTATTTACAAACTGCGAAGAATGAAAGGCTGAAACTTCAGCATTTGTACAGTAGTATTTATTTTTGAAGCTGTTTTATCATTACTTTCTGGACACTCTAGGGTGACAATAGGTTAAAGGAATTTTGTAAGAATAGTACCGTTTTGTTCTGTAAGCATTTTTTTTTTTTTTTGAATGCATTCGTACCCTGAAGTAATCTTTATTCTGAATTTGGGGCATTACTGGTTTGTACTATACCAGTGAAAACATCTAGTGGTAGTCAAAGTACTCCATTTTTCTTTGGGAGGGACACAGCATTTTTGAAGTATTTTTGCTACTGGAAGTTTGGGAAGGGGTAAGGGAGAAGTGGTAACTCTAACGCAAGAATACTGAATATTAATAAATTTCTTCTCTAACCACTAATTAAATACATAATTCAAGAAGAGCATTTGGACTTCTCTGACTGATTGTACCAGTTAGAAGCAATTTAGAGAAGGTGCTAATCTTGTAACTCAGCCTACAGAACCTGTAACTCTGAGCTAATCTGTATGGAACTCCTGTTTTCATGAGAAAGAGAACTGAGTAGAAGCAACTTGTGCATGGCATGCTAAAATGGCAGTAGAGGTATGATAAAGGCTGTCACCCTTTCAAACTTATTTACAATAGCTTCCCTTTTATCACTACTGCTCCAAGTAGCTTTACTTGTGATGTTTATTCAGATTTTTTCATTACTTTGATTTATGTTTATAATAAAATTCATTTTGAAATTGCAAATATATCTCATGTAGACAAGAGGGAGGTTGCTCTTAAATTTATTAAATTATTAAATATTTGTGCATAAGTTTGCTAAGCCCATTATGTAGTCTAAAACGTCTGGAGGTACAGAAGTCCCCACTGTGTATTCTAGTATAGGTATATAACTCAATATGGGATTGGCTCCTTCTTGTTCATGTAAGGTTCAGTTTGTCTCTGGTGGAAAGGCAAATTTTCATGTGAAGTTTCTATTGTTCACTGCTTTCAATAGATTGGAAGTACTATACTGCAACTGTGAGCTCTTCTGTGGAATGTATTTTAGTACTTTGGAATAATCATAGTAAAAGAAAAATAGTTGTGTAAGCAAAGGAATCTGAGCATCAGAAAATTGGGTATGAATTAGTTTTATGCTCACAGTAATCATTTGCTCAGTTCCAGATAAGCTAGGCTTATTTTCTCAGACTTACTTGTATTATCTGCTTGGAAAATAATCAAGTTCCATGTTTCAGACAGTTCAGCTAAATTGTTTATACTCATTTAAATTTTATGTGTCAGATCGCATGTCATAAAATATAATAAAATTTAACATAAGTGACAACATGACATGGTGCTTAAAATTTAAAACATAATGCATTCATTTTAATATCTGATACTTAAAATCAATTTTGATACTGCAGTAATTTGGAAATGTGGGTGTAAAGGAGGGAGGGAGATGACTATGAAATGTGGGTTAGTGTCTTGTGGGTTGACTTCTCTCCCAATAGTTATAGTCTGTTGTAATTACAAGAATTTAGTATAGCATCTTATAATTACTTCAAGTTACTATTTTCTTACTAATATTCATTAGTCATGTGATGGTATCATTGATGTTGTAAGTTTAAGTTTTTTTTTTTTTTTAAAAAAAAGTAAAAAGCATTCATTGGGCTTCTGCCAGATCTATGTTCTGAACCCATACCTTGTAACCTGTAAACATGAAGTTAGCAAATAATCCAGTTGTTTGGGAAATACAATTGGATATAGGATTGTAATGGAGGTGCAGGGACCGTAGGACAGCAGTCTTTTCCTCCAAATGTGATTAAGAAGTATATGTAACAACTAATTATGGGCAGTGCTACAACCTTACTGGCACTGAGGATATTTTCCTGTAGAAGGAAGAAGGGTAACCAGATATGTGAATATTTTACACAAGTTGAGCTGAATTACGCACACTTGAGGAGCGAGTTAAAGAAGGGCAATGAAGAAGAGACCTAGGATTCCTCTTGTGGAAACTATTGAGGCAATTAATTAGAGAGGCTGTGTTTATCTTGTCATCAAATATGTGATATGTTTGGCAGCCCAAGTATATGTTAGAGGCATAGATGATGATCATATTCTAGACATCTGTATGCTGATAGAATTTCCCCAATGGATATGTCTCTAGGCTTTTTCTATATGCCTCATTTACTTTAATTACTCTTTTAATGTCACCAACCCAAAGATAAGACAAAGTATCTTTTTATCATATCTGTTAATGTAGAAAATACGTGGGAGTTTTGGCATAGGATTGAATTTAAAGAAATGGACTAGCTCTAACGTACAAAAGGATCAGAAGTAAAATATTTTTTAAAAATCAAGAAAAATACAGTTGGTGATGATGTAAGAGAACAACAACTCTGAAATCTTTGCAGAAAGAGGAAAATAAGAGAAATCAAAGCAGTGTGATAATGAAGTTCTGAGTTTTGTCTCTTTCACTGTAGTGGTTTGTTTTTGTTATTTTTTTCTTGTTTGTTTTAAATTCTGATGGACTTTCAATGGCTTCCAGTCTGAAAGATTTCAAACAGTGCTTCTTCAGCTGCAAGTCCTATTCTGGAGTTATTTCTTTGCTGTTCTCATGGTATGGCCTCATATCAACTAGATTATTAATTACTGCTCCATTTGGGTAACAGTTGCTTAAAAGCACTGACAAAACTTCATTTTCAAGATGACCAGTAGTTCCTAAACTACTTAAAAAGTTTTTAATGCAGAGAATTATAGTTCTGCATCTCTTTGACATGGATAACAATGAAATATACAACATCAAAGATTAATTTACTTAATGAATTTAATTACTTTACTGTAGTGGCAATACAGTAATACTTGCTAGTGATGAAATCCACCAGCTTTCCTACCAATATCATTAAACCATGCTAAAATTCTTTATTGTCTCTGGTAAACATCCTCTTCCTACCTTCTCTAGGCATTTACTATCATGTAGTCACTTAATGTATCGTGCTGCATCACTTCATGCCAATTAATTTTTTTTTCTGCTGGCATGGACCATAAACTTAAGTTGTCATTAACTCTTAACTCTTATTTTGTCATCCTTTCAGAAGCACCCTATTCCTAGAAGTCTCTGTCTCCATGTTTTTTTTTTTTTTGTAACGTGATCATTTGGCGTAACTTTAGCAGTAAAGGGTAAGCACGTGCAATGTTCAGAGTCAGGTATTACAACAGGAAGTAAAAGCGGTTATTATCTTCATGTGAAGTCCTGTCTAAAGGGAAGGGTGTGATAGAAACGGAATCAACTATAATAATGGAGTTTAGACATGTTTTAAGGAATATCTAATAAGAACAGTTCCTAAGAAGCTGTTGGTTATCGGTGGTTATCAAAGGTAATTCTAGGTATGGCATCCACCCAAAAAGGCTTTCAGCAATAAAAGGGATATACTAGGCTGTTTGTACCAAGCATTGTTTTAGACCTTTCTAGGATATTGTGCTTAGTGTTGGCCATTTATACATTTAAAAAAAAAAAAAAAAAAAAAAGCTACAATTACTAAACCAATGAAGGTCTGGCCACTTCTTCAGAGAAAAGTCTGAAGGATCTGCATTGTTTAACCTAGTAAATAGAAGACTGAAACAGCAATATGAGTATTCCTTAAAGAAGCAGATGAATGTAGTTTGGTAATATGTGGTTGGACTAGATGCTAGATGAGATGTTAATCACTGGAAAAAAAGCATATAGTACTGCTTTTCAACATAAACATAAATTTCTCATGTGTTTGATGGGTATGTTGTGTTCAAATGCGCAACGTCAACAGTAAATTTTCTCCCATGTTAGCTTGGCAGGGACAGCTACTGGGACAGCTTACCCTTTACCTAGGATAACTTGGCCACTCTAAACAATCACTTGATCTCTGCTACTATCTTCCAGTGTCACATCGCATTTTTGAGACTTCCGCAGCTTGCAGCCGGAGGCTTTCAGCTGCCTGTTCTGGTGCACTCGGGGCTGCTTTGCAGGGGGTGCAGGTAGGGTTGGGGAATGGGAGAGCTTTGAGAACAGCAGGAAGAGCACAAAGTCCATTCTGTGTGGGCAATGAACAACAGGTTTGCCAGGTGTAATGTGGTATGGTCAGTCTCATGTTCCTAATCATGTTTATGTTTTTGACAAAGCACAAGCAAAGAATAATAAAGAATGCATGATCAAATTACATAAGGTCAAATGTGAAAGTAGCAAACTAATGGCAGAATGAAATTTTAGCCTGTTACGGTAAAAATGAAATTTGAGGAAATCATGGGAAGTGTCCCATTGCTTTTTGGTTCAAAGCCCTTTGAATTTATACTCCAAGTTTTTTCTGTGTTTTTCTGATAAATTAATTAAACAACTTCACTTTTCAAGCAGATTTGAAAATGTTTTTACGATAACTGTTTTAGTATATAAATATTTCTCTTTACCTTGATTACCAGTGTTCAGTTTCACGTTTAAAAAAAACATGTTCAGAAACCATTCAACCAACCTATGTGAAGAAGCAAACAGTCCTCTAGATTGAAAGGGAAACGTGCTTACTAATGATGAGAAAAACATATATGTTTATTGTGGTATCATGATGTATAATCCATTCTGCAAATAAGTTAGAAGCCAGTCCTTGGAACCTTTCTTTGTTTTTTCTTTTAAACGTTGGCTGTGGAGAGTCGCAAGAAGGTTACAAGTGTTGTTAATAAAGTAAGTTTTTTCACCACCTATACTCAGAGCAGCTTTAGTACTGCAGCTGCATTAAGTCAGAGCTAGCACACAGCTATCAGCATGGGATCCCCGTGGCTTCCATAGAAATGAATGTCACACATCACCAAAGGCAGTCTTCGGTAGTCCTTGCGCTCAAAAGCTGCCATTTATAAGCACTGGACTTGGAAGTTTTACAAACTGAGAAGTTTCTAGAAGATTATGTAAAGCCATTAAATTTCCAAACAGGGATTTTGTTATTGCTGTTAGAGAGGCTTATAAAAATTGTTAATCATGATAATTTGTCTTTTGTGTTAAGTGATATTCCAGTTAGTTAGTATGTCTTTTCCACTAGTTATGATTGAATAGCAGGCTTGAAGGTATCTTGCAACTTAATTCCAGTGCACAAAGTGTTTGAATTTATTTGGTTTATAATACAATGTTTATTGAGTACTAGCTTTGAAAAACTGAATTGCGTTATAGCACGTAGCTGCCAATGAGTGACTTAAAAAGCTGGGCACATAGAGCAATTTTTCTTGGAATGCTTATCTGAATTTTTAAACCAGTTGTCATCTCCTGTAGTCATACTCCTGTGCATGTTTTTTGGTTGAAATTTGTTTCTCCTGCATAAGAGCACAAAATC
Organism: Anseranas semipalmata; assembly: GCA_013399115.1. Taxonomy (NCBI): domain Eukaryota; kingdom Metazoa; phylum Chordata; class Aves; order Anseriformes; family Anseranatidae; genus Anseranas; species Anseranas semipalmata. The sequence continues at coordinate 23,895 of VXAA01004618.1, read as the reverse complement.
TGTGCACCATGCAATTCCTAAATGTTGTCTCGTTTTGTTGCCAGTGTCTTTGGGGGATCCTGTATCTTTCTGTAAGTGGAAACTTAATTGTTAGCATTGAACAGCATAACTCTTCCTCTCTTGACTGACAGTAATCACTTGATAACTTTACAGAGTTTTTAATAAGAAGATAAGCCCTATTCTCAATGTTTGTAAGTGAATAATGAACAAGAGTATGTGATTTCTTAGAGGTGTTTGCCGGCACATACTTTCAGAATGAGTGATTCATTCTGAGGTTTAATTTTCTGTCAGTTTTAGTGTATTTGGGTATTTTATATATTATATATTACACGCCTTGAAGTATGTCCAGTTTTTCAGTTTGTGGAAGAGTTTATAATCATTGTTAACAAAGTCCTAAGTCATTTTTTCAACAAACCTGGATTACGGAAATCATAGTGAGAAAACATTGCCTCGGTCATCCTGTATCAGCCTGTTTTTTTTCTGACAGAGCTGAAACCCTGGAATCAAACTGCAGTTGGATTCTTAACAATATATTGTTACCAATATCTTCTGTTTCCCTAGAAGAAATATGGATTAGTCCATTGAAAGTAACAGAAGGGGGAAGCAAGAGTGAGTTACAAAATGTTACATAAGATGTCTGACGTAAGTTACAAAAGGCTATGTAGATGGTCTGTACAGGGCTGGGGCAGGTAAAAGACGTGTTTAACCCAGTAGACCACATTGCCTTGTGCAAATTGCTTAAAATCCCTTTACTTAGTTAGACCAACTGTAAAATCCAGCTAATAAAGCCTAACCACCCTTGTAAAGGTCTAGATATATTTAAAAAAAAAAAAAAAAGGCACTATGTGAATGCAAAGTCAATACCTTTTTTTTTTTTTTTTTTTTTTCTTGAGGGGTAAGTAGGAAAGACCTGAGGTGGTTGTGCATTTCTCGTTGGTGGTGGTGGTGTGTTGTTGTTTTTTGAGAAAATTCTGTGACCCAGGGAGTAGTTATTGACTATAAAGCTGTAAGATGTGGGTTTTCATCTTGAGTCTGATTCTTCATAGTGTTTTGTACAGGGAGGAAGGCTGTCCTGCCTGCATACCTAGACATTTTGAATGATGAACCTGTGCAGGTTTTCTTGGTTATGAGCGAATACGATAGCAGCTAGCCAGCTGTGCTTATGAGTTTGGACAGTTCTAGATTTCCAAAGTTTTCTTTATTTGGCTACAGAAGAGAAGTTGAAATAAAGCCAACTTTTAAAACTGGAAAGCCTCACTTTGTCAGAACTTTCTCAGCATTGTTGAAAAGCAAGTTCATGTTTCTGCCAGCCAGTAAGGATGCTTCCTCACCTGTCACATCGTGCACAACATCCGAGCACTTAAAATAAGGAAATGAGTAATCAGCATCTCCATAAGTTGTACGCTATAAATTGTACACATAAATTATTCTTATTAAATAGCAATTATTGCATATTCATCATACCCAGTAAAATTACCTAGAAGAATGCTTTCAATTTGCGGTCAGTTGTAATGTAATTCATTGTGGTAAATGGTGTATTGTTTAGACTGAAAAACTACGAGTTCCCAAAATAGAAGAAGAAAATCTACATAATCTTCAGGTCTTATCTAAAATTTAACAAAACATTTCTCCCACATTAACAAAAACATTTAATTTCCTCTCCTATCTGTTTATAGTCTTCCACTCGCTCTGCTACAATAAGCACATCTTATCCATGTACAGCAGAACCCCACCTTCAGCTCTCAGTGTGTTGCTTGAAGAAAGCAGTGAATAGCAGTATGTTAATGAGATAAAGAATGTGTCATCTCATTTATTTCTTTTTACAAATGTGTAATAAAATTGTATACAGGACCAATGGAAATAGAGGCTATAGTACTGGTAAGCTTTGAAGAACTTGTTAAAATGTAATGCTTGTTATGTGTAACAACAGAAAACAGGAATTTTCTGTTACTAGTTCCAATCTGCGAATGTTAGTCTAGATTTTTGCCTCCTTAGCTGTAAGTGTACGGGGCTTGCATAAAGAAAGGGTTTGTGTGGAAATTCCAGCAACTAAAAGTCCAATAGAGAAAAATACTTTTTGCCTATTTTGCAATAGAAAAACCAGTTCATAATAAGCATATGATTTAGAGGAAAATCAAAATTTTCAATGAGATTAAATATCAGCAAAACAGTAATCATACTGAATTCACTAGAATTTCTGTAACTAGAGTGGAGCACCATAACATTTTAAAGCTGTGCTAAGCTTTAAGTAGCATCCAAAATAATTTTGAAGTATGGCTTGTCATTCATCAGATAAGAGAGATTTAGTCAAGCTTTTTTTTTTTAAAAAAAAAAAAAAAGAGGGAAGGGTCTTCTTATAGTCCTGTGTGTCTTCTGTTTAAGATAAATATTGACTAGAAAACATTACAGAAAATGCCCACTTAATATTTTGGTACCTGCGTATGCATACATGGCTAAAAGGCCACTTGGATAAAGAAGTATTTTAAGTAGATTTTTGGCAAATGTAAGCTTATGTTCCCAGTTAGTGTGGCTTCAGTGTATATGGAAAGTCAATGAAAATATATCCACGGTATCTCAATCTTCCATTTGGAGGCATTTAAAGGCAGCTTATATCTATTGAGCATTATCATCAGTCTCAGTATATATAATAAAATTAAAAAAAAAAAATCTGATTATACTTATCAGTTGAAAAGGGCTTACAGTTCTGATGCTGCATTTCCTTGACTGTGTTCTCAATCAATGTTACTATATACCAAATGCTACTATTTACTATGCATTGTAAACGCACTTCCAAGCAATTCAGTTAGTTTGTCTTCATAGATAATTTCAAATAACTTGTAGGAAGCTCAGGGAGTGCTGATAGCATCGCAATTAGCTAACAAACAGTCCAAGATCTCACTCCTTGGACATTTGTAGAGTTCAAATGGTTGATGAAGTTAATTTGACTAATGCTGTTTCTTTAATCACTAAATTATTTATATTGGTAAAGTATTTGTATTGTACCATACATTATTTGTATATTGTAATGAAAATTATTACATACAAATTATATGCGTTTGTATAAGTTGAGTTATTATTTGGTGAACCATAGCGCTGGTGAAACAATGAAGAAAATCATTCTGTAGATGGCAACATTATTGATTTGATGCATTACTCAGAAAGGGAACATTGGCATGGCTGTTTGAATAGTTCTGTTATGCTGTGGAGTGTTCCCTCTACTGAATGGTTTTAATGCCTCCATTTACCTTGGTATTGGTTTGTCAGGGTTTTTGTTCAATTCCTTACTGCCTCAAGCTGCTAGCTAAAGTGCAAGCAAACTCTTTCCAGAATGTACAACATAGAATTTTCAATCCTTCTATTCGTAGAATAAATGGCAAAACATTTTCTTCCGTTGTGGGCAGGTATCCACCATGCCACCAATAGTTCATGTAATCCAAAGATACTAGGTACCGATAAGTAATTTGTATCCTAAGAGTCCCTAATATTTTCTCCTCATGGGTCTCTCCTTTTGTCCCACCCTTGCTGAACTGGAATGCTGGAAGAGGAATGCCCCTTCTCTTGCCTGTCTCAACTCTTCAGACAAAGGAGTCTGAAAATTCCAGGCCTATGCCAATGTATGTCAACATGGCTTCACTCTTGTTTTCATCCTCAAAATGGTTTTATTTTCTACTTTTCTTGAAGTAGTAGATACCCTTACTTAAGAGAAAATAGGAAATAGAGAAGTCATTTCTACAAAACATAATCCTATATGGATTTTATTACTTGTAATTTATAAATTGTATTAATTCTTCCTGGGAATTTTGTGTTCGTGTTTCTAGGGTCTTTGCTAGCCAGAGAAAATCTTTGCTGAAAATCTTTCCCCATACTTGATGTTTCTCTCAAACTTTCGTGGCTTGATCCAGGTGTCTTCTTTCTTGCTCACTCGATCCATTTGGGGTTAGTTCTTTCATTAACACACCTAAGGAAGTGTCTCCTGGGATTCCTTGCTTTAGAGATTTTTATCACAATGAAAGGCGTGTGCATGGTCTCTCCTTCAAAGGATCAGTAGACTGTTTTGGAGATGCAAACAAAATTAATAAAGGAAAAACTGTTTGCTTAAATAGCCTAGAGGACTGTTGTCTCTTAAGGATGGGATTTATATGATGATAATATAGCCTCTGTATCTGAGACGTCACCCAGGACTTCGTATATCTTATTGTAAATTAAATGTGGACATCTGATCAGATAGTGGACACCGTTAATGACTGCATCTTCACTGGCTGTTAAGAGAACTGGTAGCTTCAGGCTCTGATGTAGACCTGGACTGTACATCTAAGGTCAAGTGGCATGAATCAGACACTCTGTAAGATGTTTCACTGGCTTGAAACTGATTAGTTTTCTGCCCACTTATGTCATTTATGAAGAATCTGATACTTGTACTACTAGTATGGTGTAAACTGAGGTCTGCAACTTGAAGTTGGTGCATCTTTAAATAACCCTGTCATTTGAGTGTCATCCTATGCCTACAGATAGTATTGTAAGGAAACTGCTGAACATAATTTTGTAGACAATATCTACTACTTACTGTTTCCCTAATCCTTCCACTCTAATTATGAAATATAATCCTGTTTTAATCTTCTTTGATAGTTTTACAGACTTATTTCCTTGTACAGTTTGTACTATATCAGTATTTTATCATTATTAAATGGGATTTGGACTTTCATCTTAAAACAGGTAAAACTAGATAGAGAATTACAGACGATACTGGAAACTCATTCTGATTGTTGCTTGAAAATGTGTCACCATTTGCCACTTTCCTTTTTTCTGAGTAGAAACGCATGAAAGTAGTTGTTCTGCTTTGTGGAACACGACTGGAGAGAAAGATTGTGCTTGGCAGATATTTTGTGCTATCCATTGCTTTATGCCACAATTTTAAGTCATTGAATAAGATGATTGTAGCTACTACTACCCTCTTTAAAGATAAACCTTTTCACAATAATTTTGCTGTAATACAGTATTGTCAGGAAATGAATATGCTTTACCTTCATGAGAAAACCTCTCTAATTGGAATCATTGAACCTCGACTTACTTGTCACAGCTATATTCAGGGTGAAGGTGCAATCTTTGAGAAGTCTGTGAAAAATTAGATCATGGCTTCTCTGAATAAAAACATAAGAGGATACATTTACATGCAAGATCTGTCTGCTTGAATCTTTTTTTTTTTTCTCCTAATGTTTGAGAACAATGGGTGGTGGGGCGAATGAGGAACAGGCTTGATGGTATTTCAACATTGTAACATCACTTGTTACAATTTAGTAATTAAAGAAAAAATAAACAACTACTCTTGTTCCTTGTTCTGGAAGAGTTAATCAAAATCTCAATCTTAAACTTGGAAACAGGTGGGGGAATTGCAGCTAAAGCCGTTGAGCTTAATTAGAATTAGTCATGCATTCTGATTGTTCTGATATTGGATGAGAGACCTGCAAGGCAAGTGCTTTTCCTAAGCTCCTAAAGTCTGGATAATAAATAGAAACAACTCATCTTCTAGTGATTAGTAGACATGTATAGGGAGAATTCATAACAGAAAAACAAGACAATCCTCATTTATTAATACTTTATCTTACACTGCAGCATAACAAAGCCATAGCTGGGGCACCCTCTTCTGTATTTCATGTTGTTATTTACCAATACTGGGAGCTAGTTGTTGAATGTTGTGCTAAAGTATGAATGGATAAAAAGAAAGCTAGCTCAACAAGTGTGTGGGTCACACTGTGTTGTGCTGTGTGTAAGAATGCACAGTTGTTGGAAGTTAGCACAGGAAATGGAGGAAGGCTCTAGGTTAGCTTTGCATGCTTTTCAGAGATGTCCTTTAGGCTAGCATCTATGCAAAATACTAAATGGCATGAAAGATACAAAACATATACTGTGTTGATTTAATAACACAAATTATGGAATCTGTGGTGTGCAGGAGATCTACTGAAGATGGTAGGAAAAAATTCTAGAAATTAGCTGGTCAATTATTTTACATATGGCTATTCCCAGAAAAAAATTAATTGGACTTGAAGTAATCTTTAGGTTGTGTTCCTATGATTATTGGCTTGAATAAATTTCATCAAAAGTTTTCAAAGCATTGATCAGCCATTTTTTTTTGCTTGGCTAAGTCTCAACTCAGATTTTTAAATTCTGACAGACTTTTCTGAGTAACTTGTACATATTCCTACTCTGAGAATTTTAATGTCTTACTCATGATAATGTAAAACAATAAGATCATTCATTTGTAAGGATAGATTTTTCTTGTTTTCTAGGATGCTTAGGTGACTAGTGCAAATTTAAGTAAAATAATTGCCGTGATATACTGGGTTTACATTACATCATGCTCAGAACGTTGGTCTCAGAAGGCCAACTCTCAATGAAAAAAGAATAAATGTTCATTAGAGAAGACATTATTATACACTGGTAGCCTTGTCACTGTTGCTTGCATGTCATGGAGATCACTAGAAAGTGAGCAATGACTCTCTAGTGAGTGACTTTAAAAGCTGTGGCTCTGAAAGGTTTGTTTAGTCTACAAAATCATTATTATTGAGTTAAAAAGTAGTGGTATATGAGGCAATTTAAAAAAAAAAAAAAAACATGATTACAACTCAAACCAAAATGCTTGAATCGTTACTTGTTGAAAGTGTGCCTAAAACCTCTGTTGATGCGCTATGCAACTCTCATATTCTTAAGTAGAATTTTTTATGACAGAACTGAAGGGAATGGAAAAGCATAAAATCAAAAAGAAATTACTTGAGATTAAATAGTTCTTATTGCCAAATCAGCAACACATAGAGCTAATGGAAGATATTTTCTACAGACAGATGGGATATTCAGCTATCCCAGGAGCATAAGTATGAAGTATCTGTTAAGATTCTTTTTTATACATTTGCATATAAATATAAACATCATTAGCAGGGGCTAATTGCCCTGTAGGAACTAAAATGTGAGCATTAGCGTCTTCAGGGCTTGTATTTATTTATTTATTTTAAGCATCTCTAACACCCATCATGTTTGGTACTGCATGGCTGCAACAGATAATTACTACCATTAAGAATCTCAATCACAAAATCAAAACCATTTGGAATGACTTCTAGGGCCACCCAGCACAGTAAGTAACCATAGAAAATGACTATATTAGTTGTTTTGTTCATGCATATTCATAAGGGCACTTGATTTGACTTTCATAGTAGGGGGCTTGTAAAAGCTTATCCACAGATTAGCCCCTAAAGAAGATTGAACATCAAAGGTAAGAAGATATCATACATAACAAAAATCTTTCTAAAAAGAGTAACGCATAATACAAAGAACTATATATTCTCGCTCCTCAGAAGAAAAACACTTTAAAAGAAAAAAAATTAAAAATTTCAAATATTTGGCTCTTTCAGTTGTCTTATTGATGGAAAAGGTCAAGGATTTTTTCTGTTCAAGGGCTGGTTAACATACCACACTTCTAGTCAAAGAGCAGTTGAGTCACCTGTGGTGAGTACCCCTGACGTATAATATTGGAGAGTGCAAGATGTATAACAAAGACAGTGGGGAATAAAATAGTGGTATTAGCACAGTAGTGTCAGTTAAAGAACCTACTTATGTTTCAAATATTGTTGTGTTATTTAACACTTGAGAACCTAGATTATGATTGATTTTTATCTTAACCTGTGTCCATCAGCTAATGCTTTTTGTTTTGGAACAAATGTGTTAAATTATGAATTAGAAATGGTACAAAGAAAACTTCTAGAAATGCTTAGGTTTTAAAAACATACAAAATGAGTATTATCTTAAAAGGTAGTGCTTATTGCTGAATACAACATCTGCATAACAGAACAGTCAGCAGGCCTTCTCCCTCCCACTACCCACCCAACGAGAATGTATGGCAGGGAACTGGGAGCCACTGGCTTCCCAGGCAGTTGTGACTGCTTTTGCTGGTTTTACTTGCCTGTTTTCCATCTCATTTGTGTTTCACTGCTTCTCTGCCTGCTTCTTTATTTTTCTGTTCATTACTCCTGGCAGTTTCTTCCCTGTCAAATGATGAATACTTTTTGATATGGTTTCTCAGAAAATATCATTAGAGTTGAAGAACTGTGTGCTTGCCAGGAATATCCTCCTTATTTAACTTTTGCTTGCATTATGTTCATGTACATCATCCTCTTCACCTATAGTTGGTCAGTGCCATATGGAAAATTCTCCTCCTTCCTCCCCAGTGCTGCTTGACTGCCCCTTGCTCCAAAACTCCTTGTGCCTTCCTAAGTTGATCTTCCAGTAGCTACAATGTAGCTTTCTACAAGTCTTTATCATGTAATTCTCAGCATCATTTTTCAGTTTCTTCAGCAGTTTACCCATTGTATGCTGTGTGTACATAGTCACAACCAACATCTTTTTAAATTGCAAGTGGAATCTGACTTTTCCGCTGGATATATATATTTATATTTATATAAATTTTATATATATAAAAAATCTTGAACCAGATGGACCTATTTGCTCATTGCTTCATTTGTTAACAGATCAAATCTTTGAAGTAGACTGCCTGTGTAAGAAGCACATGAAATTGCAAAAAATCCCTGCAGACTTCCTAGATAGGGCATCCAGCCCAGTCAGGCTTATTTCTATATGAACTGGAGGGGGAAAAAAAAAGCATCATCAGTGGATGTGATGAACTACTTAGCTTAAAGGATATTGTTCTCACAGTGATGTCAGAAGTGCCCCATTAAAATTTCTAGCAGAAATCAGCAGATGTAACTACATGTGGAATTAAGCTGTGTAGCAACCTCTGTGACTGGTATAGTAGATGACACTCAAGATGGTGCATAACATGGTCATGAANTATTGCTGAATACAACATCTGCATAACAGAACAGTCAGCAGGCCTTCTCCCTCCCACTACCCACCCAACGAGAATGTATGGCAGGGAACTGGGAGCCACTGGCTTCCCAGGCAGTTGTGACTGCTTTTGCTGGTTTTACTTGCCTGTTTTCCATCTCATTTGTGTTTCACTGCTTCTCTGCCTGCTTCTTTATTTTTCTGTTCATTACTCCTGGCAGTTTCTTCCCTGTCAAATGATGAATACTTTTTGATATGGTTTCTCAGAAAATATCATTAGAGTTGAAGAACTGTGTGCTTGCCAGGAATATCCTCCTTATTTAACTTTTGCTTGCATTATGTTCATGTACATCATCCTCTTCACCTATAGTTGGTCAGTGCCATATGGAAAATTCTCCTCCTTCCTCCCCAGTGCTGCTTGACTGCCCCTTGCTCCAAAACTCCTTGTGCCTTCCTAAGTTGATCTTCCAGTAGCTACAATGTAGCTTTCTACAAGTCTTTATCATGTAATTCTCAGCATCATTTTTCAGTTTCTTCAGCAGTTTACCCATTGTATGCTGTGTGTACATAGTCACAACCAACATCTTTTTAAATTGCAAGTGGAATCTGACTTTTCCGCTGGATATATATATTTATATTTATATAAATTTTATATATATAAAAAATCTTGAACCAGATGGACCTATTTGCTCATTGCTTCATTTGTTAACAGATCAAATCTTTGAAGTAGACTGCCTGTGTAAGAAGCACATGAAATTGCAAAAAATCCCTGCAGACTTCCTAGATAGGGCATCCAGCCCAGTCAGGCTTATTTCTATATGAACTGGAGGGGGAAAAAAAAAGCATCATCAGTGGATGTGATGAACTACTTAGCTTAAAGGATATTGTTCTCACAGTGATGTCAGAAGTGCCCCATTAAAATTTCTAGCAGAAATCAGCAGATGTAACTACATGTGGAATTAAGCTGTGTAGCAACCTCTGTGACTGGTATAGTAGATGACACTCAAGATGGTGCATAACATGGTCATGAAAGTGTTTATAAGGTATATTTGTCTGCAATAGCAAGGGGCTGAGTTACTGATTGGGAAGAGTGCTCCCAGTCTTCAAGCACTGTGAGCATAATTCCTGTGGAAGTATAAAGCTGCTGTCTTCAGTAGAATAGTATGAGGGGGAAAGTCCTTCAATCCTCTGCACTGCAGTAATTGGAATAAGACACTCCTGGTCTCCTGACAGTTTGAAGTTCAAAGAAAATTCAGCATTAATTGGATGTGCTTCACCCATTCATGAGTTTGAGTATATATCCAGATGAAGTGTCTCACAACTCTATGTATAGTGGATTACAGGCCCTGTTCGTGTTAAGTGACACCAAGTGCTGTGAGTTTAAAATAGATTTTCTAGATTACTTGTGAAGTTGTGGTATGCCATGGTTAAAAACATAGTTCAGTCAATAGGTAAATGTATCTTTTATTCAGAACTTCCAATTAATCTGTGCCCAAGTTCCTCCTTTTTGTAAGGATATAGCTAATAAGCTCAGCAGATTTCCTGTGTGTGTGTGTGTGTGTGTGTGTGTGAAGATATCAGTTGTTTGACACGCAGTTGTGTTGGAAACAGGAGCATCTGCTTGCAGCTGTTCCTTGCTATTCCTTTTAATGAATATAGTAAAATACAGCCTTAAAGGCAGTTCGGTGTTATTTGGCCATCATCCTTATAATTATTGCCGCAATTCTTATCATAAGAAAATAGCATTCATGCCCATGGCAGCTGTGTGGGGAAAAATATGGGAAAGGTGGAGGGGGGTTGGGGAGTGATAATGTCGTTAGAGCACTATCAATAGCTGTAGGTTTACGAAGTATATCTTAAATATGTTAATTATATAATGCAAATCATTATGAAACATCCTTCCATTGCAGCTTCCTCTAATTGATGGAATGTCCCTGTAGAATAGGAGACAAACAACAAACTCCTGTTCGTGTTGTGCTCAAGTTTGTGGCACTCCATTGCGCTACAGTGACTTACGGCTCAGCCATGCAGTGCATGAGTCTTCGGCTCTCTGGAGTTTAAACTCAAATGGAAAGTAGATACATTGGAGGAGAAAATGAAAGTCAGCTTGGGTTATTTATGTGCAAGCTAGAAACTGAAATGTGTTTAAGTGTACACCTGAGAAGGCTAACAATTCTCTGTTGGTCACTGAGAAACATACTATGTGTTTTATCCAGGTTTTCTAAAGATGTTTGCTTAGCATAAAGGTGGTGGGTAACAGAACAACTAGTTAAGTCCTTTTCATTTTGTATTTTGAAATAACTGCTCATTTCAGAAACTGGCAGTTGTATTTTTGTCATAGCAGTTTGACAGGTCAACACTATAAAAAAAATGAATTTTTCTGTGTTAGGACAAAAGGGCATATTTTCAAAGTTGTCTGGAAAATTCCATAATATTTGAATTACGACAATATCAAAACAGTTCTATTGGACTTCTACATTATTACAGGCGATACAACATATACCATATATACACTATTGATATATAGAAAGTCTATTCTATATTTTAAAATATTAATATAAAGAAGTAAATTTTTTTCATGTTGGTAGTTTTGGTCAGCATCACTATATTCCTAAAATTACCTTTTTTCAGTAATACTATTTTTGTGAACAAACTATTCCATTGAAAAATTTTGGCTACACTTATTTTCAGGCTTATCTCCTTCTCAGTGCCATCTACTTTCATAATTTTGTCTTGTGCGAGTGTGGAGATTTAGTACACAAAATCATGTTCCTCTTCAAGTCACAGGAAATTGATCAAATTCTTGCCATACCAGAACCCTAAACGGATTAGGGAAAGTGGATTAGGTGGCCAGAAATGACTCTCTGTGTGTGTGTGTGTGTGTGTGTGTGTGTGTGTGTGTGTGTGTGTGTGTTCACACATTGCATTTTGCAGATGTGAAATTAACTATTGAGTCTGGAAACTGTGTGCGTGATAAAATGAAACGTGAATGAGTGTTAATTTAAGGTACTACTAGAATGGTTGGGAGCGAAGAGGATATTCCACCGTCTATTCTTGATGCCCCTTATGACCCTAGCCTCAGTGTTGTCTCCCAGCTGTACTGTAACCCAGCAGAAAAATCACTGGATTTTTATTACTGCATACTGAAATCTAGGCTTAGAGCATTAATGAAGGAAAGGCTTAGTTATTGCTGGAGAGTTTCCAGAGAGATGTGGTAAGTTAATATAGTTGTAGTTTGCTTAAACTCCACTTTTGCTGCATGATCCGTGCCTCCTGGGTTGTTGGATACGATGAAATTGCAGGGTGGTTGTAGGCACTGCAGGGCCAGCAGCAGCCCAGCTCCTTGGTGCACAGCAGCGAGGATGGGCCCTGGCAGAGACAGCAGTGCTAAGTACAGTCACATATACTGGAGCATTTTATTTCAAGGATTTCTTCACCAGTCTTCTACAGTGTAAAGTTTTTGAATTTGAGAATTTTTAGGTTTTTCTTTAAGAAGGCTGTGCATTGGCAAGTCAGGATTGTCCCCCCTCATGAACAAAATGGATGGAATTTTGGAGATAGGCATCCTTCATTCTATTGACTTTATTGCGAAACTTGATTAAAATATCTGATGAAAGGATTATGGAATCAGTGAGATTTAGATACTTCTTATAAAAACAGAGCACATAAATGCTCTTTTGGTTTTGGGCCTATCAGATTAAGGTAATGAGGACTGAACATAAACTAAAACAAAGCAGTGAAAAAAAATGTTCTCTTTCAAGTGTAAGTTGTATGGATCTCTCACAGGAGATTGCATGATATTTCCTGGCTGGCTTAGATATTGTTATGTGTTCGACACAAGCATTGTTGTTTAGCTACTGACCGCTTCCCTTTGACCACTTTTAAAATTACCATAAAAATTCTAATTCTCCCAATTCTCAGAGTGTTCTGAGTGAAATTCTGTATCTTGGCAACCAGGAAGGGACAGTTATCCTCTGGAAAAAGTCATCGTGTATGCCAAGATGAATTTCTTATCATAATTATTGCAGATATGTAAGTTTATTCTATGTTTCTTCTTTGGCTCTCTTTACTGTGAGAAATATCCTAATTCATTGATATTAAAATTGTGTGAGCTACAAAATTTAGCCCTTAACTTGAATGAATCTTGGTGAAGTGGGCTTAATTCAACACCAAGCAGTTCGTGTCAGGTGGAATAGTAATGCTTTTTATAACACTTAAGATTTCTTGTACTTAGAGAAAAGTAATTCTCAATTTAAGAAATCTTGAATTAAGATTACTCTCCCTTAGGATAGGTACAGTCTGACATTGGTATTTTTTTTTTCCCATGTCAGAGAAGCACAAAAGAAATATTGTGGACATGAAATTCCCACAGTAAAATGGCAAGAGATTTAATGCAAAGAACCTTCTACTTTAACAAATAGCTGCTATTGCCTAAGAAAACAGTTAAGTAGCAGTACCTTTTCTCTTTTTCAAGTCTTCAGTCTTAAAATTTAAATTATGCAAGGAAATATTAGTTCTTTGTATCATTGTACATTTAAATGCAGGACATGGACTTGAAGCAGAAAAGCTAGAGGAATATGTGAAAGCGAGTCTGAACTTCTGAATTACATTAGAGAGGTTTAAATTCTTCTTTGAAGGATGAGGACTGAAGCAGACTTAGGTCTGTAAGATTAGCCACAGGAAATAATCAGCTAAATTGCTTATTAATTTGAGAACAAGTGAACGGAACAGTAGAATCTTAAAGACAGGCATTAGCTGGTTTAGCCTAGGTTAGAATTTCTTCAGAAAAGATACTAAAACTTTTTTTTCAGGTTATGCCATAATGTGACCTTTTCACAGTGCTGATGTAAACCTGTGATTAAATACATAAGGAATATAGCACAGTACAAAAGCACAAACAGAATGCCCTTGGCTTTGGAATTATGTCCTTCCTAACTCAAGCCCTGTGTATTTATTTAGTGTTTTGGGTTAGATTATAATTTACCTTGGAGAAAGCAATAGAAATAAGATGAGCAGGACAGGATTCATCAGTTCTTCCCATTTAAGTGAATTCTTATTTACTCTGTTTAAGTTAGTGAAAGATCTAGTGATTATGGAAGAATTTTGCCTGGCAGGAAATAATCTGAGTTTTCTCAGCTGAGCATTCCCCACGTTTGAGACAATTTCAGCTGTTGCAAAGCAGAAGGAGGAGCTCACGAGCAGCAGAGTTGCTCTTCATGGGGCAGTGGGAGTGTTGGAAAACATCATCAGCAGTGGGTACGTAGCACCAGGCTGCAGCACCTCCCGGCAGGGGCAGTGCCCCTGCTCTCACTTCTTTCCCATCACCAGCCTCAGCTGTACAAGATGAAACCTAAACTCTGCAAATAAATTGCAAAACATATTTCATATGCAAATGAATTTCAATCAATTTCAAAATTAAATTCAGTCAAATTACTGCTTTCAATATTCCATACTTGTCACTTGCTATCTGCCTATGTCTTCTATATTTTTGCACTCTGAATGGATGATTATAAATGGAAACAGGGCTTAAATACGTCAGCAATGCTGGCTGTCAATATCAAGATGGCTCTTTACCCATTCCTACTCAAACCTATAAGTCAAAGCATATTTTTGGTAGTTTTCATGAGTGTTTCCTTTATATTAAGGTTCTTGTATTTGTAGGGGGAAGAAAAGTTAATTTTATGTGAAAAGAAATAGCTTTGAAAACCGCTAAAGCAGATTTGTGATTTGTATTTGACTATCTCCTGGTACTTGTTTATGGTATTTTACTCAGTTTTAGTGTTTTTATGTAGTAAATTTCCAAAACCCATGAAGGGATATTTTCCCAAAGCTTAGGTTTAAAGTCCTGACAATAAATTCCTGTCACTTTAATAATTTTTTTTCATTACCAAGTCCTTATGGGTTCATGCTTCCAGATGTGCAAAGATATGCACATGGCCATTGATTTGGGGGTTGTCAGCTCATAATAACCTAACATTTAGTATTTGTTAAACTTGTGACTATGGTGCAAATTGTATAATTTGATTCGCAGGTTTAATTGTATAAAATGGCTATACTCATTTCAAAATCAGTTATGAAAAAAGCAGACGACCTGGATGCTCTGCACAAAAATTAAAAACATTAACAAAGAAGGCCAAATTAAAGTTTCTTATATACATTTGCTGTATGTTCAGTTTAATCAGTGAAAGAATCAGGCTGATATATTTTCACATACTTAGACCATGGAGGGTGGATTGTCAAGTACCATTTTGCAAGTCAGGAAGGTTGGTTGCCTTTTCTAAAATTCACCCAACTTGTAAACCAGCATAATTACAGTACTCTGGTCAAAATGATAGCACCCTCTAGCGTGGAAGTGGGAAACCTCTAGTCATGTAAATTGCATTACAATTGTTCTGTGGATTATAGCTCTTCTGCAGTATTTTTGTTACTATTTTTAAATACTTTCGAAAAGATGCACTCATTTATTTTTTCAAATACATTTTTGGATTGGTAAATTGCTTCCTGTGACTTTGGGAGAAAATCTTTAGAAAGTAATACTAATATTACTTAATATTTACTGTTTGTAATTGGTGCTTTCTAGGAGATCTTTGCAAATGAAAATGTCACGCTGAATCTTGATGTATTTCAATTCCTGTGTTTAACTTTTTCTTCATTCTTAAAATATGTATTTTTAATTATTCAGGAGCTAAATAGTAACCTAGCATGTGCAATGCCTTACAAATTTATAAGAGCTATCTCTACAGGTGTGATACCTAACATAAACTGGAAGGAGTGACTTTTTATTTTTATTTTTCTTAGCTTTTCTTTCTCTTTGGCGGAGTTAATGAATCCAGATGTGAGATTCTTTTATACTCCTCTTGTAATATTAAGATGCCGTAGTATAAATGAAAATGAGGGCTAGAGTGTGATGTTCAGGTCCTCCAAACCAGAAATACAAAGAGGGTTGCTTTTGTCTCTTTTGAACTCCCTTGAAAGCTGAGCTATCTTATAGATGTTGTGCAGGGACCTTGGTGTAGTGTCACCTTCATCTGCGATCAGGAATGATTAAAATATGATTCTGCATGTCCTTTTTAAAGTGTTTATTCTTGTGCATGGAGGTTTATGTAGAACTCTTGTCATATGGGCAGTTTCACCACTGAGACGAGTGTCCTAATAGTTTGCATGAGCTACTTTCATGAAATGAGCTACGTGTACAACATTTTCAGTAATGACATTTCCAACTATTTCTTCAGTTCTTTGAAAGGAAAAGGAACTCGTGCATATAAATACCAAGAAACTCTAAACTGGGATTGGTGCTCTTCTACATTCAAGACAGGAGTTTTCTGAGTCGTTAACTTCTTTCACAAACAGAGTGCAACAAAATGGAAGTGCACGTATACACACACGTGAGCTCTCCTATGCTGTGAAATTCTCTGGTGACTGGTGTTGCCAGTTACCTCACAGTAGCAAGAAATGTGAAGACCTGATATTACAACTTTTATAATATATCTACTTCCATTTCTGTGCTTATATTAAAGTTTAGTTCTTTGTGTATGTATGACTGAAATGAAAGTTCAAACCAGTGACTCACTGTCATGGAATAGGTTACTGGATTATTAATATTTTAACATTTTCCTTTGGCAAATATGAAAGCAATTGTAGCTAAGTACAGGACTTAGAAGAAACAAACTACTTCTAGATATAAGTGAGGTAATTGTTGTCTGATCCAGTAGCATTATTTTGAGAGTTACATATTAAGAGGGAATAATATTTCCCATATGCTAATAGGACTTCTTTCTATATGAGTCACATTTGATAAAATTCTTTGAGAAAAAGATAAAGTTCATCTTAAATAATAATGATTTGCATATTCCTATTATGACAGCTGCATTATTCTGAAAAGCGTGCCGTGCTATTTCTATGGCTTCTGAAAACAAAAAAGGTGCATTTCAGAATGTAAAAAAAAAATCAGAACAAATGTTCTCACCGTGTAATTAGGCCATGCATATCATGAACATTGTTCTTGTGACTGCTTTTATAATTTTTACATAGTTATTTTGAGAAAGGTTAAAAAATTATGCATGCAGTCTTTATTATATTACACACATAATTTGAAAAAAGGCCTTTCTCTGCACTAAAAATAATAAATTAAAGAAATAGATTCATTGTGTTGGGAAAAATTTATTTCTTGAGCCTCAAATAATTTAATTCCTTTTTATTCTATGCAAAAAGTAATTTTCTCCTAGGGGGAAATTATTGCTTAACTACTGTTATGTATTCACTGGCAGTCTTAGCCACTCAGCCAAAGATAGTTCTAAAAAGGAAGTAGAGAAAGCTGATTGAAGTGAAATCCTCAAACTAAATATGAAAAATAGAAGACTTAAGGCTTTATATGTTTCTTTCATAAAGAATCCCTAATGTTTCTGACATTAGAAAACCATTTAAAATAAAATTGCAGTGACTTTATCATCGTCCCATCATGATTGCTTTCATGTCTGATCATTTGGATGTTTATTCCTGTGAGTACCTTACCCATTTCCAGTGTGAGGCACACTCAGAAGGAGAGGGAGGGGGGGATTGGTTCTGGGCAGGAATGGGGAAATCCTTTGTAAAATATTTTTGTTCATTATTTATTGTCTTTGTTACTGTAAGATTTGGTTAATAAGTGAGGAGCAAAGGGGACTACTAAACTGATTTCAAGTAGAAAAAAAAAATTATGGCTGTCACCATTGCCATATTTAGATACCAGCATTAGCAGTCATTATAAGCTTATGATAACCACCCACTCGTGCAGCTGAGATTGTTACTAAAAACTGGCCATGAAGTTGGCATTTAGGTAGACCGCTAAGTACCATACCAGGCAGTTACACATGCAGTCATCAAGCACCAGCCTCACTGTATTTCCTTTAAGTTCTGTGTTAAAATTGTGTTGTATGTATTTGCATAGAACCTATGGGTTGTTATTCAAAGACTTTAACTGGTTCCTGGTGAAGATTATCAGTCTCTCCCTCGCTCTGTATCAGCACGTAGGAGATGAGATTTGTTTCAGATAACAAGCTGTACAGCTTATCTGAGGATATAGATTACCCAAGAAACCATTCTCAAGGATCAGTGTTTATTGTGGCATAAGATACAAGTAATGCATATGTGCAATATTGATGGGGTCTGTATGAGCGACATATATGAGCGGTATATTTAGTACAGAAACGCTAACTATCCAAGCTAGAAAACTAGGTGAAGTCCAAGAAAATTAACAGACATTTATATACTAATACATTAAATGTATCCAGGATAGGAAAGTAGGATACCATATGGGCACATGATATAAAATAATACGAAGTGTATGACACAAAAATGGTGGAATAATAGTGCTGGAACACAGGTAACAGGGATATGCTACTCAAAGAAGATAGAAGTAAAAGAAAAGGTAAGATAGAAGCATCGTGGATTTATCAACCGTACAAGCTGTCATAACATGAAGAGATAGCCAAACTGTTTTTAAGATTAATATACCCTGTTGAAGGGTCCCAAAAAGTTGATGGAAGCAAAGCAGTTAACTGTTTTGGTGCCTGGTATGTTTATGAAGAGGATTATGTTTTATAGGTTGTAATTGGTGATCCAGTTCTGTTTCTATATGCGTACCAATAAAATCTGTTTGGATTTGGAACTTTTTTGATTTCCTTCCAAGAAAAATCATGACATTTCGGTCCTTGACTGATGCATAACCTGCAAAAGCAAGTTGTACGTAGTGACTGTTACTGTAGGTATCAATCTTGCTTGAGATGGGAATAAGCTGGGCCTAACAAGCCAGATTTTCCATCTCTGTATTAAAGAAAATTCTCATTCTCTTTTTAAAGAGAACTCTTTAAAAGTGAAAAAACTCTTTAAACTCTTTAAAAGTTCTAAAAGTGAACTCTTCTTCTCCAGTCCTGATCATTGCTAAAGAGGCTGCCTGGATAAACAGGCTTCATCCTGTCATGAAATCATAATACGCATTATGACATTATATTTTGTTGTCATGGAAGCAGTTGCAGTGATATTTTCAATTCTGATGTGAATCTTAACAAGTCTTTTACCAATCGTCAAGCTTCAATCTGAGGGGCAGGTTCTTGCTTGTGTTATGCATTCCCCTTCAGAGAGCCTGTCAGTCACTGATTACCAGGTTGCATGTCTGATAATAACCATCAATCCCACTAACCTTCACAGCTTTACAGCTTTTCTATTCTTATTACAATGCTCAAGCGACTAGGAAAGTCACTTGTAGAAGTTTCTGGCTGTAGCACAGGACAATACAGGTATTTTGTGTCAAAGCATATTTCGGGGAATAATCTCGTGTGTTCAGCTACAGAGAAACTGTGGGGAATCCTTGAGTTTGTGGGAATTGGAAGAGACTGGTTTGCACGTTGTTATTGATGGCATTTACAAAATGATGGTGTTGCCCACATAACAAAAATTGGCTTTGCTCTCTGTTGTAGGGACTGCTGAACTCGTCTTGGCCTCCTCATTGTGCTGGTTCTGTCGCAGAGCTATGGCTGCACCTTTGCAGTACAGTAGTTGACGATGTTCTGCCCTGCTCCCAGGGCTCAGTGCAGATTTGTAGTTTTCTCTTGCTTTGGTTATAAAGTGAAATCTACCAGGAAATGTNAAAAAAAAAAAAAAAAAACTCCGCTTCTCCAAACTTTTCTCCTCATCATGCAGCAACTGATCTTGAATTTCATATAGCTGTATGACTGCAACTGGGGAACCAGGGTTCATTGTCCTTTTCCCATGGCTGTTAAACCATCCTGTTCAGAAGAATAGCATGAAAGCACTCCTGTTCTCACAGGTTATTAGTGTTACTTGGATGTATGTGAATACAAAGCTTTGGCTATGTCTTATTGACTGCCCTAGCTAACCTCATCCTGTCAATCCATTCCCAGCACCAACAAAGAGCTGCTCTTGGCAGATGGTGCAGGAGCACGGCTGTGAGAACGTGCTACCCTTGTGGTCCCCTGCTGACCTTCTACACTGGTATGAATTCTGCTTAAATAATTCATGGGAAACCAGGAAGGATTTATCTCCCAGTTTATTTTATTGTTTAGTCCAGGAAGTAATTGACATATCAGAGTGTTTCAGTCTTTAAACTTGCAGCCAGAGAAGTTATTATAATACTGGGTCCACACATTGCTTCAGTGGAGCATTAAAATTGATTTAGATGGCTAGATAAATTCAGTTTTAGAGACCATGTTTAACAGCTCTGAATCCCACTGAAGTCCTGAAAGCCTGTACCTGCCAACAGATGACATTAGACCTTAGGCCAGGTGAATGTAAGTTGTTTAATTACAGAGCTGCTTTGTTCTTTCGTTATTGTGATCCTGGTGGAGATGTGGCTATATATTTTACTGTTTATTCAGACCAGCTGATGCTAGAAGCATTTGTTTATATTTCTTGGGTTTTGATTGCTAAAATGTTCCGACAGGGTGAGCTACTGCTGTTTGTTTTGTTCAGTTGGTTGGTTTAAAGAAATGTAACTATTTTGTATATTGAAGGAAATACATAAATAGAAAATGGAAAGGGACTTTGATATTGCCTTCAGGTAGGGGCAGTCTTAGCTGTTATTGATAAAACAATTCAGCATAGCACTTATGCTCAAGTCCTTTTAAAGGCAGTAGGCATTGCACATGTTTTCCATTCATTTAAATCCTGATTTCGCCAATGAACGTACGTATAATGCTGTGTAAAAGCAGAATCCTAGGCCAGGTCTAAACTACAAATTTCGCCTGATGTAAAAAGGTAAATCAGGGTAGCAAAAACGTTTATATTGGCTGTGCTGGCAAAAACACCACCGAATGCATGCTTACACTAGCAAAACTGAGCTCTGTCCCTGAGAGCTTATTTCATCTGGAAGGGACGCTTTCACTTTCTGATACGGGGCATGGCTTATCCAAGGATGATCATTCTAGCCTGGACCTTCTGGCTAGGATGGCATACTCTAATTGCTACACTACCAAATAGTTAAACTGTAGTTTCTCCACTGTAGTGCTGCTGAAGGCTTCAAAAATTGGATTCATTGGTGCTTAGGCCTCCTTCTGGTGATCTGTAAAGAAGGAATTGTATCTACCTGTGCAATGATCTTTTCAGAACCACATGCACTACTTGTTCTTGACACTCATATTATGGAGACTGATGTACAATCTCTTTACTATTGATGAATTTTCTTCCTCTAAGAACACGCACTGAAGCTTCAGCTTCAGTAGACAACACATTTTCTATTAAGCTGCAAGCAGCTGAAAACTGGAGTTGTGATATATGATGCTGTTCTTGTAACCTACAGATGTGGTTAGCTCCACCTTATGATAACACCTAAGCATCATGGTTGCAGCTAATTGTGGGGGGTGTAACCTTAATCTTAGAAATAACTTGCTGATACAAAAATTACAGTTTTAGCCCTTAGGGAATGTGTATTGGCAACGTCATCCCTATTGACTCCAAAGGTGTCCACCACCCTTTCTCTCACTTTTCTAGTTGAGTAATTATATTGATTGTTCCCAATCAGCATGTAGTTTCTTTAACATATTTTGCTTCTCTTTGGGATCTGAAGANGGGGGGGGGTGTTTGTTTTTTGTTTTGCATAACTGTGTGTGTTTTTCCAGGGAAATCAGCCAAATGAAAGATGTTAGTTCTTTCTACAAAACTTTCTACATTTAAGCCATCATAGCTACAACATAGCAGCTAAGACTACTTCAGTGACTACTTCAGGATGCAGTCACAACGCTTTATTGAAATTCTACCTTAGGTTTAGCTTCTTATACTTATGTAAGCTTCTTATACTCTTTCTATTTCAGAGCAACCCAATAATTATATTGATATTAGTCATAAAATTATTAAGTTTAACATTAACAGTTAAGGGTACAGAAAGCAATGCTGCATCAAAGGTGCTGGATTTTAACTATATATTTTTCCTGTATGAAAGGAAAGCCTACCAAAGTGTTTTAAACATTTAATGCTTTCCTGCAATTTGAATTTCAAGCTAAAGAAGTTTCTCTTACTAAAGTATTATCCCTCTTCTTTTGATCTATACACAACAGTTAGATACTCTGTTAGGAATGTTATAATAACCTGAAGATTGCAGTTCAACAAGTACATATCCAGCTCACATGACAGTCTAAATACATGCAATTATTTTGCATGAGGACTGCTGTTACAATGAGATGCGGAGTGTAGCTGTGTTTTCCACAATTAGGAAGCTGTGTCAAAAGTCATTCAATGCTCATGCTGGCATCTCATGTTATATTAAGTGGAGCAATTGCTTGAATGTACTATCATGAAGGCATTTCAGTCACAAAAGTAGCCCCCAAAGTTAAAACTTTATATGATTGGCATTACCAATACACATGAGAATTGACTAAAATGTAATCGTGCTATCTACAGGCAGACTTATTGTCTGACCATTTATAATGGACTTCTACAAAATAAGCCAATAATCCATGTCCTCCATAGACCCTGAACAGACTTAACAGGAATATGAGATATTGAAGGAATATAGGACTTCAAACTGGAGTCTTCAGAACAGCATATTAGAACATTGTAGCTTTGCAAGTATTTAACAGCAGAATTTAAACATTTTGCATCCATGTATCCTATTGGTATTAAGAGTGGCAGTGATTTAATAGGAGATATTCGGGGAGTGTAAAGGCACCGAGTCTAGTTTAAGGTACAAAAGCAGGTAAATCCCACCCTTAAGAGGTGATGAAGCGCATGCTGGGGCAGAATAATTATGGTTTGGAAAGTGTGGAATGCATACTTCCCCCTTTCTGATTCTCCCTATAATGCCTGTTGGTGCGTGTGGGGGAAGAATTTTATTTTATTTTAAGATCAGTTTTTCCATTAATAGTGTAGGGGTTTTGTGTGAAAACTGAAGTACAGAAGGTGATACAGTTGATCTCCTTGGGATTAGCATGGTCTGGGCAAGACATCGGGGAATGTTAAACTATGTGAATTATTAAAAAGTTATGCTGCCCATAACCATGTGTTCAGATGCTCAAAATGTGATTTCGTATGTTTTGCGACTATCAGTGAGACATATTTGTTTCTGCCACTGGGAGTCCATAACTCCTGTAGCACCTTTGCCAAAGTTGCCAGCAGTCTTGTGATTGACGGTGTTAGTTACCTATCTGTGTGACAGCAACCAGGTGATCCTTTTATCATGAAAAAGGGTTTTGTGTCTTTGCCTGACACCTTTCTCATGGTCTTCTCAGATGTGATCCTTTTATAATAGTAAAAGTAGTAACAGTGTCTAAGTAGCTTGGCACAGCTCCACAAGGTCTTTGAGAAGACTGATAGTCTGAGAGCCTGAAAGGAACTCTTGTTCCTCTCCCAACTTCCTTTTTGATTCCCAAGTAAAGCTAGTTTTCACTGACCTTTCCTTGGATGATAGAACTTTCTGGTATTTGATTCACTCGAAGTATCTCATGGTCACTGCTGAAACATCCTCTGGCTGTTCTCCCTAGCTGTGAGCGCCTGTGGAACAAAACATAAATCTGGTCAGAAGACACTGAAGATGGGGGCACCCCTTAAAGTGAGTGATATTGCAAGAAAAGATGAGCTAAAAGGGATACGAAGTACTTAGCTTAACATTTTAATTTTTTTGAAAGCTTATTCTACATGGTTTGTTGGAATATTGACTCTTTAATGGCAAACAATGAAACCCTATGCCTGATGGATTATTATCAGTATATTCATCCTTCAAGCGTACATATTCAGCCATCCTAATTTGCTTATTTACTCTCTTAAAGGCACTGTCTTCCTTTGTCAGGGAAACGCATGCATTGTTTGTTTCTCTGATATGTTAGTCAAGTTTAACTGTCAGTAACATAAACAATAGTAGTGACTAGCTCTTAAGGAAATAATTTAACTGTTATGGTATCTGTTTTGAACTCTTTGGACTTCTCATTTACATATAATCATGCAAACAGTTAATTGTTAGCAATTGATAATAGACTTTTGTGCCAAAACAGTTCCTTCAGTTTCTGTAAAACTTATATTACGTGTAAAACTAAGACTTTTTTAAAAGTAAATAATAATTAATATAATATAAATAAATATATA
>VXAA01004617.1:38300-48531 GCA_013399115.1 Anseranas semipalmata | reverse complement strand
TCTGTGATTCTGTGAAACAAACAGCAAAGGCTCAAGCACATTAGTACCTATTTTTTCTTTTCTTGTACCTCACAACATTATTGAAACCTAAGTGAATAATGGGTTGGTTGCCAAAAAAAAAAGATGATAAAAAAATAAAAAATACAAAAAAGATAAAACAGGTAGGGTAGATCCTGAAGGAGATACTCCCCTTTCCCTTCTTTGACAAAATTAATATATATACATATTTCTCTCCTCTTAAAATTAGCTCAATTGAATTTTAAATTCTTCATTTGTTTTTTTTTTTTTTTTTTTTTAATTAACTATGCTTTTTTTTTTAAGTTTAGGAAATTTCAATTCATTAGGTAAATTCAATTTAGGTAAATTTGACAATGAATACTTCAGCTTGAAATTGAGACATGGCATGTCACACTTCAAAGCACTGAAAAGGAATATTTCTGGAAGGCTATATAACTTCATTGCAGTACTGCTATAATAATTTGTTTTATGAGAGTACGAATAGTTTAATTCTTCAGAAAAGAGTATCTTTGTGCAAAATTAACTAACTTGCTGCTACCATGGTTGTATATACTTGAACACAACTGGTATACAGACTAACCTATCCTACGGAAATAATCATGTCTTACACTAACTTTACATGCTTAAAATGGCTAAGAAGCTATCAGTCATCAAGGAGTCAGGCTGTATATTTCAAAGACAAAAATGATTTTCATTTTCTGATAGGTAAGTAGTGTAGTAATCATACTGGCCCTATTTGTTGCAACAGTACTTTCAAGCTTACATCCAATCTGCCTTTACTACTTCTGCTACTTCTACTACTACTACTGGGTTCCAAGTCAGTCAGGGTTTTTAGCTGGAGCTTCCTTCCCATTTTCTTTAACACTGGTTCCCAAAACAAAACAAAACAAAACAAACAAACAAACAAACAAAAAAAAAAAGAACAACTCTAAAGTTTTAAAGTCTATATGTTATTTGAACATAAAGTAGAATAATTTGTACCCAGTAATTTGTTAGCCAGTAGGTAAGTTAGAATAAATTAGTTTGTAAATGTCTCTCCCTCCCTTCTCCACAAGGTGTGTGCCTCAGGTCTCAGTGTCAGACTGGCATCTTCGAGTGAATTCCTAGATGGAAACATCAGTCTCTCCAATTCCCAAGCACAGGGACATCTGTCTATGACTGCTTCTGGGGTTGAAAGGAATGACCAGAATCAATGTCCTGTCAAACATGCATCAGTCAGCAGAACTGAGAGCACAGCTAGTGGCAACGCTTCTCCTGAACACTGAAGTGATTTAAGGCATCTCTGAAGGAAAAAAATCTCATGTTGTTGCCTGTTGAGAGGGTACATTTTATTTTTATTTATTTATTTATTTATTTATTTTGCCAATCATATATCAGTTTGCATATTTCTAAGTGGAATTTCACCTACCTGTTCATATTTGTAATGTCACTATTTTAGATCCCATTTGTAAATCAATATTTGCCAACATTCACAGACAGCCTTCATTGTACGTAATGTGTAAAATTGACAGCCATATTGCAAAGATATCATTGGAGTGATAATTATTGATAGTATATGATTAAGCACTGACATTGGTGTTACTCTATCCTCATCTTTATTCTTTCTTTTTCATAATTTGGGATTAAAAATTAGAATATTTTTGAATACTCTCTAAAAAAGGATATTAAGATACTTGAATGCAGCCAGAGGAGGGCAACAAAACTGGTAAAAGGGCTGGAAGGCATGTCCTATGAGGAGAGGCTGAGGACACTTGGGATCTCTAGTCTGGAGAAAAGAAGGCTCAGAGGTGACCTCATTGCTCTCTATAATTTCCTGAGGAGGGGAAAAGACAGGATGTGTGCGAATGGCACAAAGCTATGCCAGGAGATGTTCAGACTGGATGTTAGGAAAAGTTTCTTTACTGTGAGGGTGGTCAAACACTGGAACAGGCTTCTTAGAGAGGTAGTTGATGCCCCATGCCTGTCAGTGTTCAAGAGACATTTGGATAATGCCCTCAATAATATGCTTTAACTTTTGGTTAGCCCTGCAGTGGTTGGGCAGTTGAACTTGAACATCTTTGTAGGTTCNAACAGGCTTCTTAGAGAGGTAGTTGATGCCCCATGCCTGTCAGTGTTCAAGAGACATTTGGATAATGCCCTCAATAATATGCTTTAACTTTTGGTTAGCCCTGCAGTGGTTGGGCAGTTGAACTTGAACATCTTTGTAGGTCCCTTCCAACTGAAATATTCCTTTCCTTTCCTTGCCTTGCCTTGCCTTGCCTTGCCTTGCCCTTCCTGAAATTCATAAACACTTTATTTACTCCAAGTAACAGAAAAATAATAAAAATACAAACAGAATCGCTCTTGCCACCTCTATTACCAGTACTTTGATACCGTTCTCAGACAGCTGTCAGTCTCAATGTCCATTTGTATACAGTTTTGTATCTTTTGAGGAACAGCACCACCCACTTCATATAAAGTTCTCATATACCGTTTTTTTTTTTAATTTATTTACTTTAGCCACAAACACAGTAAGTATTTTAATGAAACGTTTGTAGTTTTTTTGTAGTACTTTTTAAGAAATCTCTTTATTTAGTGTAAATACAGTTTCGTATAATACTCTCCACTAAGAGTATTTTTTGAGATTGCAATTAATTCTATTCCACTTAGAGGAAGGTTACCTACCCACCAAATAGACAGCAGTCTTAGTTGGCTTGTGACCAGTCCCTGAAAAGGGAGATAGGTCAGGTAGTTTTTTTGGTTATAGAGTGTGCTAACACGCGGTACACTTCATTTTTTTATACTTCCTATTCTCTTTTCATCCAGGATGCAAGGTAAGTTTTCAACCGTATAAATCTGAATCTTTCTCATCTGTATTTTTTAACTGAAATTAATTTTCTTCTCATTTTTTCATTTAATTTCTTTAACTCAAATTCAATAACATGAAATTCAATCACATACAACTGTTACTATATGGGTAACAAAACCACATATGAAAAGGATTACATATAGACAGCGCCACAGCTGACAGGAATGAACTCTTTTTCTTCTCTTAGAATCATGTACATAGTACATGACTATGTGAACATGACTATTGTGTACTTTGGTTGCAAAGTTTTTGTTTGTTTGTTTTTTAATTTCCAGAAATATATTGGTGATAGTAAACATAATTCTACTTTTTCAGGGAGCCTGACAAAAACCTTGTAATAAATGCTTGTTATTAGCAACCCAAAGCCTGAATATTAGATATACCAAACAACAAAAGATTTTGCTGTAACCAAGAAGAATAGTGTTTTCTTAACACTTCTGAGAATCACACTATTAATTTGTCTGTAGAAGTGTCTGGGCAAAGGTCTATTAGAATGCAGTGCAGACACTTTCAGTGTTGTGAGCCTAGAAGCACTGTCTTTGAATAGTGAAAAGTTGCAAATGGAATGGTATTTTTCTAAATGAATATTGTACATACATCTATGCTGCTATATTAGTGCTATGAATATAGCACAGTGATGACTTATCTCAGAACTGGTGACTCAATTTTTTACATTAGACTGAATGGTTTCACTGATCAGATTTTTTATGTTTGGTTTGCTTGATCAGATATGACTAAACCAAACAATGTTCCTTTTCACTCTCCGTTGCCATCCTCATCTGGACTGTCTGTCATATTTCAATTAAAAAAAGAAAAAAGAAATAAAATGATGATGTCTAGTTCATCTGCAATGCATTTGGATAACATAATTGTTGAAACTGGACAGATGTATTTATTTGCTCCCTTATGTAAAGCTTCATTAGTAAATTGGATCAAGAAAGTCTGGATCAAGTCAAGAAAGAACTCATGTTTGACTGATGGCATTCACTATTAAAACGCCCTACACATTTTCTTTCCCAAATTTGCCCAAGTTTCCTCTTCTTAATTATAACAGAGATGTTTATTTGATGAAGAAAAAAGGCTGTTCCCAGTTATTAGTACCAACATTTTATCTTGCTGAAAACTAGAACTTTTTTTGGTAACTTTGATAGAAGTTATCATGTCACAGTTTGATACTTTTGATAAAAGAATTTGTTAGTTAATACTTAGGAAAGTTATTTTCTCACTATTATATTGTACTCTGACAGATTTTCTCCCACACCTCCAAGTCTACAGAACAAACAGACAGAATTTTTAGAAGAATTTATTGTAACTTAACTTCTCAGTAGTGTCAAAACACTTCATATTGGCATTTTCATTTTGACTATTATATATTATATTCTAAATGATAGTACTGAAGAGAATTTTGTTCGTCTTATCTATACAAGATGTTTTGACCTTATGAAATAAAAATGTTTTGACAGGTCAAAATGTAATACTTAAAATTTTTTTTTGTTTCACAAAAATACTGACATTTCATATTTTGGTTCCAACCTAGGATGCAAAAATGAGCAGTTTCATCCAGTTCCACCAAGACCTTGGCTTAATATTTATTTTAATTAGTACATTTTCTTGAGCAATATTTTAATAAACTCCTTGATATCTTTGATCCATACTAACGAGTTTCTCAACAGAAAACTCATAAATCACTTTCTTACCTTACTAGCATTTGCCCTTGCCCACCTTCGTAATTTCAATCATTATGGAGAAAAGGTGTTATTTATGTTTTATATAAACTCTCACCTGTAGACATTTCATTAGGAAAAAAGCACACACTAACATCACTGTCACTGCTCTGTTTGCTCAATAGTTCAGGCTTTTCTTATAGTTGCAATTCCTCACATATTTGTCCTCCACAAAGAGTTTATAATGGTCCATATAAACAGCTTCCTCAGACAATGAAGTCTCTGTTCTTCTCTCTGGAGCTTTGGCTGCTTCTCAGCCACTTTCTGTCTTAATATTCTTCCTTAATATTCTAATATTACATCAGTGTTAATTTCCAGAGATTTTTCTCAACTTACTCTCAAACTCATGCAAGTTGACTTTTTGGCTCTCTTCCTTCTTACACATATCTGGTTTTGCTTTGCACCGCATTATGTCTCAGGAGTAAATCAGAGTAATTAGCCTCTGTCCTATCTGGCTAATTGCTGAATCAATCTTTCAAATTTATGTGAAGAAAACAAAAAGACATAAAAACTGTGGAATATTAAAAAAAAAAAAAAAGGAATAAAAGGAAATTCAAGGAAAAAAATGTGGAATATTAAAAAAAAAAGGGAAAAAAGGAAATTCTAAGGAAAAAAGGTCATTTTTCACCTTCTAACCTCACTCGTACTCTCAATATTTCTTGCTGTGAATGACATATTAGATGTTTTTGTTGTTGTTGTTGCTAAAAGTGAACACTGTTTGCAAGAAAAAAAAATAAGGAAACACTGTTATATATAGTTACTGGTGAGCAGAGGAATTCTGTTTTTATTAGTAACTCCTACCAATACAAATAATGTGAATAACTCTACCATATAAAACTTCAGGTCTTTTTCTTTAACACCTTATATTCTGTACAGTCGTTTTACACCAATATGACAATTTCAAAGTGATAGCAGGTATTTCCAGTTTAAGTAGAACATCCATTTAAAATACAAAGCACTGTGTAAGGAGCCAGACCTGGTAGATTCTGGGAACACGCTAGAACTGCAGGAAATGTTCTCTGAGCATATCTGCCATCAAAGCACACCAATGTGCTGACTGTTCTACTTCACACAAAAACAGTCATATAAAATGTAGGAGACCTAGAATAAAATCTTTTTGTAGTGGATTTTTTGTAGTGGGATTTGATTGTCATCTCTCCTTTCTTGGAGAGTTCCCTACCGTCAGGTTACAGTGCTTTTTTTACAGAGACATATTTCTTTTTAAAGATCACACACCTTGACCGGAATAAAAAGCAAAACAAACCACACACACAAAACAAATAAACAACAACAACAAAAACAACAACAACAAAAAAACTCTAACCTGGTTAGAAGGAGGAAGAAAGACATTATGTGAACTTCAGCTTGGAATTTCAGCTAGAAAAAGGGAGAGGTAGGCTCCCATTGCTAATAACAATGTCACTGTTTTACATAAAGTAGAAAAACTTTAGTTAGTGGTACAGAAAGAGCAGCAATCAGTAACACTCCCTGGTCTGTAAGCTGCAATACTTTAAAGGGAGGCACACGATATTGTTCACATTCTGTGATATATGGGTGAAATTAGAGTCAGGTTTTCTGTCCTTTGTGTTATTTCCCTCCTGCTTAGAGAGGAGCTGCTATCAATAGTATACTACAAACACTGAGTATTTAATGCTAGGGAGGAGTAGAAGTCTTATCTCCATATTTACTACATCAACATGGTAGTAACTGAATCCCATTTTGAGACACTTTAACCAGTTATGCAGGGTTTAACAGCTAGTTTCCAGTCCTGGAGAGGGGAACCTTGTTGGGGTCTTTATAAACAAAGAATGATAATACTGTGGGAAAATCATCGTTAGACTGTCATGAGATTTAGGCACTGTATGTAATATTTAGGTAAAATATGTCAATATTTAGATAATGTTTTTTCTTTTTTTCTTTTCTTTTCTTTTCTTTTTTTTTTTTTTTTTAAATAATGAAGCCTGAAGCTTGGCTAAACTAATACATGCAGGTGGTTTGCAGATGTCCTATTAAAATTTTCTGAAATTACTTCATTTTTATACTATTTAGTGCAGAACTTAGCTTAACACTTTTCATCAAAAATAAAATAATTTCCTATGAAACCAATGGAAAATAAAGTTTCTTCAGTATTCATGCTTTGCTTAATTTTAATAAACATTTTTAGTGGTTTCCTGTACAGACACTATATAAACATTGCAGAATTATGTTTAAAGCCTTTTATTATTTCTTGTCTTAAAATCTCTTTTATAGGTTGCACAGAGAGGTTCAATAGGTTGCCCAGAATGGTTGTGGACTTTCCATCCTTGGACATCTTCAAAAACCCTCTGGACATGATCCTTCTCTAGGTGGCCCTGCTTGAGCAGGGGAGTTGGACCAGATGACCTCTAGAGGTCCCTTCCAACCTAAACGACTCTGTGATTCTGTGAAAATCGCACACAACCAATATTTAAAGATGTAGGTGTTTGTTTGTTTTCTATTCCCCCTGTTTATGTTGATAAATATATCCCTGGTGTATATGGGACTTTACAGACAAACATTAAAATGTAGAAAATCACTACTTAAAATGGTCATCACTAAGGAGTGAATTAAATATATGATGTACTAAAAAAGAAGATGTTGGGCAGGTTCATATACTTCCTTTGGTAGTGGCTATGGATAGAGTAAAAAAAAAAAGTAGGCTGTGCAGTAGACTGTGATAATCAAGGGAGCTTAATTTATCCATTTTCAGTTGGTTGAAATTTATGTGAATCACATGTACCTTTTGGAGAAAGTGAGAGGTTACTTCTGAAGCTTGAATCACATTTAAGAAAGAGAATTTTACAAACAGTGAGGTGAAGCAGAGGCAGACAACCCTACCAACCATTCTGGGAGCCTGAAAGGGCAAAACAGACAGTGGGAGAATTATTTATTTCTATTTTGTCCTACCAAGTTGCATTGTATTTTCTCTGTTTTGAAAACATTATTTTTTTCCAGCTTCTATTTGCAAACCTTCGTTAGAACCTGAAAACCTCTTTAGGTCTTTCTTAGGGTCTATTGGTCTCTTTTCTCAGGTGACAAATAATAGGATACAAGGGAATCATCTCAAGTTGCACCAGGGGAGGTTTAGATTGGATATTGGGAAGAATTTCTTAATGGAGAGTGTGGTCAAGCTGTCTTGGACTGCCCAGGGAAATGCTACCCAGGGAAATGGTGGAGTGCACATCCCTAGAGGTACTTAAGAGATTTGTGGACATGGCACTAAGGTACATGGTTTAATGGTGGGACTTGGTAGGTCAAGTTGATGGTTGGACTTGCTGATCTTGAAGGTCTTTTCTAACCTAGATGATTCTATGATTCTAGGGTAAGTATGCAGACAGCTAGCCCTGTCCTGTGGCAGACTAACAAGTTATCAAGATCAGAAATTTCTGGACCCTGCAGAAAATGGAAACAGAAAAGTAGCTGCCCAACTTGACCTGGGCCTAAGCTACTATGACAAGAAAGGCAGAAACTACAGAAGTTATGGGAAGGGAACATCAGGAGCTGAGTCTAAGAAAAAACTGCCAAAAAATAGTGTAACAGATGCCAGTTTGTCAAGGGGTTGCTGTCTAAAAATTAAATTAAAAAATTAAAAAGCAAGAGTGTAAAATCAGCAAAACTCTAGCAAATGGTGAAAAAGTTTAATGGGCAGTGATTATTTGTACAGGAGGAGGAAAAAGGGGGAAAAAAAGGTACTCACTCTAAGGTAGAGCAAATGTGATTGGGACTGTTTGGAGGTTCCTGGCAAGCAGCCCTGGCCTGACCAGCACAGCCTGGAGCAGAACAATAAACCTGTTCTGATCACAACACAGGTGTCTGACTTAATTTTTGCAGTTAGTGCACCTGGAGTTTTTCCCATAACATTGACGAAGAGACACCACAGAGAGGACAGGGAAAAGAAGGAACAACCTCCCTAACACTCTTTTTTAGGACCTCACAGAAAATAGAAGGTTTTGACAGGTCCAGCTTAGAGGTCGGATCCCATCATAAGACATTTAATGGAAAATACAGAATTTTTATTTTTCCATGGTAAATCTTTTCAATAAAAGTTTAAGCATAGCTAATTAAATTGATCAATTTATGACTTTTTCAAGACCTCTGTACCATGAAGTTCAGAAATATTTTGAGGGTTACATAAGACTAACCTGTTCAAAGGCTGTCCTTTCAGTATGAAAGTGTGCTTTCTTTTTTTTTTTTTTTTTTCTCTACAGGAAGTGGGATTTAAATACTCTGACTTATATCAAAGGACTTCGAAAACAAACTTCCTTAAAAATTATTTGTAATTCCTTATTGTAAAACAATTCTGTTTTGAGGTTGATGGGTTCACTGGTGAGAGTATAAAAATGTCAAGTGGACTGAAATAAAATCTCCAGGTATTTTTCAATTATTGATATTACAACATTTTGTAACACTTGAAAAGTTTTTAAGCTGATAAGCTCTTTGACATTACAGCTGCAATGAAAAAGGAAACTGGATTCCTCTGAAGCTTGCTGCCACAGCTGCTTGTCTGTAGAAGTTCTGCATGATATACCATGATGCATAGATCTATGTTTAGTATGGTTCAGAGGAACATCTTTCATAACCGATGTTTAGTTCTCCTGTTTGTATAAAAGACTTCCAAGATCTCCTTTCCTCTGTAAGTCACAGCCATTATTCAACCACAGCCTGGACCTTTTAATATGTTAGAGTAATGATAGTTCTCTGAATGCAATACAACTGAATCGGTCATTTAACAGCACACACTTCACTTTATTAATCATAAAGAAAAATGTGTTTCCATGCAATGCTGTTTTAGAAGAAGGATATTTTGTCAAAGTTTAATCACTTGCCACTAAAGTCCGGACTATAAATTGACAGCACTGTTCTACCGAAACATTTATGAGGTCTAAAGCACAGTCCTATACTTATCTTCTATCCTAAGAACAGTCTCATGATTTTGTACACTTTTTTTTTTTTTGTGAAAGAGGAAGGTAAAGTGTGACTTAAAAGATGTCACACTCAGAAATACTTAGCGTGATATCTATTTGTATTTGTTCCCAAATAACATATTTAAAAAGAAAGAAGATTAACTAGTCTGATTGGAAAAATAATAATGGCAATACCTTCCCTATGGTCTGTCTGATCCCCTTGTGTATTTAGCTTTATATGTGCCAGCTTAGTGACCAACTTCAAATCACTGTTCTGTTTGCTGTGTCAGTACTGTGGCATCAAAATATTTGTAGAAAAGTTAATTGTAGTCGATTCTGGCCATATAATTATCACGATTGTTGACTAAATTCTGCATAGAGTATTTAGTGTCAGGAGATGCACTGAACAAAATTCAGCTTGACTGACTGACTACAGGCTACAGATATCAGACAGATTTTTAAAAGGCATCTGAGAGCTCTACCATTTTGCACAGGCCAAGTCAGAAACTTTGGATGTGATCTGTGCTTCATTCCATTTTGGTCACCTGTGCCATTTACATTCTGAAGCTTGTTGCCTGGTATTCTTCAAGTGTTCTGGGAGGAATTTGTTTGATTTTTGACTGACTAGATTCAGGACTGCAGGATCACTG
The DNA here is from genome assembly GCA_013399115.1 of Anseranas semipalmata. Lineage (NCBI taxonomy): Eukaryota > Metazoa > Chordata > Aves > Anseriformes > Anseranatidae > Anseranas > Anseranas semipalmata. The sequence continues at coordinate 38,369 of VXAA01004617.1, read as the reverse complement.
GAATGTCTTAATGCCCTTCCCTTCCCTTCCCTTCCCTTCCCTTCCCTTCCCTTCCCTTCCCTTCCCTTC
>VXAA01004617.1:0-38115 GCA_013399115.1 Anseranas semipalmata | reverse complement strand
AAGCCCAGTTCCCTCAACCTTTCTTCATAGGAGAGGTGCTCCAGCCCTCTGATCATCTTAGTGGCCCTCCTCTGGACCCGTTCCAAGAGCTCCACATCCTCCTTGTGCTGGGGTCCCCAGGCCTGCATGCAATATTCCAGGTGGGGTCTCACCAGAGCAGAGTAGAGGGGGACAATCACCTCCCTCTCCCTGCTGGCCACCCCTTTTTTAATGCAGCCCAGGACATAGTTGGCCTTCCGGGCCACAGGTGCGCACTGCCAGCTCATGTCCAGCTTCTCGTCCAGCAGGACCCCCAAGTCCTTCTCCGCAGGGCTGCTCTCGAGTTCTTCTTCTCCCTGTCTGTATAAGTACCTGGGATTGCCCCAGCCCAAGTGCATCACCTTGCACTTGGCCTTGTTGAACCTCATGAGGTTCTCTTGGGCCCACTTCTCCAGCCTGTCCAGGTCCCTCTGGATGGCATCCCATTTCAATGTACACTGAACACAGCTCAAACAAAGCTCAGAATCTAAGCCTATACTTATTTTAATCTGAACAGGTGAGTTTTGGGAATCATTGTGAGACAGTAATTTTCAAACCCACAATGCCATTTCTATAGTCACTTTGAGACAATGTCTATACTTTAAGTTCAGAAACTCTTAGGTATATTGAGCAAACTAATCCCTGAACCAGTTTCACTTACTTCTGAAGAGTTGTGAAATCTGGTAAGCACCTTTCAACAAAAAGCAATACTTGAAGTATATAATATAGAATAAGAATGGGTTCTGACTAATAGAGAGCTTATGAAAATCTACTATTGTCTTCGTAATGAATACACTATGCAGCAGTGATGTAACACCGGTAGGTAGCTAAGCTCCACAACACTGCTCTCTCACACTCCCACTGCTCAACAGAACAAGGGGAGAAAACACAATGAAAAGAAAGCTCATGGGTTGAGATAAGGACACGGAGATCACTCACCAGTTACCATTATGGGCAAACCAGACTCAGCATAAGGGAGATTAATAACTAATTGCTTATTGATAACAGACTAGACCAATGAGAACTAAAGGCAAACTAAAAACATCTTCCACCCCCCGTCCACCCTCTTCTACCTCCTCCCCCCGAGTGGCACAAGGGAATGGGGAATGGGGTTTGCAGTCAGTCCATAATGCTTTGTCTCTGTTACTCCTTCACTTTCAGTCTCCTCCCCTGCATGAAGTCCCTCCCACGGCATGCCATCCTTCCCAAACTGACCCTACGTGGGCTTCCCACAGGCTGCAGTTCTTCAAGAACTGCTCCAATATGGGTCTGTACCACAGAGTCCATCCTTCAGGAATGGACTGCTCCAGCGTGGATCCCCCACAGGTTTCTGCCAGACCACGTGCTCCACCATGGTCTCCTCTCCATGGGCTGCAGTTTTGCCTGGAGTCTGCTCCTGTGGGGGTTCTCCACGGGCTGCAGCTTCCTTCAGGCCATATCTACCTGCTCCGGTGTGAGGTCCTCTGTGAGCTGTAGGTCTCTTTTGGAGCCAGCTAGAACTGGCTCTTATCTAACATGGGACAGTTCTTGGACTCTCCTCACAAAGGCCACCCCTTGCAGCGCCCCCCTCTCTGCTACCAAAACCTTGCCACATAAACCCAATACAAATACTAGGAATTAAAAGAAGTTATTTGTGTATTAAAACAAAACAAAAACAAAAACACAGACATCAGTATTCTACAATGTATTCTGATAACACATCATTGAGCATCAGCCTATTTAACAGTTCGTTGTTGTTGTTGTTGTTGTTTTCTTAAAGGAATTCAATAAAATATTATCTCAAAAAATCTTTTTTGTCTTTGAATTTATTTGCACTTTCTATTGATATTGTTGGTCCTTCTTTCTGGTCTCTCATTATACAAACAAATGACCATAAGATAAAATGTTGAATCATAAATTAGATTAAAATGATAGTTGAATACCAAATGCAACAATTATTTGAAAAGCTAGCTCAAAAAAGGATCTAGTCACACATCTATTATAGGAGAAAATAAAAGAAAAGAACTAGTTATGGTCCTCAAACAAGAATAAATGGTTACCTGTAGATTTTTTTTTCTGAAATAGAGAGTTAAGATAGAATACTAATTAAGGTACAAGGGTTGGGTCTTGTTATATGTGTACAAAATTATTAATTCGGTGTGTAAAAATATATAACAGTACTTGGTCTCAGTCTATTGCCGTTATTTATGCTGCGAGATAAATATTCAGACTGTCCTCTCAACCTGTTTGCTGCATCAACTAGTTTGGACTGAGCAAGAACCACATTAGAACTTCCTTAATCACTGCAGCCATGAGGGAACTGGACAAATGGAAAACTGGAACCATGACTTCCTCATTTTCTTTCCCTCAAAGTCACATGCAGTGTTTGGTGTTGCTGAGAGCACTAAGCTTGTGTATAGCATTTGACATTGTTCAGAGCTAGCAGCTCTGGGGGGCGCCAGAGCTGAACGCAGTACTGCTGGTGGGGTCTCATGAGAGCAGAGTAGAGAGGGAAAATCACCTCCCTCAGCCTGCTGGTCACACTTCTTTTGATGCAGCCCAGGATACGGTTGGCTTTCTGGGATTCAAGTGCACATTGCCGGCTCATGTTGAGCTTCTCATCATCAAACACCCCCAGGTCCTTCTCCTCAGGGCTGCTCTCAATCCATTCTCCACCCAGCCTGTATTTGTGCTTGGGATTGCCCCAGCCCAGATGCAAAGCCTTGTACTTGGCCTTGTTGAACTTCATGAGGTTTACATTGGCCCACCTCTCAAGCCTGTGCTGGTCCCTCTGGATGGCATCCCTTCCCTCCAGCTTGTCAACTGCACCACACAGCTTGGTGTCATCAGCAAACTTGCTGTGGGTGCATGCAATCCCACCGTCCATGTCACTGACAAAGAAGTTAAACAGCACTGGTGTTGTGATTTAACCCAGCAGGCAGCTAAGCACTACAAAGCCATTTGCTTCCCCCTGCCTCCCCTCAGTGGGATGGGGAGAGAATTGGGGAAGGAAAAAAAAAAGTAAAAGCTCACGGGTTGAGATAAAGACAGTTTAATACGACAGAAAAGGAAGAGAAATAATAATAACAATGATGATAATAATAATAATAGAATGTACAAAATAAGTGATGCACAATGCAATTGCTCACCACTCACTGACTCAGACCGCACCCTGAGCAGTGCCCCTCCCCTCTCCAGCCAGCCACCCCATATTAATTGTTCAGCATGACATTATATGGTATGCAATATCCCTTTAGACACTTTGGGTCAGCTGTCCTGGTTCTGTCCCCTCCCAGCTTCTTGTGCACCCCCAGCCTCCTCGCTGGCAGGGCGGTATGAGAAGCTGAAAAGTCCATGACTTAGTGTAGGCACTGCTCTGCAGCAACTAAAACATCAGTGCGTTATCAGCATTATTCTCATCTTGAATCCAAAACATAGCACCACACCAGCTACTAGGAGGAAAATTAACTCTACCCCAGCCAAAACCAGGACAGCCGGTCCTAATACTGACCCCTGAGGAATACCATTCATAACTGATCTCCACCTGGACATCGAGCCATCGACCGCAACTCTTTGAGTGCAACCATCCAGCCAATTCCTTACCCACAAAGTGGTCCATCCATCAGATCCATGTCTCTCCAATTTAGACACAAGGATATCATGTGGGACAGTGTCAAATGCTTTGCACAAGTCAGATGATGTCAGTTGCTCTTCCCCTATCCACCAATGCTGTAACCCTGTCATAGAAGGCCAGCAGATTTGTCAGGCACAATCTGCCCTTAGTGAAGCCATATTGGTTGTCACCAATCACCTCCTTGTTTTCCATGTGCCTTAGCACAGCTTCCAGGAGGATCTGCTCCTTGATCTTGCTGGGCCCAGAGGTGAATGACTGGCTTGTAGTTCCCCAGGTCTTCCTTTTTTCCCTTTCTAAAAATGGGGGTTATGTTTCCCCTCTTCCAGTCAGTGGGAACTTCACTGGACAGCCATGACTTCTCAAATATGATGGACAGTGACTTCGCAACTTCATCTGCCAGTTTGCTCAGGATCCTTGAATGCATCCCATCAGGTCCCATGGACTTGTGCACCTTCAGGTTCCTTAGATGGTCTCGAACCTGATCTTCTCCTACAGTGGGCAGTTCTTCATTCTCCCAGCCCCTGCCTTTGCCTTCTGGGACTTGGGCTATGTGGCTAGAGCTCTTGCCGGTGAAGACTGAGGCAAAACCGTCATTGAGTACCTCAGCCTTCTCCATATCCTGGGTAACCAGGTCTCCTGTTTCCTTCTGGAGAGGGCCCTCATTTTCCCTAGTCTTCCTTTTATCACTGACATACCCATAGAAGCCTTTCTTGTTGCCCTTGACGTCCCTGGCAAAGTTTAATTCTAATAGGGCTTTAGCTTTCCTAACCTGATCCCTGGCTGCTCAGACAGTTTCTCTGTATCCTTCCTAGGCTACCTGTCCTTGCTTCCTTATTCTGTAGGCCTCCTTTTTCTGCTTGAGTTTGGCCAGGAGCTCCCTGTTCATCCATGCAGGCCTCCTGGCACTTTTGCCTGACCTCCTCTTTGTTGGGATTCATCGTTCCTGAGCTTGGAATCCGTGATCCTTGAATAACCGGCTTTCTTGGGCCCCTCTTCTCTCCAGGGCTTTGCCCCATGGTATTNCCTAGGCTACCTGTCCTTGCTTCCTTATTCTGTAGGCCTCCTTTTTCTGCTTGAGTTTGGCCAGGAGCTCCCTGTTCATCCATGCAGGCCTCCTGGCACTTTTGCCTGACCTCCTCTTTGTTGGGATTCATCGTTCCTGAGCTTGGAATCCGTGATCCTTGAATAACCGGCTTTCTTGGGCCCCTCTTCTCTCCAGGGCTTTGCCCCATGGTATTCTACCAAGCAGATCCTTGAAGAGGCCAAAGTCTGCTCTCCCACAGTCCAGGGCAGCGAGCTTGCTGTGCTCTCTCCTTGATGCCTTCAGGATCCTAAAATCCACCATTTCATGGTCACTGCAGCCAAGGCTGCCCTTGAACTTCACATTCTCCAGCAGCCCCTCCTTGTTGGTGAGAACAAGTTGCAACACTTCCCTCTCTTTGAAGAAGGAAGTTATCATCAATGAGGGCCTCAAATGCTTGGTCTTCCTGATCAGATAGCCTGTAGCAGATCTATAATGTCACCCACTATCATGTCACCTGTCCCCGCCCTCCTTTTAATCCTGATCCATAAGCTCTCTGTCAGCTCCTCATCCATTCCCAGGCAGTACTCCATGCACTCCAGCTGCTCATTGATATGGAGGGCAACACCCCCTCCTCGGCTCCCCTGCCTGTTCTTTCTAAAAAGCCTATATCCTTCCATTCCAACACTCTAGTCATGGGAGCCATCCCACCGCATCTCCATAATGTCAATGAGGTCATAGCCCTGCAGGCACGCGTACATCTCTACCTCTTGTTGTTTATTCCCCATGTTACATGCGTTAGCATAGAGACATTTGAGTTGGGCCCCTGATGAAGCTGACTTACTGTCTGGAGTGGCTGGAATTCCTTTGTGCTGCTCTTCAGGTGCTCTCTTGCTGACCTGTGACCTTTCTCCAGGCTCTGGGCATCTATCACTGACACTGATACTGGCATCAAACTGGTAGGAGTGGGATGGAGGTTCCGCTCCCCTGGCAACTTTAGTTTAAAGCCCTCTTCACCAGCTTGGCAAGCCTATGACCAAAAATATTCTCCTTCTCTTACAGGTGGACCCCATCCACCCCCAGCAGACCAGGTTTCTCAAAGCGAGTCCCATGGTCTAAGCAGCCGAATCCCTGTCTGTGGCACCAGTTCTGTAACCATCTGTTGATTTGCCAAATTTGACTGGCTCTTTCAATCCCCTTCCCGTTGACTGGAAGGGCTGAGGAAAAAACTACCTGCGCTCCTGAGTCCTTTACTGCTGCTCCAAGGGCTCTGTAATCCCTCTTGATATTCCTCCTTCTCCAATGAAGCTAAGCACCTCCTTCTCCAATTCCTCTCCTCAGGAAGTCGTAGAGAGCAATGAGGTCACCTCCTCAACCTCCTTTTCTCCAACTTTAACAATCACAGTGTCCTCAGCTGCTCCTCATAGGACATTCCTTCCAGCCCTTTTACCAGCTTTGTTGCCCTCTGTTGGATGCAATCAAATAGCCTAACATCCTTTTTAAAATTGTAGAACCCAGAACTTCACAGAATACTCCAAGTGAGACTGCACCAATCCTAAATACGGTGGGATAACCACCTCTTTTGACTGGCTGGTTATGCTGTGCTTAATGCACCCGAGAACATGGTTTGGCCTCTTGGCTGCCAGGATGCACTGGTGGCTCTTGTTGAGCCTATTGTCAACCAGCACCCCCAAATTCCTTTCTGAAGGGGTAGTCAATGATAGAGACTGCAATGTATTGACTAATATACTGCTTTGTATAGAACTGCTTTGTATACTTCATACTCCGTGAGAAAAGAGCAGTGAAGAGATGAGTGCAGTGCTTCTGGAAGATTCCCCCTGTCTTTATGTTGGCTAATATATACTTTTACACACAGACTATGTGATATCTTTCTGCTGCCCCTGTCTCCAAACTGGCTGCCTACATAAGATATGGAATTAGTTTCATGGTCTATGTTTGAATTCAGCTCAGACATCTGAGCTCTGACCATCTTCTGAGATTATAAAATGTGGCACTACGATTACTGGTGAATTCACCTGGGTGGATGCAGGGTAGTAGGAAGACTATCATTTCCTTCTGTTTTTCATAGCTAGAGTAAGAAGAAAACTGTAACCAAACTTCTCTGAATGCTGCTAAATTTGGTACAAAAAGTGCAAGTGACAGCAAAAGGTTCAATTCAGCTTTTAATTTAACCAGAACAGGTTACCTATCTCTAGCAGAAATTCTTTCAAGTACTGACTAACACAAAAGCCAAAGAGAGAAAAAATTTTATTAAGCAAGGTACTATAGATTCATGTAGGCAAGGAATTTTTTTCTCCTTCCTTTAATGTGCTTATGTCTCCAATTAATTCTAAAAACTCAAGCCAAGTACCTTGCATTCGGTCTTTTCCTACATTATAATGGTTCTTGAACTTTTCTTTCTAATGTATGACAGAGCAGTGCTTTTAGTATGCAGTTACAGTGAACGGAGTCATGCATTTTGCTTTTTTAAGCCTCTAGCAGGACTTCCTTTTTACACAGCAGCTCACCAATTGAATATTAATATCACGGTTGGTAATTCAGAAACACATGGTGAATTTCCATTGTCTCTAAATGTCTGTTTAACAAGTATTTAATATTCAGGCAAAGAGCTTGGATTCTATAGCTACAGTTATACTTGGAGTCTGAATGCCTTATCAGCAAGGTGCAGTGTCATTTGATACCTTTACATCTATTTTTGTAGAATGTTGCAAGCTACTGGTATGAGATTTTCCATTATTTACACAATCAGTGTTATATTTTGAAATGGTAAAACATCCATACATTTCATACATTTGTATGATTCTCCTACTGAAACCTAAAGCATATTAAAGAAAAAGAAAATTTCAGTTCTTGTTTAGCATTGAAATTATCAAATATTTTTCAGTATTTCTGTATGTAGTTTTATCAACTGCACATTTTTTACATTTATTTTTTCCTTAGATCAAAACTCTTGTCTTGTAAATACATAAAATTCATTGATACACTACTTCAACAATTAAATAGCCATTGAAAGCTGGGCCAGACTCATAATTTTTGGCTTTTATATTCTTTTCTGTTGTAAATTCTTGTCCTTCCTTTTTTTCTTCTTCCTTAAAATTCCAAATGAAATTAGGGGGTGATATTGTCCCAGGTCCAAATTAGAACAGTTATTTGGAGCTATGCTCATAAAGATTTCTTCTCCCCTATTTAAATAATTGTTTCCAAAAGTTTTGACTAGGTTTGCCCTTTAGTCAAAGGCAACAGCTTTATAACATTAAGAATGCAATGGATATAGTTCCTGATCATTTTCCCTAATACAGTATCTTCACCTCAGCCCTATCCTTCCAAACCTGCATGTTCTTTCCTCTTCTTCCTCTTTTCCCTAGCTTTTATTATAGTCTCACATTTCCTTATGTCATGCATTTAGCATGTAACTAAATCATATCCTTATCCTCAAAATAACATCTCTAAAAACAAACAAACAAACAAACGAAAATACCAGTAAGAGAAAAATGATCATGATTCCCTTGTTAGTAATTCTGTTCCTATCCTATAAACCATCATCCGCTTTACTTTTCTTGTCCGTCAGGGTGAAAAACACCATGGAAGTTGTTAAATATTTTCCTTGTTCTGTGTCTGTATGATCAGTTGTACAGTTACTTTTCATCTTTAGATCATAGAATCATAGAATGGTTTGGATTGGAAGAGACCTTAAAGATCATCTAGTTCCAACCCCCCCTGCCATGGGCAGGAACACCTTCCAATACACCAGGTTGCTCAAAGCCCCATACAACCTGGCCTTAAACACTTCCAGGGATTGGGCAGCCACGACTTCTCTGGGCAACCTGTTCCAGTGCCTCATCACCCTCATAGTAAAGAATTTCTTCCTAATAACTGTGGTGGTTTTACCCTGCTGGGCAGCTGAACTCCACCACAACTGCTCACTCACTCCCCCTCCTCAAAGAAAAAGGGGGAGAAAATATGATGGAAAGGGCTCAAGGGCTGAGATAAGGAAAGTGAGATCATTCACCAATTATAGTCACGGGCAAAACAGACTCAACATAGGGAGATTAATATAACTTATTATCTATCAGTAGCAGACTAGAACAGTGAGAAACTAAAGGCAAAATAAAAACACCTTCACCCATCCACCCTCTTCTATCTCCTCCCCCTGAGCGGCACAGGGGAATGGGGAATGGAGGCTGTGGTCAGCCTGTAACACTTCATCTCTGCCGCTCCTTCACGGTCACTCTCTGCTCCTGCTCCAAGGTGGGATCCCTCCCACGGGATGCCGTCCTTCCCAAACTGATCCTGCGTGGGCTTCCCACAGACAGCAGTTCTTTGAGAACTGCTCCCATATGGGTCCGTACCACAGGGGCCATCCCTCAGGACCAAACTGCTCCAACATGGCTCCCCCATGGGTGGCAGCTCCCGCCAGGCCTCCTGGTCCTGCGTGGGCTCCTCTCCACAGGCTGCAGCTCCGGCCTGGGGCCTGTTCCTGTGGGGGCTCCCATGGGCCGCAGCCTCCTCCAGGCCACATCCGCCTGCTCCATGTGGGCTCCTCCATGGCTGCAGCGTGGAGATCTGCTCCCTGTGGTACCCATGGGCTGCAGGGGGACAGCCTGCTCCACCATGGGCCTCTCCACGGGCCGCAGGGGAACTTCTGCTCTGGTGCCTGGAGCCCCTCCTGCCCTCCTTCTGCACCGACCTTGGTGTCTGCAGGGTTGTTTCTCACTCCTCTCTTCCAGCTGCTGTTGTGGAGAAGTTTTCTCCCTTTCTTAAATCTGCTCTCACAGAGGCACAACCAACGTCACTCACTGGCTCAGCTCTGGCCAGCAGTGGGTCCCTTTTGGAGCCGGCTGGAACTGGCTCTTATCTGACATGGGGCAGCTGCTGGGCTCTCCTCACAGAGGTCACCCCTGCAGCTCCCCTGCTACCAAACCTTTGCCACGTAAACCCAATACAATATCTAATCTAAATCTACCCTTTTTTAGTTTAAAATCATTACTCCTTGCCCTATTTCTACACTCCCTGAATGCCTATAGGCAGTCTGGTGATAAGGTTTGGGGGGAGAGTACCATGTCAAGTTTGCTGTGCTGGGTTTATTTTCATTAGAGTTTATTTATCATAAAGCAACATTAAATGGCTAGTTGACCAGCTGATGATACCTATATGTGTAGGTGAGGAGGAATAAGGGTGAATCTAACAAACTATGTTGTATTTTAACTCTGAACATAATTTGCCAGTTAGCTTTAAAATGAATGTTTCGTGCTGGAAGAACTGTGGGAAAGGTATGGTTAGAGAGTTTATTATACTTGTGATTTCTCGTATTTACTGCTATTTAAAAAATGATTTTTTTCCTTCTCTTTCAAACTGTCTTTATGTGCATTTTGACAATATTTTTCTTTCCTCTTCAGTCCAAAATGTTGGACTTAACTTAAAAGATTTATTTTAAAAATTGATGGAAAAATTTACATTATATTATCTACGATGTCAAATATTTTTTGCAAACTTACTGAAAACTTGAGTAAGCTTTTGAAAGTAAAATATCAATGTACACACACTTACTTTTTCTAAGATCTTTGTTTCACATGTTTGGAAGAGATTGGAAACCCTGCCTTTCATTTTTAAACTTTCTGATGAATGTTACTCCTTGAAGAATGGATTCCATCCCTTTTCTGAAATGTGTACTACAGTTTAATAAAGAATAAGTATTGATAAGCTTTTTGTGAAACTTCCAGTTTGATGAATGGCATTTAGAATATAGAATATGAAAAAAGAAATAAGAACTGAATGTGATATTATGCAACTGTAGTTTCAATTTATAACAGCAGAAATACCTTGAATATTATTTTAGTATCCTAAAAGCACCTCTTATCATAAAAATTGAACTGAAATACACTTTTTTAAAAATGTATTTCAGTTCAAAGCAAAGTTCCAAGGGGTAAGTTGTTTTTTTTCTATCAGGTTACTCTGCATGTGCAACCCTATTTTTCTCTCAGAAATAACCATGACACAAGAAACCTTGTAATAATTCAAAAAGTAGTGCACAGAAACTACCTGGTACCCTGTAAGTGAACTGGATAATTTACCATTTCTACAGCTGTTGTCCAATTCACGAAATATAGATAGTCTAAGAAAACTTTCCATATCTTGTTCTTTAAATAGCTAACAATTATTACAGGAAAAGCAATTCTTGTGTGAGAACAGTCTGGTTCTGATGCCCATATTTGATAAGATTTTTGAAACTAATGAAGATACAAAAAATACAACATCAAGTATTTGAATTGTGGAAACATAATTTATAATACAAATATAAGAAATTAATCTATGTATTATATTGAACAGAAATTTATGCAGTAACCTGATCAGCTAATACATATGTAAAAAGGAGATACCTTGCTGTGAAGTGTCAGTTTAATCTAGCACAAAACCCCAGGCTGAAGTTACAAAAATCAAAACTAAATACACATAAATATTTGTAACATTGATAATACTTAATATTGATATTATTTAATAACTGGAAAGCTAAAAGAGGTGCAGGAGCATGAGTTACTGTTTACATGGAATGGCCAATCTGTTCCAAAACAGTATGAATCTTAAACTCTCTTTAGTGTATTACGTAAAATCATATTTGACACTAAATTTGAGCTAAAGATTCTTATTTCTTGATTTACAATAGTTTCTCATGCTTTTAGGTTTTTAGGTCATAGATGGTTCTTGATTAGCAAGCAATATTTCAATATATAGATAGGTCAAAAGAAAAAAAGTGATGACTTGCAGGATACAATGCCCTCTGTGTGAAAGTATCTATAGTGTGTTTTCCTGCAGGGAGTTCCTATTAGACCTTCAGCAGCTCTTAGGCTGTGGCAGTTTCAGCTTAGATTGTTTATTTCTTCTTCTTCTTCTTCTTCTTCTTCTTCTTCTTCTTCTTCCTTTTCCATCTTTCTTTGCCACAAACCTGTAGAATTTTATTTCATAAAGGAACCCTGATACATCTCACCATGAATTTTTTTCACCTGCAATCTCTGTAAGATCACTGAGGAGCCACAGCTAAGTCATAATGTTGCTGCCCTTTATTAAATGGTGCATCTCTCAGACAGAATACAACTGGTACTGTGTAACCTACTTTGACAGTTGACAGGTGCGTGGGTAGTATGCAGAGGGGTTCAATTTCCTAGCATTCTTTTATAAGATCAGAATGGTCTATTCAAGAATCTGCCTCCAATAAAATTAAAATACAGGGACACAGTCAAAATATTAGTTCTTAAAAAGGAAAGAAGGGCCAAAAAGTATATTATATATTTTCACATATGATTTTAGGTTCCCATTCTTTTTTCTTCAGGTTGTAACTGAGAAAATAGTTAGATTCTGATCATTATGCTTATGTACATTTTTAAGATATACTGTAAAACATTTTAGTCTCTGATTTTCTGTATCTAAATCTATCAACAGAATATAAGCTCCTTGCATTATACTACATAATAAATCATAAAATCATAGAATCATAGAACGGTTTGGATTGGAAGGGACCTTCCAATCACTTCCAGGGATGGGGCATCCACAACTTCTCTGGGCAATCTGTTCCAGTGCCTCACCACCCTCTGAGTAAATAATTTCTTTCTAATATCTAATCTAAATTTACCCTTTCTTAGTTAAAAAACATTATCCCTTGTCCTATTACTACACTCCCTGACAATGAGTCCCTCTCCTGCTTTCTTGTAGGGCCTACTGGAAGGCCACTATAAGGTCTCCCCGGAGCCTTCTCTTCTTCAGGCTGAACAACCCCAACTCTCTCAGCCTCTCTTCACAGGAGAGGTGCTCCAGCCCTTTGATCATCCTCGTGTCCCTCCTCTGGACTTGCTCTAATAGGTTCACGTCCTTCTTATATTGGGGGCCCAGAGCTGAACGCAGTACTGCTGGTGGGGTCTCATGAGAGCAGAGTAGAGAGGGAAAATCACCTCCCTCAGCCTGCTGGTCACACTTCTTTTGATGCAGCCCAGGATACGGTTGGCTTTCTGGGAAACAAGTGCACGTTGCCAGCTCACGTTGAGCTTCTCATCATCAAACACCCCCAGGTCCTTCTCCTCAGGGCTGCTCTCAATCCATTCTCCACCCAGCCTGTATTTGTGCTTGGGATTGCCCCAGCCCAGATGCAAAGCCTTGCACTTGGCCATGTTGAACTTCATGAGGTTTACATTGGCCCACCTCTCAAGCCTGTGCTGGTCCCTCTGGATGGCATCCCTTCCCTCCAGCTTGTCAACTGCACCACACAGCTTGGTGTCAGCAAACTTGCTGAGGGTGCATGCAATCCCACCGTCCATGTCACTGACAAAGAAGTTAAACAATGCCAGTCCCAATACTGACCCGTGAGGAACATCACTCAACAGAAATGTTCATGAATGAATAGTATTAGCCTCTGTAATAGGAAATATTGGTATATTTAATATGTCCACTTTAGTTTTTTCTAGAAATTTTAATAAAATAATAAGAGAATAATTGAAGCTCCTCACTATTGTTTATAAACTACAAAGCTATTTAGAGAAAGATATGACAAATTATTATGCCAATGTTGTTAGGACTAGTATAATAGTTTGTCAGCAATTCCACTGTAAATCATTGCCTTTCCTGAGGCCTAGAATGTAGTTGTAAACTTATGTCTGTTTAAGAACTTAGTGCACCTACTTAAAAAAAAAAAAAAAAAAAAAAAGTGCTCACATTATGAAAGCATCTTTATTTTCTTATACCTGCATATTCTTTAGGAGTTGATACAATTTTAACTACTTCAGTTGAAAATGGAAAAAAATATTCTGGGACTAAAAACTGTGCAGAAGGAGTCACATCTTACTTTTGCAAGGAAATTCTTAGAAAGTAGAGTTTGCACAGTACCCAGTTAAACAGCTTTGCAAGATTATTTTGCTATTGACATCAAGCAGTGGTTGGTAAAATGACATATTATTGCCCTACAGTACAAACCTAATTGATATACAGGTATTAAACCTGCTATTAAATTGCTGTATAAAATAAATAAATTGTGTAAAAAAGCTATTACATCTAGCTTAAATATTATGCTACTCAGAGGGTGTAGTACTATAGAAAATAATTGATTTGGAAATATCATTGATCACTCCTATTTAATGTAATGGATTCTTTGGAGGAGGCTTGCATCAGCAGTTAGACTATTTCAGAGCTCTTTGGGAGGTTTTCCTAAGGCAAATATTTTTGGGCTTGAATTTCTGCCCCTCCCGCCAATAAATACCAAACAGATGCAAGTCCCTCTGTTGTATGTTAAAAGCTATTAGGTTTTAACTTCCTCTCAGGGAAATACAGTTGGAACTACCCAGAGTAATTGTGGGTTTCACAGTAACTGTGAAGAAGTGTATTGAAGGTCTGATTTGGAGGACAAATACATTTCTGAAAGGTCTATTAAAAAGGCTAATATATACATGTGAATGTGGGAACCATATTCTCTGTTCTGTTTTGACCTGGACAGGCTGGAGAGCTGGGCAGGAAGAAACCGGATGAAGTTCAACAAAAGCAAGTGTAGAGTCCTGCACCTGGGAAGGAACAACCAGATGTATCAGTACAGGCTGGGGGATGACTTGCTGGAGAGGAGCTCTGCGGAGAAGGACCTGGGGGTCCTGGTGGATGACAGGTTGGCCATGAGCCAGCAGTGCGCCCTGGTGGCCAAGAAGGCCAATGGGATCCTGGGGTGCATTAAAAAGAACGTGGTCAGCAGGTCAAGGGAGGTGATCCTCCCCCTCTACTCTGCCCTGGTCAGGCCTCACCTGGAGTACTGTGTCCAGTTCTGGGCTCCCTGGTACAAGAGAGACAGGGATCTTCTGAAGAGAGTCCAGCGGAGGGCCACAAAGATGATACGGGGCCTGGAGCATCTCTCCTACGAGGAAAGGCTGAGAGACCTGGGTCTGTTCAGCCTTGAGAAAAGAAGACTGAGAGGGGACCTTATCAATGTTTATAAATATCTGCAGTGTGGGGGACACAGGGATATGGCCAACCTCTTTTCAATGGTCTGTGGGGACAGGACAAGGGGCAATGGCCACAAAATGNCTCTAGGGAACCTGCTGTGGCAGGGGGGTTGGACCTGATGATCTCTGGAGGTCCCTTCCAACCCCTACAATTCTGTGATTCTGTGATTCTGTGTTCTATATAAACAATCATGTTGGTAATATTAAATATTTGGTCAATTTTAATTAATTGTATTTTGACAAGGGTGGTAAGGGTCCTTAACAGGCTAGTTTTCATCAGGAACATTTAATCTTATCAGTCACATTATGGCCAATGAGTTAGGAATGGATGCTATTCAGCCGCCAGTCTGAAAGTTTGATTTCTTGTGACGTAGTAGGAACAGACATGCAAATCAGAGACTCTTCCAAAACAAAGAATTTCCAATTAGAAGAGAGAACAAGCAGTTTTAGCTTTTCTGAATCTAAGACAACAGACAGCAGCTCATTTTATGTATTTATTTATTCCCTTTAGGTATATTTAAATTGAACTTTTGGTCCCAAGGCAGCATGTTTTCAAAAGAGATACCATCTATTATCATAGTAGTACTTCTTGGATTTGGGAAACATTTATAGGATTGTTTCCCTATGAAAAATGTATATTAAACTTTAAATGAGATACAACACACACGATAAAACAGAACCCATATTAATTCCACTTGCTTTCAGTAATCAATACTTCTGTATGTAGTCTATCTCCATATATTTGTTCTGTTTGCTGTAGCTCTCAAGTCACGCTATAAAATTGCTTTTGATATTAAGGTATTGATTATAAAATAGGAACTATCTTCCAAATGAAGATAGTGTGCATGAGTATTTTTACCAACTAATGTGAATTGAACCTTCTACTAAAGGAACTTAGTCTGATTTGACATAGTGGTTAAAACAGACAAGCATAAAAAGGGATCTCACCGGGACAATATTTGTCTTGAAGTACTATCAAAAGTGTGTTAGAGACAACTTAAAAATCATTAACTGAACACTTCCAAATCCCTTAACTATGGAGAAACAAGTTACAGGTTGATCATGAAAGTGATCATATCAGTGATCTGCCCATGAAAACCACACTTATTACCCTATGTAGCAGCTCTGAGCAAAGAAGGGAAAATTTCACATTTCATGTGATTGTCTGGATCTATTGATGGCACAACAATATATGTATACAATAATTCATCAACAAGCATTAAGCAGATATTGTCTTTTGCTTAAATGAGCAGAGATTTATGTTTTAATAAAATATCATTAAATCTTCATTAGCTTAGCATATAGAAACATTACCCCATGTATGATAATTCTAGAAATGGCTTCATAGTGGTAAATCTCTTGAATGTATTTTTCTATATTGAAATAATAAGAAATAATTATAGGAAAGGAAAAGAGAAAATTTAAAAAGCAAGCAAGTGGTGAAAGAATGGTACATCACTTAACATCCTGGACAAAACAGGCTCACATTGGGAAAAAAATAATTTAATTTTTTTGCCAATTAAAAGTAGAGGAGCATGGTGAGAAACAAACACAAAAACTAAGACACCTTCCCCCACTCACCTCCTTTTCCTCACACTCAACTTCAGTCCTACATTCCCAAGTCCTCTATCTCCATCTACCCTGAGTGGCATGGGGGATTGGGAACGGGGAGCTACTGTCAGTTCAGAATGCTTTGTCTCTACTTTGCTGATACTTCCTCTTCACACTTTTCCCCTGCTCCAGCATGGGTCCTTCTCCTCAGGCTGCAGCTTTCTTCAGGACATACCCACCTGCTCCAGCATGGAGTCCTCTACAGGCTGCATGGGAATATCTGTGCCCTGGAGCACAGAGGGGAATCAGGCACCTGGAACACCTCCCCACCCTCCTCCTTCTCTGACGATTTGCAGGGTTGTTTCTCACACTTTTCTTCCTTACTCCTCTATGCCTGGAAATGAGAGCAAACTGCTCCCACTTGCAGCTATTGGCAGGCTGACAGTAACATGGTAGCAATAATGTGATAGTTAACATATAAGGAACAGAACAATGTGGAGTACAGAAAGTTTGACTAGAACACATACAGATAATCAATTTCAGGTTTCCCCTAGAAGGTTGAAGAAGATATTCCACTGCAAAACATTCCCCTAAAAAAAAAAAAAAAAAAAAAAGGAAAAAACCATTTNAAAAAAAAAAAAAGAGGAATACACTATTTTCAACATGTACAACATGTACAGGCTCAAGAAGAATGGGATTTTTTATACTGGAACCTGATCTTCCAAAGAAAGATATGAACACCACAACTATGTGTTAAAAACAAACTGGAAAAAATCTCTAGGAAATGGCAAGAGTGTGGAAGGTCTGCTACCAAAGTGGTAGACTCGAAGACAAAAAAGGACCCCTTTCTCATCTTGAATATCTCTACTTCCATCACTCCTTGGTAGTGTTTTTCCTATATTTTGCACCATCGTTAATGTAAGGTCTTCTCCTCCAGAAATTCTATGCACTACAAGCACTACCTATAGAGCACAGAGAGACTACTGTCAGTACATAAATACAAGGAAGTCCATAGGTTTTTGCAGAATTACAATCTTAGGTATCTATCCTGAAGCGTGAACTGAGCTTGATGCTTACATGATGTCCAAATGAAATCTGAGACAGTCTGAACTATGTCTGCATAAAGAAAAAAGTTTGTAAAATTGGAATATTAGCT
Source organism: Anseranas semipalmata (assembly GCA_013399115.1). Lineage (NCBI taxonomy): Eukaryota > Metazoa > Chordata > Aves > Anseriformes > Anseranatidae > Anseranas > Anseranas semipalmata. The sequence goes on along the minus strand of VXAA01004617.1, from coordinate 20,770 downwards.
AGAAATCAGGCAATTGGTTTAATATTCTTATAGGTTGCTCAATATGAAGTGTGTATAAAACTACAAATTTACAGGAATTTGTTGTTATATCTAATTAGTTACTGTATTAGTTTATTTCAATAAATGTTTATTGTGTATTTTTGCCCTTTAAAATGATTCCTTGCTAATGAAGCAAATGTAATTCTGCCAATCTTACAATAAATCCCACATCACAGCATTATGATTAGTTTCACTTTCACACTGAATCTGCCAATTTTTTAAAACAGTCTTTTCATTAATAATACTGCCTAGTATGAGTTGCCAAAAAGTATTTGACATGTGATATGAAAAATCTGGTATTATATATGTGCTTAGTGAGAGCCATGAGTGTAGGATTTTTATATTTCCTCCAATGGATTTGTTTGAAATGAACTCTTGACCTCAATGTATATTCTCTGGTAAAATGAAATTGTTATTTTTCATCATCCAATCTGCACATTTATGAAGTCACAGTGAGAAAATGAATATTCTCTTAATCCTGTTTTTATGGATGCTATTCATATGCAGACAGTTATTTGCTTGATCTCAGTGCCAACACCAGAAAATATATTATTTTTTTTTTATTCCTATTGAGCCATAGCAAGTATACCTTTTCATCACTAGCAGATTCACGTTGTCATTGTCTTAGCCTATGTCTGCATCCCTGTTTTTTAATCCCTTTCCCCTTATCCTGCTAGCTCTGCCACATATCTCTGTCTGGCTTTGTTCCTCCCTCTGATGCCAGCTCAGTGCTTCACACCAGCACACCAGTGCTCCACTGGACACCTTTCCTGATGACTCACCCAGTCATGATATGATTTATCTGGTTAGTCTTGTTCTGCCTCCTCTGAAATTAGATGGTGAGCTCTTCATTTCATGGACCATGTCTTTTTATCTGTCCTATAAAACCTACATGGCATTTATGGAAGCAATGTAAATTGATAATAATAAACATCTTATACTCTACTGATATACATTTAAGTATTTGAACTGTGAAATATTGCCTTCACTCTGAGCAGATGTCAATGTATGATTGCTCCCATGGACGCAGAGGTCCCCAGTTGCTGGTGGCTGCCAGGGCTCCCCCTGCAGGGCGATGCCCATCCCACCACCCCAGCCAGGAGCAGGGCAGCCAGGGGGACTGGGGACCACCCCAGCCCTGGGCATCAGACACCTCCCTGGGGATGGGGACAGGGATGGGGACAGGCCTGTACATGGGCCTGGCTTAGTGGGGCCCATGGCCAGCAAGGCTGTGGAGAGGTGGAGACCAGCCCACCTGCAGCCTTGCTGGGGCAGGGGCTGATGGCCCCAGAGGCTACAATGGAGTCTTCAGTCTGGGCCTAGGTCAGGAGAGGCCTGAGGGAGGCAGGGCAGGGGCAGTCAGGCCTGGTTGTGCCCTCAGTGTTCTGTCAGATGAACTGTTTGGGACAACCACCAAAAAATAAAAAATATATATATTTTAAATTCTTATTTGTATGTCTCATAAAAAATGTAAAAGTTAAGCCAACTTTGGAAAGAAGATAGATTTTGCAATGGTGGTCTCCCTTGTGATTTGCACAATGAATGAGCATAGGCAGGCACCCACAACTATTCACAATTGGCACTTGCTTGGTTTAGACTTGTACATACAAGTGAATGTGCTGCACAGAATGAAAACTATAAGGCCTGTTAAATCAGCAAATATAAACAAGTATATTTGGAATTTATTCCCATTCTTGCTGTCACGTGTCTTATTCACTATCAAATGAATCTAAGCCACACTGAGACACAAAGCATGCTATCACCCTTAGTTTTACCTCTCTGTTCATTCCTAGAGTTGTATCCAGCAAAGTGCAGATTACATATTTACCCAAAGAAGTAGGTAGAGTACAATAAAAACAAGACTGGGTATTTAGTTGTTAAATGTGCTAACAACAATGAAAGGATTTATGGCGACACATTAAAAAAAATCTGAATCTGAAAAATTTCTATGAATATAGACTAGAACATGTTCCTGACATCTTTTGTACCTCAGTAATATACGTGTAAAAACTGCTGTGCCTTCAGTTCATTTCAGCAATGTCTGTTCTGGCACACTTACTTATAGATCCATATATTTTTAATACCAGGGATAAATGAAACTTTCTCTTTTGTTTATTCCATGCTTAGAATAAGATGGCAAATTTAGATACTCTTTACATTTTTTTTTTAATATTTTGAATTTTTTGATGATTGATCTAAGCAAAGAGACAAATTATTGTTTAGTCTTGTTGACATTTGTAGGGAAATCCTAATGTCAAACTATGCATAGGTGTACCTGGCTTCCACTGTTGCTTGTCATCACAGCTAAGGCTTAGGATGCAGACTGTTACATGATGCTGACATTTTTCTGTGATTGTTTTCCTTAAATAAATAGAACTTGAAAGAGTGGTGGACAATTCATTTTCCTATATATTTTCTTTATCACTCTTCCATCCCCCTCCGCCCCCCATTTCCAGACAAATGCTTTGATCATTGGCTGAATTCATGAATTCATTGAAATTTTTGCTAACAATGAAAGTGCAACATGTAACTATGACAGAAATGCTTTTCAGCCTATTTCCTTTATATATGTGATTTATACATATATTTTATATATACACACACTTCCATTCTAATGTGCCTTTTTATGGTCAAACTGCCAGTAGTTTTTTTACTGAGATTTTAATACATAATAAATCCATAACCAAAGAAGTCAGTATGTGTGCATGGTTACATTATTAAGAATTGCTTTTTATTATATTCATGTATGTTTATATGTACCCCTCTTCTATTTAAACCTGCATGGGAAATATCCAGAATGGAAACTTCTTATTAGTCATCATGTTTCTAAGAAATCTGAGCAGCATACATGTTTTCACAATCTTTTTAGTATTGCTTAGAAGGCTGATCTGATCATAGAATCATAGAATCATAGAAACACACGGTTGGAAAGGACCTACAAGATCATCTAGTCCAACCGTCATCCTATCACCAATACTACCCACTAAGCTACTAAATCAGGTCTCATAGCACTTCTTGAACACTGCGAGGGATGGTGGCTCTACCACCTCCCTGGGCAGGCTGTTCCAGTGCCTGACCACTCTTTGAGAGAAAAAGTTTTTCCTGATATTTAATCTAAATCTCCCCAGGTGCAACTTGAGGCCATTTCCTCGAGTCCTATCATTAGTTATCTGAGAGAAGAGGCCGACCCCCTCCTCATCACAACCTCCCTTCAGGAAGTTGTAGAGTGCAATGAGGTCTCCCCTGAGCCTCCTCTTCTCCAGACTAAACAACCCCAGCCCCCTCAGCCACTCCTCATAAGATTTGTTCTCCAGACCCCTCACCAGTTTTGTTGCCCCTCTCTGGACATGCTCCAGGGCCTTGATGTCTTTTTTGTAGTGAGGGGCCCAAAACTGAACACAGTACTCGAGGTGCGGCCTCACCAACGCTGAGTACAGGGGGATGATCACCTCCCTGCTCCTGCTGGCTACACTATTTCTAATACAGGCCAGGATGCCATTGGCCTTCCTGGCCACCTGAGCACATTGCCGGCTCATGTTCAGCCTAGCATCGATCAACACTCCCAGGTTCCTTTCCTCTTCACAGTCTTCTAGCCACTCTGCCCCAAGCCTATAGCACTGCATGGGGTTATTGTGGCCAAAGTGCAGGACCCGGCACTTGGCCTTGTTAAACCTCATCCCATTCGACTCAGCCCAGCAGTCCAGCCCATGGACTCATGATCTTAACAAACTTTATTTTATCAGATTGATGTCAAGCAGCAACATAGCATGTCAATTAACAACTGAGCCCACATGTTGCTGCATGAAATATGAGTATTTTGACATTTGGCAAGTTTCTGCACATCTATGTATCTTACTCAAATATTGTTTGCTGCAGTGTGGTAAGTCTGAATGAATGCTCTTCCCTACTTTTGCAAGAAGGAATATTGAGGAGCTCGGAGCATCCTTGAAACAATTTTTTAGAGCTGTTTTTGAGGAAATATAACTGTCTGTAGACAGATTTACGAATGGCAGATTTCAACTGTTCCTCAGGATTGATATTTTATTGTATATGCAAGACAAGTTACATTTTCATTTCTTTTCTTAAGCAAATAATTTATGGCAATCACTGGAAAATGATTTTGTTTAAAGTCTATTTCCTAGTAGAAGTAAAAGTATAAGCAAAAATGCCAAATTACTCCAATGACTCATTCAGTAGACATTGTGTTGAGCACTAACTTGCTCCATTTGTGGTTTTACATTTTTTTTTTTTTTGAAAAGACAGGGTACCATACATATTCATATACAAATATATATGTTATATCAACTGTAACCATATTCATGAACATTCACACTAATATAAATTTTTCTTCTTCTTCCTCTTCTCCTTTTTTTTTTTTTTTTTTTTTTTTTTTTTCCATGGAGGCTCAATATAAATTAATGAATTAGCGGAGAAATATCAAGAATGTCTCCTCCCAACAGTTCAGAAATCCCGTGGATCCCACAGTAATTGCATGGGTACCAAATGGCCAGAACTATTCAAGAAAAGCTCTTTATGTTGATTTGCTTTCCATAAGCCTTACTATTAGATCAAGTTCATTTAGTAACGGTCCCAAATAGTACACGAGAGAGTAGGAAAGCAAAACTAATTCATGCAGTTTAATACTGTATCTTCTTGCCTGTGATCCTCTGTAAGACAACTACTAAGGTCATATATACATCCATATTTCACGTATTGTTTCAGTCACATTCTTCATCTGTCCTCATTTTATATGTCCTCCCCTTCCTGCATCCCTGGAACCAAGGGCTGTCCTTATTCTAGTCTAGAAAAAGGAATACAGAAAATACCACTATCATTAAAAGTGTTTCAGGCTCCTATTTGATTTCAGAACTGAGATCCATAAGGAGGAAATTGTAGTATACTTGAGTCATATAATAGCACAGCATGCTTTTTCAATCTATGCTCAAAGTAAATGACTTCTAAGCATTTGGTTTCTGATCCTTGGATAGATTTTTTATAGCACTGAATTTCAGGATAAACCTTCCTTTCAGTCAGAGAGGAGTCAGTGTAAACCAGCAGGTATGTAATCCTTTGATAGGTATATCAAAGTAACTATAAGGTGTCTGTCACAGTCATGTACAAATGTCAAAGCATACAAGCATACAGGAACTGCTAGTAGCTATCACAAATTCATCAGTATTTATCAGTCTTATAGCAGTGCCAACATCATTAATTATTTGGTAAAATAGAAAAATTAATTAATAGAACAGTAACTTGAAGTTGGACATATGGTAATCTAAAACTAAATGTCTCTGGTCTGGTTAGTCATTTAATTAGTAAAAAGGTGTGATCAGCTTGTGTCAAAAATCTGGTTTATTTACATTATTCCTTCTACAATAGTCCAGCAGGAAGTCAAGTAATCTTCTCATTCTTTCAGGGTCATGAATGAGTAATATCAATTAACAGCATGTAAGTGTTAGTTTCCTAGTGTCAAACTTTAATTATAATTTGAATTATAGCTGCAAATAAAAATAAATTATTTGGATCTGAAAGATTTTTTTTTTTTTTTTTGCATTTAGTCTGTATATAAATACACATATCCACAGACAGTCACTGGGAATGCAGCAGTTGTGATGGTGGGCGATGCTCCTCATGAAGCACAATGCAGGGTTCTACATACAATCAATATACACAGCACACCTTCACCTTCGCACACAAATGACAACAGCATGGTTGTCTGCTCTTAGGGCACCAGCATATACTACATCAGTATGCATTGATGGAGTTGTGAAGAGCAAAGGAACCTGCATTGTTTTAAACATACATGCAAACAAAAGAACATAAATATTTAGACTTATGTTTAGCATGTTTATGTTTGATTGCAAAAATGCAATTATATATGTATAAAAGATACAAATTATCTCTAGATGAACCTGATTCTAAAGCTAATCCATTTCACATTTAAAACCCAAAATGAATTTGGATGCAAGCCAAATTCTAAAGAGCAGCCAGAACAAGATAGTGAGATAGCTGAATTTTACCTTAAAAATTTGAGGTTTTAGGTTGCATCTAGACATCTTTTGCAATGAGATAACCACCCTATTTTTATTTACATTTATATCCAGCAGTATTATATTCCATCAGCAAACATACACTTTTGCAATTCTGTCTTAAAGAATCTTGCCTTGAATTCAAGGCTTAATTTGATCTACAACACCAAATATTCAGCATTTTTGTATGCAATATATGGACATAATCTGGTATAAGAGTTGTACTGGGTCTGGCCGGGATAGAGTTAACTTTCCCTGCAGCAGCCCTTGTAGCTAGAACAGCACTGGTATCACACCACTGTTTTGGCTAGTGCCGAGCAGTGCTGGCACAGCACCAAGGCTCTCTCCAGACCCCCCAAAACCAGTAGGTGGGGGTGGGCAAAAATGGGGAGGGGACATCACCAGGGCAGCTGACCTAAACCGACCAAAGGGATATTCCATACCATATGATGTCACACTCAGCAATAAAAGCCGGGAAAGGGAAGGAGAAGGGGGGGGCTCTTGTTGCGAAGACGTCTGTCCTTCCGATCAACCACTGCGGGTACTGAGGCTCTGTGTCCCAGGACGTGGCCGGGCATTGCTCGTTGGTGGGAGAATAACTTGTTTTCTCTTTTTCTCTGTGCTTGCGCACAGGCTTTGCTTGAACATATATATATATATTTTTGTTGTTTTTTTTTTCTTCCTCTTCTCTAATTAAACTATCCTTATCTCAACCTGTGAGTTTTTTTTTTCCTCCCCCTCTTCCTTTGAGGAGGGGGAGTGAGAGAGCGGTTGTGGTGGAGTTCAGCTGCCCAGCAGGGTAAAACCACCACAGAGTTTGGGGTAGTTTCTGCTCAGAAGCACTCCGGGGCGCTCTCTCAGAGGCAGCACATAGACAGGAAAGAGGAATGGTTTTTTTTTTCTTTTTTTTTTTTTTTTTTTGTCAGTAATCTCAGTATTTTTTTTCCTTACTGATATGTCAGTGGTTGGTGGAATTTTGGTGGAATTTGAAGGCTTGAAGAATAGTTCTGACTCTTTTTATTGTTTCATTCAAACCATTTTCAACGAAACACAAAATGTAACAGCTTCTCCCTGTTAGTTAAAGAAATCATTTTATTGGTATGAGGATTTCCATTAAGTTAAACTAGCTTAACTTGAACCTTACTCATCACATTTTACCATTCAGCCAACAATACTCAGGAAAAGGTGAAACTATTTGCAAAGTATCCCAAATAATTTATTTTTATTACAACATCTGCATCTCCAGAATCTCTAATGTTAATTACTGCTTAAGTATATTATACATAGGTCTACTTGAAAATGTATCAGAAATAACTCTTATTTATCTCATTTTAAATCATACAGTATGGGAAGATAACAAGGATGAGGCTCCATTGCCTGAACAGAGGCATACAGAAGTTTTAATTCTAGATGTAAGGTACACTGCCTCAAGCTGCCTGGCCAAAGGATCCTTGAGGAGGATAAGTCTTCCATGATGCCTCCCAGGCTCACAAAGATGCTTTGAATATCCAGTGTGTCTGAAATGTCACCTGTTACCTCCATTTAGGAAAACCAATTCCAGTCTTACATCACACACATTTAGGTGTTTGCAGTGTAGATACCAACATTTAAGCAAGTCACTGGGCTCCGTTTATAGTCCAAAGAAGAATCTGTCATGGTTTTGACTGGGATAGCATTAATTTTCTTTGTAGAGGCTTGTATGATGTTGTGTTTTGGATTTTTGATGAAAATAGTGGTGATAACACACCAATGTTTTAGTTGTTGCAGAGCAGTTCTTACAGAGTCGAGGACTTTTCAGCTTCTTATGCTGCCCTGCCAGCGATGAGGCTGGGGGGGCACAAGAAGCTGGGAGGGGACACAGCCAGGACATCTGACCCAGACTGACCAAAGAGATATTCCATACCATATGATGTCATGCTGAACAATAAAAGCTTGGGGAAAGAAGAAGAAAGGGGGAGATATTCAGATTGATGGTGTTTGTCTTCCTAAAAAAACATTACATGTAATGAGCTCTGCTTCCCTGGAAATGGCTTAACACCTGCCTGCTGATGGGAAGTAGCAAACAAATTTCTTGTTTTGCTTTGTTTGCATAAGCAGCTTTTTCTTTACCTAGCAAACTGTGTTTATCTCAACCCATGAGTTCTTGCATTTTTACCTTTCTGATTCTCTCCTCTATCTTGTAGGTGGGAATTGAGTGGGTGGCTGTGTGGTGCTTAGCTGCCTACCAGGGTTAAACTACAACAGAATCCTTAAGTAAGGATTCACAGACCTTATTTTATATGGACAAATTTTGCAGTGAGTGATTATTCATCCTCCTTGGCAATGAAGAGGTATTGTAATCATCAGCTCAGAATAGAAAGTATCATTGTAGATGTCCACAGTGGATCAAAGGAGCACTTTCAAAGTGCTGTTGCATTAGATCTCCACATGTCTTAGCCACATAATCATCCATCCACTGTATCTTTACCCCTATTTTAAACAATTGAACACTGCCTGTCTTCCTTTGTATTGATATATCAACAGTTTTCAACATAATAATTCTGATTTCCAATTGAACCTGCTATATTGGCAAATGATTCTTGCAATAGAGTGAATGCTAAGATGATTTAAGGTTTACAATAAAAATCTGGTAATTCATATGCAGACATTTATGGGTTTGAAGAAACATGCCTTTGATGCCAAATAATAGGAATAAATCATTATGAACCTTTAAGGGAAATATATATGAAAATATCTTACATAAGATATTTCTTTGTTATAACAAGAAAGAGTTCTAATCTCTTTCTCTATGAATAGCTCTTACAGAACTATTAAAAGCCTTTTGGATTGAGTCTGAAAATGAAATTAATGTTTATGATGGATGAAATTCTTATCTTATTTAATAAAGAGATAACGGAGCTTTGTGGGAGAGAAAAAAAATGTGTGACCTTTGTAATTTTGTACCATATTTGTAGCTTGTGTTGTGACAATGGTAAAAATCTCATTCTAATGCCTAACAGGTATGAATAAACACCAAACTAGAGACAACAGTTATCAGTGACAGAAATCAATCAGGTGATGGCTTTACATAGGTATAGGTACTTACTTTGGACACATATTTCTAACTAAAGGATAACCCTGTGATATATTTTGCCAGAAGATATTAGTGAAATGTTGAAGCAAGTGTGAATTTTTTTAATATTCAACAACTACTTGAATATTTGCTAAATAGCTAAGATTCACCAACCTATTAGAAGTTTCATTAAAAAAATAAATAAACGAATCTATGGGCCATATAATTTTGTCCTTAATTACTGGTAATTTTTTCTTAAAGAGTTGCTTTTTAAAGTTTAAATATTTAAAAGTGTATTTCTATTTCTAATAAAAAAAATCTATAAAAGTGGCACCATTTTATAGCAGAGGACTGGCCCTGTGGAGTATTTAGAAACAAAATTACAGACTTTAGTCATCAAAATAAGTTTAATATTTTATTACTTACTGTTAGCAGAGCTTTGCCAATAAAGTTAAAAAGAAAGTTAATTGGTATCTGCTCCATTTTGTACATCAAGTGCATCACTACACCTACTCGCTGGGAGCAATAACATCTTAGAAGTGTTCCCTAAAAGCACAGTCTAAATGAGATGGGTAACATAGTTAAGGATATTAATGCAAAACATGAGTAGAAATATTAATGATTATAACAAATAAGTAGGAAAGAAAAAAAAATGAATTTTTAGAAGGCTAGATTTGCAAGTTTTCCTTTAAAACATAGGACATATTTTATGTTCCAGAGAGGCATAATTTTTCTGTAAATCACTGGAATAACAAGCATTAAATCTCCAACATCATTCATAGAAAACTATTTGCTTAAACCAGAATTACATACTGCTTTTCTTCCTTCAAGCAGAGCTGTCATTTTATTTTCTTTTGTGACATCCAAATATCATTAGGTGTAAAAGTGACTGTTGCTGTTACCTCTAAGTGGTGCATATTTGCCTCCCACCTGCAACCTAAATTGAGCCAGAAGTTGGCACTCAAATCAGAAGGGGCATTCTCAAAAAAGTATGGAGTTACTATTGAAGAAACCCCTAAGTAATACACAAATGGGAACATCATTTCAGATAGGAATAAATTTCCCAGTCTTTAGCGTCCAATAGATAGCTTTCCAGGCTAAACTACTTGTTCAGGTTCCTTCAACAGTAGTCTTTACAGAGTGACAGGCATCTATAAATGCAATAATCCCATTAATTTTCCACTTCTTTTACATGATGACCTGTCCTTTAGAGATACCTGTCTATTATTGATAATTATAAAGTGGACCTGGATTATCATTATAGTTAATAGAATCATAGAATCATAGAATATCCTAAATTGGAAAGGAACCAACAAAGATCACTGAGTCCAACACATCGACCAGCAAAAGACTAACTAAAAATCAAACCAGATGTCTGAGAGCATTGTCCAAACACTTCTTGAACTCTGGTAGACTTGGTGCCATGAATACTTCCCTGGAGAGCCTGTTCCAGTGCCCGACCACCCTCACAGTGAAGAACCTCTTCCTAACATCCAGCCTGAACCTCCCCTGTTGCAGCTCCATGCCATTCCCTCAGGTCCTGTCACTGTCACCAGAGAGAAGAGATCAGCACCTGCCCCTCCAGGGATGGTGACTCAACCACTTCCCTGGGCAGCCTATTCCAATGGCTCACAACCCTTTCAGTAAAGAAATTTTTCCGAGCATCCAACCTAAACCTCCCCTGGCGCAACTTAAGCCCATTCCCCCTCGTCCTATAACCTGGCGCATAGGAGAAGAGACCAATCCCCACCTCGCTACAGCCTCCTTTTAGGTACCTGTAGAGAGCGATAAGGTCGCCCCTAAGCCTCCTCTTCTCCAGGCTAAACAACCCGAGCTCCCTCTGCCGCTCCTCGTAGGACTTGTTCTCCAGACCCCTCACCAGCTTCATTGCCCTTCTCTGGACATGCTCCAGCACCTCGATGTCCTTCCTGTAGTGAGGGGCCCAAAACTGAACACAGTACTCGAGGTGCAGCCTCACCAGAGCCGAGTACAGGGGGACAATCACTTCCCTAGTCCTGCTGGCCACACTGTTTCTGATACAAGCCAGGATGCTGTTGGCCTTCTTGGCCACCTGAGCACACTACTGGCTTATATTCAGCCGGCTATCAACCAATACACCCAGGTCCTTCTCTGCCTGGCAGCTTTCCAGCTACTCATATGCCAGACTGTAGCATTACTTGGGGTTGTTGTGCCCCAGGTGCAGGACCTGGCACTTGGCCTTGTTGAACTTCATACAGTTGGCCTCAGCAAATCGATCCAGCCTATCCAGATCTTCCTGCAGAGCCTTCCTACCCTCAAGCAGATCAACACATGCACCTAACTTGGTGTCGTCTGCAAACTTACTGAGGATGCACTCAATCCCCTCATCCAGATCATTGATAAAGATATTGAAGAGAACTGTCCCTAATACTGAGCCCTGGGGGACACCACTCGTGACCGGCCTCCAAAAGGATTTAACTCCATTCACCATGACTCTTTGGGCCCGGCCACCCAGCCAGTTTCTAACCCAACGAAGCATATGCTCCAGTTGAGCTTTGGCCCTTCTAATTTTGTCCCTGCACAGCCTCTCAACATCTTTATAGTCCTACTGAGTGGCCTGCCCCCTCTTTCAAGGGTCATACAACCTCTTTTTCTTCCTGAGCTCTAGCCACAGCTCTCTGTTCAGCCAGGACGGTCTTCTTCCGTGCCAGCTCATCTTTCAGCACATGGGGACGGTCTGCTCCTGGGCCTTTCAGATTTCCTTCTTGAAGAGTGCCGAGCCTTCCTGGACTCCTCTGCCCTTCAGGACTGCCTCCCAAGGGACTCTGCCAACCAGCATCCTGAACAGTTCAAAGTCTGCCCTCCAGAAGTCCAAGGTAGCAGTTTTACTGATCCCCCTCCTGACTTCACCAAAAATAGAGAACTAAGCAAATGACTGTGTGGTGCTTAGCTGCCCGCTGGGTTAAACCACAACAGTTTGTTTGGTTTTGTTTGGTTTTCTTTGGTTTTCTTTGGTTTTCTTTGTTTGTTTAGTTGTGCTTTGTTGTTTAATTTTCCAATACTGATCTCTCACCTTTTTCATCAGTTCATAAATTTACAATTCAAATCTTTTACTTGCTTTTAGTCATTATAATTTCAATCCTTTAGCCATTGGTCCTTGAAGTTTATGATGTGGGTTTCTTCATCCTGGCTGTTTTTTCCCATACGTCTTTGATCAAAACTGGTCAAAATGAACTGTGTTCTTTACAGAACAGTCTTTACTCAGTTTAAGAAATACACATGATATGATTTTCTGCATAGTGATTCCCAGTTTGTTTGTTCGTTTGTTTTACACACACAAAAAAGCTTGTAATACAATGTCATTTTGTTCTACAATCATTTTTTTCTACTCAGTTTTTCCTCTTCAAAAGCATCCTATAAATATTTGGACAAAACAAAACTTTCACCTTGCTGATGCATAGGATGTGCGTCTGGTGTGCTTTTATGATTTTTTTCCTCCTTGGAGTAATTTGAAATTTATAGAAAATAAGAAGGGAAAAAAGGATCAACAAAATTCAAACACTGCAGTGAAATGACTCTTATTAAATCATTGTATTAACCCAATGATTCTTTCTTGGAATGTAACTGTTTTCATATATTTCCAAGTTCTTTTGAATTCTGCCATCTCACAATGTTACAACCTTTAAAAGACTGACAATCACTTAGTCCATCTACTTCAGACTGACTAAAAGATAGATAGATGTGCATTAGGTGTTTTATATCAAACTTTTGGCACTGAAGTAATAATAGGAGTCCTTGGAATTTTACAATAAAAGGTGACACATCAAATATCTTTTTTTTTTTTTTTTCAATTAGTATGGCAAGACACCATTTGTATCATCTAGAGGAAAACAACACTCTAATAGTGAATAAGAATGAAAAGCTTTTAATATATTGGATGAACAGTAGAAAACAACAGCCAGAAACATTGTTAATCTCTCCATTGGCTTGTGATTTTGGACAGTTTATGCTGTTCTAGCTATTTAAAAGAGAACTCATTTGCCAGGTGAGCTTTCTAAGCCTTCATAATTCCAAACCACTGTACCAGGCTTCTAACAGATTAAATGCCCACTTGCTGTTAATGTACTCATTAGTTTTACATTACATTTGGGACTGAACGATTCAGAAAGCTTACATTTTAGAAAAGTTGAAATCAAAGAACAAACATACAAAAAATGAAGTAGAAGAGGTTTTCTATTCTGGGGGCTTGTTGGTGTTTTTTTATTTTCTTTTATTAATTCAGAAATTGTAGAATCGCACAGAATCGCACAGAATGGTTGAGATTGGAAGGGACCTCTGCAGATCATGTAGTCCAACCCCCCTGCCAAGCAGGGTCACCTACAGCATGTTTCACAGGATCACATCCAAGTGGGTTTTGAATGTCTCCAAAGAAGGAGACTCCACAGCTTCTCTGGGCAACCTGTTCCAGTGCTCTGTCACCCACACAGTAAAGAAATGTTTTGTAATATTCAGCCAGAACTTCCTGTGTTTCAATTTGTGCCTATTGCTTCTTGTCCTGTCGTGGGCACCACTGAAAAGAGTCCGGCCCCATCCTCTTGACACCCTCCCTTCAGATATTTGCACGCAGTGATGAGATCCCCTCTCAGTCTTCTCTTCTCCAAGCTAAACAGGCCCAACTCTCTCAGCCTCTACTCATATGAGAGATGCTCCAGTCCCTTTATCATCTTCATAGCCCTCCGCTGGACCCGCTCCAGGAGCTCCATGTCCCTCTTGTACCGGGGAGCCCAGAACTGGACACAATACTCCAGATGTGGCCTCACCAGGGCTGAGTAGAGGGGGAGGAACATAATCATTAACCAGTACAGATCTGTGTAAAGAAACACTGATCACATGGTGTAATTGCTCATACAATAATCACAATAAAGAAGCTATAAAAATGAAGGAATATAAGATCCTATATCAAAAAATGTAAATTATTTTAATTCTGCATCAAATTTATTTTCCATTAAATAAATTGTCTAATATACCCATCTTCACAATAGCATCTTGAGTTTACATATCTATAGTTTTATATATGTGTTATCATTTACAAAAATGAGAACTAAATACACAAGTTGTTTTTTATTTTTTATTTTTACAGATCCTTAAGATTAATACTGTCCATTTTATAGAAATTCAGAAAGCTTTTTAAATGTAGATTAAACTGTCCCATTTTCACTTCATCCTGTGACTTCTCATTTTCTGTTCTTCTCCTAAATCTGTCATTGTCTCCTAATACCTGTCACCCACTATTCAGGGCCTAACAATTTCTTTTGGACTACTTATCTAATAAATTATTTTTCAGTCTAATGGCAACCAACTATGGACAAAAAATATGGACTAGGCTTTAATCTGTTGCACTGGGAAATATTGTGTGTTCTTTTAATATTCATTAAAGATACTACAGAGAAGTCAATGCACACGTGCACTTCACTGAATGTTCCTCTATCACAGCCGGCTTGTTTAGAATTTAAGAATCTTAAATTTAAGAATTATACTTCCTTGCCTTTTGTGATTCTATTGTAAATGAAAAACTGTTGAGATATTCTAAAATTTTGAAGAATTTAATTTTAAAAGCTAGTTTAACAAAATGAAAATGAAAAAAAACAACAACAACAAAAAAAAAAACATTCGTTCACCAGCACACTCACTTTTAGAGTTTTAGAAGGTTGCTTAACAATGAAAAGTCAGATATGCAACAGTAAGCATCTTCTCAATAATAAGCTCTTGGTTATTTGAGATATTTGACCTTTGTGTATTTAGGCACTCATGATTAAAATTCAGCCTGAAGACCCTTAGTGATGCTGCAGCCCATTTGTAGATCTAGCCATTGAGTAATTTTTGTGTTAAGAGACTCTTCCTCTGTCCGTTCTCTAATTAATTATGTAACAGAAAATGGATCATCTTCCCAAGCAGTAGTCTGCACTTCCCAAGCAGTAACCTCACTATTGTAGTTAGGTCAGGTGTCTGAGAGATGGTGGATGTGACTTTCATAAGGGAACTGTTGGCACATGAATCCAGGTCTTGGGTAAGTGTCCAGGATAGTTACTGGATAGTTACAAGTGTTACTGGATATAAGGGGACAGCAAAGGAAATAGTGCCAATTTTGCCATCTGTCTAGTGTAAAATAAGATCCTCTGCACCTGCTTCCAGAAAGGCATTAAGCATTATGAAAACAAAAATGAGGAAAGGGATATTTCTGTAGCACACACCCTGAGAAGAAAAAATTTAAGGTACAACTCTGTCCTTAGTAATTTTTTTTTTTTTTTTCCTGGCTACTTCAGAGATATCTTATTCAGCATGTACTTTTCTGGGAATTCCATTTTTTCTAAGGCATTTATTTGCTTCTGGGCACGATGTGTGGACCTAGTGTGTATAACTCAGGTACTGAATTCCACTAAGGAGGCATATACCTAAAGATTTCGTGCCACAAAGTACAAATTAAAAGTATTTAAGTTTCTTTCCAAAGTCCAGAAGACTTAGTCATAGTTAACTCTGCCTTTCACCTCTACACACACTGGAAATTCTCTCCATTGAACAGCATTGAAGCTAGAACAGAGGTTAGTTTCCTCACTAGTTTACTGTGCTTCCAATTAGAAATTATGGTAATGCTAATTAGGATTCACAGTTATTTAGTCAGCTTTTGATATCATCCTTCAATGAAATACTAGAAGAGATTTTTTTAGTTTCTTTTTTTTTCTTTTTCTTTTTCTTTTTTTTTTTTTTTTTCCCAAGTAGGATAAATTGATAATTGAATCCAAAAGCAGAGAATACATATGAACCAGGCTCAATCTAGTTTTACTGAAGCCATATTTAATGGGGTTGCAAAGGCCATATGATAGTGCAGATTTTGTCTTTGGATTACAAGATTTCTACTGAAAAGAGGCAAAAATTTAGGAGAAGAACAGAAAATGAGAAGTCACAGGATGAAGTGAAAATGGGACAGTTTAATCTACATTTAAAAAGCTCTCTGAATTTCTATAAAATAGACTGTATTAATCTTAAGGATCTGAAGAAAAAAAAAAAAAAAACTTGTGTATTTAGTTCTCAACTTCACCAGTTTATAGAATGATTTAAAATGAATAGTGCTATATCAATCCAATAACTGTATGAATCTAACAAATGATGGACAAGCATCTAGATTCAGGATTTTTATTTTTATTTTTTACTATTAGAACACATATATAAAGAAGAAAGGGCCACAACTATCTGGAATAGGACACATAAATCTAACTCAGCTGAAAAGTGCCAGAAAAGAATTCAGAATTGGCTTGAATTTTCTCCCAGTGGAATAGACACTGTGGCAGGATCAAGAATCAACAGTCACTTATAAACAGTTGTACAGGATTTGCAACCAACAAATAGAGTGCAGAATGTGAGGGGGCAAGAGATGAATGTTTAGCAGACAGTCATTTGTACTGAATGGAAGTCTACATGGGAGATTATAACTTCTGTTTGTTTGTTTTTCGTACATCACTTCTGATTGTCTTTATGAGCCCAGGAATTAAACATTACAGAATTCAGTTCAGGTGAACAGGCTTTAAAAATTTCTTAATAAGTTATAAGAAGGGAGTTAGGTAGGCATTAGTTTAGGAACTATTCCAAGAATTTGAAGTGCCATGGAAAAGGGAAAAAAGAAAAAAATTAAACACTATACCAGTATATTTCTCACCAAACACTACTGTACTGATATTTACCTTCCCAGTATTGCAAGCATATGTATACACACACACACACATATCATTGAATCGTAGAATCATAGACCGGCAAGGGTTGGAAGGGACCTTAAAGATCATCTGGTTCCAACCCCCCTGCCATGGGCAGGGATGCCACCCACTAGATCAGATTGCCCAGGGCCTTGTCCAACTTGGTCTTGAACACCTCCAGGGATGGGGCATCTAGAGCTTCTCTGGGCAACCTGTTCCAGTGCCACACCACCCTCACAGTGCAGAATTTCCTCCTAACATCTAATCTAAATCTCTTTTACTTTACTCCCCCAGCCCTCATCTACAGGTTCGGGGAAACGAGAGACATGGGAAGGCTGACGGGCAATGAAGACTGAGGCAAAGAAGTTGTTGAGTACCTCAGCCTTCTCCATGTCTGATGTTACCAGTTCTCCCTTCTCGTCTATCAGAGGGGGTACACTCTCCTTGGCCTTTNGCCTTTCTTTTCTGACCAATGTACCTATAGAATCCCTTCTTGTTATTTTTTGCATCCCTTCCCAAGTTCAGTTCCATCTGTGCCTTGGCTTTCCTGATCCCTTCCCTGCACATCTGGACAGCATCCCTGTACTCTTCCCAGGCCACATGTCCCTGCTTCCACTGCCTGTGCATCTCCTTCTTGCACTTCAGTCTGACCAGCAGGTCCTTGCACAACCATCCTGGTTTTCTGCCCTCTCTGCTCACTTTCTTACACAGGGGAACGGAGAGTTCTTGTGCTCTAGGAAAAACATCCTTAAAGAGTTGCCAGCTCTGTTCAGCTCCATTGACCCTAAGGACAGTGTTCCAGGGGATCTCGTCCACTAGGTTTTTAAATAGATCAAAGCATATATATCTATATGCACCAGTTAAGTAATTAGAGATCACTGTGATGATAATGTTTGGAAGACTGACAAATCAGGCCAGTTTCCAACTGAACTTTACTAAATTAATTCCCTAGTGGTACACTTTGTGCTGATGCTTAGTTCTTGCATGTTATTAATTTGTACTACCTGTACAAAACTGTTACTCTTTAGTACTGATATGCTATTTTAGCTGTGAGTATATAATATCCCACAACTGATGCCATACAGTGAACACTGATGACTGTGGCCTTTAGTCACACAAGTTGATCACATGTGAGAGGTCCTTGATGAGGGAAGTTAGAACTGAAGCAGATCATATTCTTTGTCTTCTTAATGCTTCATGTTTTATGCCATTTGCCCCTTTCCTAAAACTCCTTCTGATACTTACTTTTCTTGCTTGCTTTTTTTTTTCTTTTTCTCTCCATCTAGACATTCATTAGGTAGGACACCTATTTGCAGTCTCCTGTCCATATCTTGTCCCTTTTCTTTGCATTTATGTTATTTGGCTGCCTACTCTATCAAATGACACACATCTTTGTTAATCACTCTGGCGGTCACACTACTTGCATATTTATGTAAAATATACATAAATATACTGTGTCTAGTTATGCCATCATGCCATCGAAGTCTTAACGATAATTATATATATGTTGTTCTATGTATATGCATGTTATATATGTTATAAGTCATTGAGTACAATATTTAAGTTCAGTTCTTTTTGGGTTCAAGACATTAATATTAATTATGTCCTTACATACAGTTACTGTTTCTAGGTGTCACAGATGTCTGCTGTGGCTGCACCAACCTGATGAATTCAGATCACAATGAGAAAAATTCTCTCTCCAGTGCCAGAAATCTAATTCAAATTGTTTCACTGTGACTTCAGTATCTTACTGCCTGCTTACCTTACATAGCACAAAAACAAATGTTTGTTAGGAATGTCTGACCATTAATTGGATGATGAAATCTCAAAGGCCAGAGCTGAATAGGAAGATACTCATTTACAGGATCTTGACTACAATTACAGTGTCAGGCAAGCTCGGTGCTTGCACCCATACTCAAAGCCAAGCTCCCTTGGTATTCCTGTGGCTACTTTGTCTACAGTTTGGCATTTTTGGTAGAGCAGCACACATGTGAAGAGTACTCATGCTCAGTCACTGCACCTATTGTTGGTAGGAATCACAAATGGATCAAGACACTGCAGACTCCAACTCAAAACTCCTCCAGAAGAAAACTCTGTTCTAGTCCTAAAAAAATAACTGATTTCCCTTGCGTTTTTTTGGTAGTCTGTTTCAATCTAGAATCTCTATTTAATCCAATGAATTTGGTTTTCTTGGCAATCAAGTTTGAGATACTTAGCATTGCCCCGATATTTCTGCAATTATTTTTGATTTAACTATGCTTTCTTTTCCTATCCAAATCTTATGAAAGAGACTAAAGCAACCCACAGTGTCATTTAGAAATACACAGAACTCAAACTCAACATCTAAACAAAGAAAATTACCACTATTTCATTAAATTCTCCTATTGTTTAACAACAAAAATTCTAATCATGTTAAATTTTTTTTTTGTCGAATTTTGTAAAATTAGTGAATATTTCCAGTAATATTCAGTTGAAATGTTCTAATAAACCACATATCCTTGACTTTTTACACTGAAAGAGCTGTACAGCTTTATGAACAAAATATAAAAACTAATTGAGGAAAAATAATTAAGAATACCCCAGGAAGAGAGCAGCATCTCTTGTAAGAATAACAAACTTTGACTCTTGGAAACATTGCAAACATATTTTTCTTATTTTCAGTAAACTCTGAGACTATCCAGGCCAACTAGTAATTATGCAAGAGAAAGCTTTTGTGTTTCATTTCCAAATTCGTCAAGGCCATTATGCCACCATTGTTCAAATTCACAGCTTCACCAAATTTTGTAGACTTTCTAAAAGCTTCACAAGTATGGACTTGTGAGCATTATTGCTCAAGATCAAATGACTCTGGAACTAACAATGAATTTCCTGCTGTTGTTTTTATCCCGATGTCTGCTAAAAAGAAGAAACCTTATTCCATAAGGAAAAATAATGATTCCCCTCATAAATATACTCTGATTCATTTTTAACCTTTCTTTCTATATTAGTTTGGCCAGTTATGATTTCTGATACAACATTAGTAAAGTTAGTCTTAGTAAACTATACTGATGTGATATATATACACATATGATACAATTAAAGGAGTCTGTCAACTATGGAATGTGGTGTTGCATAAACAGGCAAGTTGTGAAACAAAATAAAACAAAAGTTTCTATATCAAAATTTACTCAACTGTTTGGTGTATAAGGAGAAATGACTATAAGAAATCTCAGTTGGTCTTTGGAACATCTGAAAAAATGTACTAAAAAGTCATCACATAGGTTTTTTTTGTTTTGTTTTTGTTTTTTGTTTTTTTGCTTGTTGTTTTTTAAATAACTTATATGTGTAGATGATATTTTTGGTAAATAACTAAAACATTTCTTCCAAAAATAATATATAAATAAAAATGGCTCATGGAAACTATAGACTTAATTTGGAATTGCTTATGCTTGCATTGGGATTGCTTGTGCTCAAAGTACTAATGGATTAAAATATATGAGACAGGTAAAACTGTAATTTTAAGAATTTAAGATAATCCTTACCACTCAGGTAATTTGGCAGCAATCTTGACTGTGAAAGATAAACAAAGAAAAACAAAGATACTTGTAGTTCTTAGCACACTCTCCCAGTGAGATGTGTCTTGTAGTTTTCTTGAGCAGATTGTGTATCTTTAGAGTTGATTATTTAAAAACCATTTAAATTTAGAATCAGCTGAGATGCAAGGAAGTGGAAGAGCCTTTGTTGAAGGTTAAAACAGAAATTTATGTTCACCCAGAGCTGCTCATTATGTGACAGAGCAACTGGAATGCATCAAGCTCTGCCTAGCAGTGGATGAAGAGCGAGTTAAGAGCTTATGGGTAAGGACTGAAAGGCAGGCTACCATGGCTGATACTGTTGTGGCAGTTTGCTACAGGCCACCTGATAAGGAAGAGGAAGTAGATGAAGCC
>VXAA01004616.1:323846-342331 GCA_013399115.1 Anseranas semipalmata | reverse complement strand
AAAAAAAAAAAAAAACTCATGGAGCTCATGACCTTGCCCTGGCACAGAGTCCAGGGAATGGAAATTCAAACTCAGTCTATATATTTTTCCTATTTCTCTGCTTCTCTGTTTTCCTTGGAGAAGAAGTGCTGACCATTTTCCACCTTTGTAAAGAGGAACATTTGGGTCCTTCCAGCACAGCTGTATTGGAAGCCGCATGTCTTTGGAGACCAACTTGTGTGTAATCTTTCCACTCCTCCAATGTTTGTTTGTCTAAGTATCTGCGCGCGGTGCCCGTCGGGGTAGCATTTGGGATTCTTAGGCAGCTTAGGAATCAGCAGCAGTGCCACTCGCACAGAGTGGGCAAACGAGCATTACTGTTCGCTCCCGGACCGCTTTGCTTGCTGTGTGCCAGGAATTCATCTGCCACAGGCTGACGCTGCTTCTCGCTGCAGGTGTTCCAGTGGGTTTGACCGGTACCGCGAGGAGTGGCTGTCTTACGGCTGTGGCCAGAAGGTAAGACAGAGAACTACTTCTGTCGGCTTCTCTGCTAGGAATGATGCTGAACTGCAGACAACACAGTGGCCGCATCCCAGCTCCAAAATTCGCTCTCAGCTCCACTTGCCCCATGCTGTTCTGGAATGGATCGAGTACCCCTTTAGGTATCCCTTTCCCGTTACAGCAGGACCGCCGATCCATTTGATAGAGACTGTCTGCTCCCTGCTCCACTGGGAGTCCGTGCCTTGCTGGTGGCCTGAGTCTATGCTGGATGCTCAGTGAGGGTGCACAGACCTCCACGGATAACGAATGGTGCAACTGGGGTGCACTGGGATACTTCTTCTTCACCTTCTGAAGTGGGACTCTTACTCACTGTGAAGCATGAAGAAATTAGCCCTTGTGATTTTCTGTTTTTGTCCTTGTTAGCACAACTGCCTCCACATTGGATGAACTAGTTTCTTTGTCTCAGAAAGATCAGCTCTAACAAAACATCTGTTTCTGCTTTGGTGTTTTGTTGTTTTGGTTTGCCTTTTTTCCCCACTGAAAACTCATCTTTGTTCCCTGTTTACCAAGGGGTTGAGTGAGGGAAAAGGAGGTCAGAGGCCCAACGCTGATGTCCTGCGATGCCAGAAGGCCAGACTGCAGGACCTTGCCAGATCATTGTCATCCTCCCTAACTCAGGGGTTCCCAAACTTCTCCTCCTTTCCTCCATCCCCCTCCCCGCCAGCTGTGGCACTTCTGGGCTGTGTCCCCCGCTTCCATGGCCGTGTCTGAGCCCCAGCCAGCCCCACGGCTGGGGAGCCCAGTCCTCACCCTTGCTGGAGGAGCGCTAGGACCGCTAGCTGTTCTCCGTTCTCTTTTCAGACAGATGAGAAGACCTGCGAGGATTTAGCAGAAGACGACCACTACTCAGCACCTCCTGATAGCTCCTTCTCACCTCTGGATGAGGATGTCGCCACCTCCACCTCCTCGCTCTTCGTTGACAGCCTCACTACGGAAGGTACGGGCAGCTGGGGCGAGCAGCTGGGGCAGGGACACCCCCAGCACTCGTCCCTGGAGGGGTCTTCCACACCCGTGCCTCGTAAAGCTAAGTCACGTCCAAACGAGTCCCGTAATGAGAAGCACGAGGGCAGAGGGGGGTCCTGAAGGCGGTGGAAGGGGGACGGAAGGGCAGCCCCAGGGCGTGATGTGGGAAGGGGACGGAGCAGGGAGTTTACAGACACATCGCAGCCTTTTAATGCGTTTGTAAAGCTCTGAGGAGACAACAGAGCAGCGCAATTAGTCCCCGGCGGACGGACTCCCCAGCACCATAACCAAGGTTAATGCTGCATATAGGGGCTCATGTTTTTAATGTGTTTGGTCCTTGCTGGTGACTCAGGGCTGGCAGTGCTGTCGGCCTGGCAATAACACAGCAGAGACATGTGATTGCCCTCTGCTCAGGAGTGGTGTTCGTGCCAGCATAGGAAAGCTCCAAATAAAGACCCGAGTTTCCCTTGAGACTCCCCTGTTCTAAAGCTTGATAATCCTATTAACACAGGGCTTGCTCCTCGGATCCTAGCGGCAGGTATCACTTCAATTTTGCTGCTTAATAGTCCCTAACGCAAACTGCTAATTAGAATAAATAGAAAGGAACATTAGTAATTGTCCTTCAGCAATGGGAAGGAGCTGGCAGGGGGAATGGAGTGCCTGGCTGACAGAGTTGACTTTGAAAGGAGCAATTAAAGGAAGGGGGAGTGTAACACCACCACTGAGATTATTTTCCAACTCATCGCCAATTCTTGGAAAAAGAACAAGAGGCTTTCTGTGACATAGTCAAGCATGAAGTTAATTTGTAATCTTGGAAGGAAACAAACAGCCAGCTGCATCAGGCAGCGAACTTTATCTGGAGCAGCACAGCAAAGGAAGGAGCACAGCAAAGGAGTGGGTCCACCCCGCTGCAGCCTCCCAGGCCAGCCCAGCCCCGTGTCTGTGCGCTGGTGTTCGTGGCTGCGCCTCGCTGGCTGGTCGCGTGTCAGCGCTGCAGATAAGCAACGTGTAAGCCAAGCAGTAACGAGTCTGGCTCAGGACTTCAGCTGGACTCTCGAGGGCACTGTGGTGGTGAGCATCAAGACCCAAAGCCGTGTACAATACATCCTGGTACTTCCAGAATGAGAAAAAAAAAAAAAATGGATTTTGGGTCCCTATGGAAGACATCTACAGAGCAACATCCCCCTGATTTATTTGGGATGTATTGGCAGCATAGTGCAGCAAATGCTGTTGTTGGAACATAGACGAGTTATCCCCTATTCCCTTATTATTCTGCCTTGCACACTGAGCATGTTTAAAGAGTGTTTTCCTCAGATATTTGTACTCTAGGTGCCACCTTTGTGAAGGAAGATAAACCATAAGGCACATGCTTACACCATTGTTTGTTTGTTTTTTTCCCTCTGGGTGCCTTTCTCTTCCTCCGTACTCAGAGGCTTACAACCGCCGCTGGCCGTGTAAATGCTGTGCCAAGAGGTGTGTTCCGGCAGTGCCCCCGTTACAGAGGGATGAAAGAGGGGGGGAAGCATGGAGAATATTTTGGAAGGCTCTTAACTTTTTTGCTTTTGCTTTCTTCTTTTAGATGATACAAAGCTCAATCAGTATGCAGGAAGCGAAGGTAAGGCCCTAATCTTCTCTTCAGCTGCTCACCCTTGTTCCAAGTGAGAACGTTACACTGAAGTCAAATGCAGAGGAGAGTTATGATCAGTCAGCAGGGTGGGCAGGTGAAACTGAGATTGGAAAGATGTAATCAAGAGAAGAATCCCATTGTCCTTACCCTGATTAATACCATTTCAGGTTGTGAAACGTGAGAGTTGGGACCAATCTGTTTTACCCTGATGCTGTTTGTCTACTTCTCCCATTTTTCTCAGTCCAGCCAGGTGAACTAAGACGATGAGTTTTCTCTTTCCATGTGACTCCCTTTCTTTGCAATTTTTACATAAACACAAAGTCCTTTTTCTTTCAAATTTCCCCAGCTGTGCCAAAGAGCACTGTAAAAGTCAAATACAAAAAGTGTCCTTTCCGTTAGCCCACCCTTTTCCATCTCTGTTCCCATGAATCCCTTCTCAGTCTGCGCATGTTTGCCAGCCCCAGGGACAGGCATCTGACCTGTGACCGTAATGCTCTTACTGATGCCAGGGTGAGGGAAGGGTCTGAGCCCTCTGCCTCTGATGGCAAGTTGGCAAGAACTGCAGCCGTATGCAAACCACGAGCCCATCCCTATTAACCAAAAGCAGCTCCTGGAAGTTAAACTGGCTAAACTGGGTGCAGCGTCAGTTCCTTTGCAGGCATGGGGCCTTTGAAATGCATGAGGTTCCCAGTTTCAGCCAAATCGCTCCCTGAATGGCTGGTAATGTCAATTCTAATATATGCCATATAGACCCTCTGTAGCTCTGTGCAATTGAATATTCATAGCCAAGGACCAAGGGCAAGCTGGAGGACTGTGGGTAAGACACTAAGGACCCCTCTCAGCATATGGCTAATGGCTTTCTATGTGAGTGAGCAGCCAATATATAAAGAATATGGATTGGAGGGAGGGGGGGTTACTGCATGGTGGTGGTTTAATCTTCTTTCTCTCAAACCAGCTATTGATATCATCTGAAAGGGATGCTGGAGCTCAGACAACAGCTCTCTGTGTCTTGCTCTCTTACCCTCTTGCTGAGCCAGACAGTAGCAGGCTAAGTGCTCAGTCCTACATGCAGGGCTCTGAAGCATCTTGCCTTGCTTTTCTTTTCTGTCCTTTCTTTTCCTGAGGTCTCAGCCCAGTTCCAGACCCAGCTGAATTCTTTTTGCAGGTGTGGGAAGCAGTCTTCCTTCCAAGAAAGCAGGCGCCCCGATTCACACCGGTACGATCGTGGGGATCGTTCTGGCCGTGTTGCTCATTGCAGCTATCATCCTTGCTGGAATTTACATCAACAGCCACCCCACCTCCAACGCCGCCCTGTTCTTCATTGAGGTGAGTGGGGAACCTTTCCCTGGCCAGTTTTCTCTTCCTCTGCTATCAACACCAGTCCTAACCTTCCAGAGGAGAGCAGGGAGCGAAGAGGAGAGGAGAGAGGAGCTTTAATAGATTTCTGAGTTTCTTTCCATGGTCCTGCAGTCACAGCTCATCTCCCAACTTCCAGTTGATGATGCTTTAAACTTAGGCTCCCTCCCTCCCACACTGTTTTATTTTGTACCCTTTCACGCGCTGCCTTTCACACATTGCCTTTTCTCCCCATACAACGTTAGACTCTTCCACCTGCTTGCATGAGCAGTTGTACACAGAGCCTGGCTGAGGGCTCAGTTGGAGCTGTGACATAACCGAGATCGCTGCCTTTTGAATTGCCCAGCTGGCTTTTGTTGACTAAAATTGTCAGACTTTGCTGATAGATGTCATGCCATCAGCCACTGTGTAAGTGGTGGTGTGAAGGCTCTAAATGGAAGATTTTAATTCTCAGAAAGATAGGGGGTCCGACAATCTCCATCTGCTGCTAAAAGCCAGAGGACCGCTTGGTGCAGGATCCTGAGGCAGTCAGAAGTGGGCTGAATCCTGGCACAGGAGCTGCTGCGGAGGGAGCGAGCAACACATAGCCCCCAGCCTCTCCTTATCACTCACTAGCTTTTTCCTGAAGCCCTTGTCTTTCCGCCATCTGTCTCATTGGAAGAGACAGGCTTTAGAGGATCAATCTCCACGGCCTTTATCAGTTTAGTACCTGAGCACCTGGCGTTTGATGCATTTATCTTCACAGCACCCAGCTGAGACTGGGCAGTGCCGTTGTCCCTGTGCTGCAGACAGAGGAGCGGCACAGAGACGACGTTGTGGTCACACAGGAAGCCCGCAGCCATCCCCAGCACATGGCATTACCCCGGCACTGCCCACACTTGTTCTGAGGCTGATGTGAGATTTCACCTCAAGTTTCTATTTCCGCCCTGGTCCCCATCTTAACCTTATCAGTGGGTCAACTCAGCGAGACTGATGCATTGTAATGAACTCTTTAAAGCATAAAGCATTTTTTCTTTTGTTAGTAAAAAGTTGAGCTTTCACAAAGACAGCATTGTTTCAGGACTAGCTTCAAATTTCCAGCAGGCTTGGCGTGAAAGGCTGGCTCATAGCTTCTGATGGCTCTTTGTTTCTGTCCACAGCGAAGGCCACATCACTGGCCTGCCATGAAATTCCGAAATCACACCAACCACGCAACGTACTCCGAGGTGGAGCCAGCCAGCCACGAGAAGGAGGGCTTCGTGGAAGCAGAGCAGTGCTGAGCGCTTCTTCCCCTGCGTCTCTGACCTCCCATGTCTCAAGTGTTGGAGTCCTCTGTTACTCGATTGCAAAGTCTTTCCCCTCTTGGAAAAGAAACAGCAACTAGAGGAAAAAGACCGAATGGAGCATTGAAAAGAACAAGCCAGGGCAATGCGAGGATGGGACTTGCTGGGATTCCTCACGGGACAGCAGAGCCCAAAGTGGTGGCAGCGAGTTGCGACGTTGGACTCTGCCTGCAGCCTGGCACCAAAGCCCTTCGTGTGTCTGTGGAAAAGAGCGCGGTCAAATTGTTGGCTTGGCTTGGGTTTTTGGTTTGTGGTTGGGTTTTTCCCTCTGCGTGTGGCTGGCCTCTTTCCTCCTCCACCAGGACTTAACGTGGGCAGCACAGGAGGGGCCACATCTCGGCACGGGCAAAGCCCACGCAGTTTTCTCTTGGGGTCAGCAAAACGGGGGCCGTTTGCTGCCCGCTCTGGCTCTGCCTGCACGCAGGACAGTCCGGCTGGCTGCCCCTGCCCTCCCCACGGAGGGGCTGGGAAGGGGGGGACAGGCGCTGTTGGTGGCTGCAGGAGAGGTAAGGCTGGCTCTCCAGGGCTCACCTCTGTCCCATCCCCTCTCTCCCAGCTTCGTCCCTTTCTCCTTTGCCTTCTTTTTGGGGCAGGCAGCATTTAATTTTGTCTTCAGGGCTAGGAAGCCTTGTGCCCTCATCTTCATCACCACCGCTTCGATTCCCTGCCCTCCTCTCCTGGCCCAGTAACAGCTTCTTCCCCCTGCTCTGGAAGAAAGGGAAACCTGATGTATTTTAAGGGCAAAAACCCTGCTGAGGATTCACCTTCAGGATGTTTATGAGCCAGTGGCTCTGATGCACTTTCTCGCATCCAATTAGTTTCCTCAATTACTAACTATGAACCTTACCCTAAAGGAGGCAGATGGTGAGAAAAAAATCTTAAGAGTCCTTCAAGACACATCTTCATGGCATGGCCACTAGTCCAGCAGGAGAGGAGTAGGTTTTAAAGGCAGAGGATGGGGACGGAGCACGAGCAAAAGCATGGGCTACACCCTGAGGTAAACCCAAGCTTGGTCATGGGAGCTTCACATAAATAAGGCACCAAGGCCTTGCGTGCCTTGATACCATTGAAAATCTGAAAAACGCCTTGTTAACATCATAGTATTTAGAGCCTAAAGTCAGTGGATTTATTTCTACTTTTTTTTTATTATTGTGTCTGTGATAGGCCCCTGGTCTGCATTGATACTGATACCGCGATTCCAGAACCTGACCCTAACTAAGGGCTTCAGCACTAGACCTCTCAGGGTTGTTCTGCTCCTTCTGTGCAATCAAATTCAAGACTAATCTGCAGCAATCCTTATCCTACTTCCACAGCCACCAGCCAGAGCGGGATCGGTCCATACACTGAGGAAAGGTTGTATGAAAAAAAGACAGAGTCCAAAGTCCAGTGTCAGGTAAAGTTTTCTTTCCCCCACCAAGAACAGTGATGGTTGTATGGGCTTTTTTTTTCTTCTTCTTTTTACCTTCCCTCGTGATCCTCAGTTATTTATTCTGATATCATCTTTGGTGCATATTTTATCCACTGGCTGGTTCAGCTGTCACTGGTGGTGATTACTGCCAAAGGCAGGGTCTGTCTAATTAATGTCTTCCTTCTCATCTGCTGAATTTATATAGCCATTAAAGATAAATATGGATGCTTTGTGGCATTTAGACCCCAGATTATACTTTCTCATATGTAGCCACTAGGGAGACTTTTGCTGCATCTTATTATGGCATAAAGGCACCAAAAGACTCTTACAGGGTAAGTCAGACTGAGGCGTGCCAAGTTGTTATGACCCAGACAGTCTCTCTTTAGATGTATTTTGAAGATAAACCTTATTCCCAAATAAAGCTTTCAACTGGAAGTTTTTTTTTTCCCTGTTTCCCTGAAGTAGAAAAAATTCAAAGGAATGCTGTTATCTAGTTTTTGCCCCCGATCTGATCTTTGAAATGGTTATAAGCTGGTAAGGAATTTTCTCTGGATTTCAATCTTTTCAAATAATGGCCTTGTTCTTACTGTTTTTCTAAACGTGCATACACAATAACAGCAAGATTTTTAGGTACTCCTCTTCCCCTGCAGCCCCTAGAAATGCTAGGTAACATCCAACAAGTCTGAAATGCTGTAAATTTAAAAGAAAACAGACTTTAAATAGAGTGCAATTGAGCTGTATAAATCACTGCTGCATTACTACAGCCAGAATCTTAATTCAAAAGAGGATCAGATACTCAGGTGGAGAAAAACAACATCCAAGTGCCATAGCACAGAAATGGTTGAGATGCATAAAATATACTGCAGGACTGATGCCAAATTCTGAGGGCCTGGAGTCAGAAAGGCTTTTTTTTAATTTTTATTTTTTATTTCCTTAAAGCAAAGAAACAAAACAAAACAGGCTATTCTGTATTCTGTAGTTGTTCAGTAGATGTTTGTTCTACCTTCTGCTGAGGAGTATGGTTTGGGGTACTGTCAGGTACAGCGTTGACAGCTCCCATTGATGATCTCCAAGACCTTGCCGTGGAGCAGGTGAAGTTACTGCCCGCAGTCATGTGCGGGCCCTGAGCTGAAGGTTTGGATCCCACAGCCCAGGCAGCGTAACTGGAGAGTGTTCTGCTCCCGCTGCCTGCCCTGGAGAAGCAGGCACTTGTGTCTCAAGGAGGAGGAAGAAATAATCACCTGGCCTACCTGTCATGAGGTCTGGCTCTGGGCACTTGAAGTTCACACCTGGGAAACTCGCAAGTCAGCTGGGAACAATCTTTTCTGCATTTTCTTTGCACAAGTCTTTGTAGTGGAAGAGGCGGTCTATTAAATTCCAGAAAACCCACTTGTAATGTTGCTGATGCCTAGAAGAAAGAGGAAAACAATGTCTTTACCACTGCCACGTACTGCTCTAATGTCGAAGAGAACAGGAGAGCGGCACCAAGCCAAGCGCATCCGGATCACTACCCCTTGCCTACCTGCGCAACTCCGACTTCAAGGTGCCGGTTAATCTTGCTAGTCTTGAGTGCCAAAGCAAGAACACGTTGATGACGACTATGACATAAAAAGGTTTTGATTTTGCTTTTAATCACCTGGCTTCTCTGGCTGTATCCTGAGGTGTTCCTCTGGATTCTAATGACCCCAGCACGCGGCTTGCTTCAAAGCAGAGTGTGTAACGTACGTGTGTATATTGACCTGTGTATTTTGTAGCTATGGCCTGGGCTGGGGCTGCTAGCTGTGCTCAGCCCGTTGCTCAGCTGGTTCCAAGGGGTGCAAAACACGAACCACTGCTGCCCCTCCTCGCTTCTGTCCGGGCACAGTGCCCTCGCGGGTGGTGGCAGCTGCTGAGCGTGTCGCATGGGCACAAGGCAGCTGCTGTCATTGGGCAGAAAATGCCCTCGCGGGTCGGCTCCTTGGCCACGTGGCTGCATTCGGCGGTGGTGAGAACACCACGAGGTTCATCAGAAACCCAGATCTTGCTTCTGCTTCCACTAAAGTTGGGGCCAGCCCCCCCATTTTTGACATCAAAGGGAGCAGGACCCAGATCAAAAAATATTCTCTTAATAACTAAAGGCCTACTTTCCACATACTTGAATTTACAGCACAGTTGGACTGTTTTGGGGGACTAAAGGCACTTTAACTGTCTTTTAATGCAATGTATTTACTATGGATTATCTGCATGGAATACAGTCTTAATATTATAAAAAATCTTCCTTTTTGGACTGCTTTGTTTTCAAAACAAAACATGCAAAGGATTATCAGTCATGTTATGCACACATCTAAACACAGTGGGGATTATTTTCATCTTGTATGCTTTTAATGGCCACTGTAAGAATACAAAGACCTTTTCTAAAGACATCCTTTTCTGTTTCAGTAATAACACATCTTATCAGGAGGTGTTCCCAGGACATATCTAGGATAAAAACTAATGTAATTGAGGTTTGAATCAAGACTATAATTTTCTTCTAATTTTATCTGCTCAGCTTATTTAGAATTGTAGCAGGCTTTTCAGTTTGAACAATGAAATTTGCTTGTTCCATGTTACAGAGCATATACTTGTACTGTTTCTCACCTGGATAGTACCTGAGGAGCTAAATACGTAATTTTCTAAGCAACTCTGTCCTTCGGAAGTGAATGTCACTGTTTTTTGTACCCCCTTTCAATGACCATGTTGCAGTATTGGAAGAAGCGACCTATTTGCTTCTCCTCAGCTTTCCTTTCACCTTCCCAAGCCCCTCGCATGCTGCTCATCCCCTCCTCCCCAGGAGTCCTTTCCAGGTGTGGGAGAAATGGTGCTAACACGATACAGCTACAAGTGAATTTAAACATGATAAAACAATTCTACTGTCCCAGCACCTTGTTCTAGTTATTTCTCTGAGCAGAGAAGTAGCAGATATATAATTCAAATATATATGATATATATATATATATGTAAAGCAAATACTTTATAGTATATAAATAAGCAAAAATGTAAAAAGTCAGCTCTCTTGAACAAATAGTTTTCATACAAAGCATCAACCCTGAAACAGGGAAAAAATACTTCAGACATTATGCAAATAAGCAAGGGTTTGTATCCTGGAAATGCAACTGCAACTTCAGGTACACCAGCACACTGAACCATAATTAATAGCTCTGCAAGCAAGTAGGGAGCAGATTGCTACAAAAGGGCCTGTGGGTGGTGGAATAAAATCTCAAATAGATGCACAGCTCTGAATCTGCATTTTACAAGTGCTGTGGAATTAAGCTTTAGTTACAACTGGGAACAGGGAATTAGGGCTCCTGAAGTCCTTGCCTGGTTGTATATTAAATGTCTTTATGCCTTGGGTTTCCTCATCGAGAAAGGAGGGATGGGAATAATTTCCTTTCTCACAAACAAACTGTAAATTTGCTAATATTTGTAAAATACTTACAGATGCTCATGGGAAAGGTGTGTTCAAGGGGAAAAAAATTACTTGCTTAGGTGACAGCAAGCATCATACATGTGTCCATCTCAGAAGGTGGCTGTTTCATCTCTTACCTTTCAGAAGAATTTAGAAGTCTCGAGTCAGCTTTCAGGACGAGAGGCGGGTGTTGCTGTAGCCAACCTGACCGCATACATAAGGAATACATGAGGTTGCATGTCCCAGGGCCGGGGTGGGGGCAGCAGCACGCACCCAAACCCTGGAATAGGTTTGAGGGAAGCTGTGAATCCGTTCAAGCTGCTGGGCTTTTTATTATCTTTGTGAGACCATTGTATTAGTTTGCATAAAAGACCTTTCCCTCTACTGGCTTATGGATGCAATTAACAGATTTTGCTGTTGCTGCTTCAGCAAAGGGAAGTGTATTCCCACACACACCCTTCCAGGCACGCCGCTGTTCCCCTTAGTGGGTGCTCACCTGCTTCCCAGGACAAAACTCGGATGGCACCCGCAGCGAGGGCTGCTGGTATTTCAGGCAGGTCGTCCAACAGAAAACTTAACAGCGCTGCTCTTTCCTTCTCATCCCGTAATCAGGCTGAGCCACAAAATCGCCAGCCCAAAGGCTAGGCTAACGTTGCCGCCACGATGCCACCGACAGCCACAGGCGGTCGCCTGCCCCGTTCACCCTGAGGATGCCTTCTGCTGGCACGCTTCTGCCAGGCGGGTTTTCAGGTGGCTCGAGTGCTGCTTCTGCCACCACAAAGCGCTCTCGGGAGCTCCTCGGTGCTCTCCTGAACGGCAGAGAGGGGAGGATCAGAGGGTGGCATCCTGTAGCGCGGTAATTACCAGCGCATCTCCCAGAAAGGCTCCACTAACAGGCCGACTCCAAAAAGCAGAAAACACCTGCACGGTTCCATTCAGCTACCAACAGAGGATCGCCGCAGTAACCTTAAGCTTCTCCCACGAGTTCCTCATTGCAAAGGAGTGAAGAAGAACCTGAGAGCCCAATTCATAGACTGAAAATTTTCCAAAGATTGTTTTTTTTTTTTCTTTTCCTTTTTACACATCAAATCCTGATTGTTTAACAAGTAGGTCAGAGCAGGCAGCAGACTGTCCTTTTTCTCAGGAAAACTGACCTAAATTTTGTTGACCCCCTCCCAATTTGAACTAAAATCATAAAAATTGACAGGTGGTTTTGCTACTTTTTTTTAAAACCTGACAATCTTCAGCATGTGCTGGCAGAATGCATGTTAAGCCCTTTTCCTCTGCACAAAATACACAACTAATAAAATTTCAGGGTTGCTTCAATAAAGAAAAAAAGAAAGCCTTTTAAATTTGTTTTCTTTTTTTAAGTACTGAAAAGAGGAGGTTTGCTATTCTTTTAAGAATAATGGGGTCACGCTCCCCGGCAAGCTGCGCACCAGTACCTGCTGGCTGCCTGGCGCCCGCTGCTGAGGGTTAGTTCAGCGACTCCGCTTCGCTGCACGAGGGCTTTTAGCTCCACCAGCGCACAGACCTACAGAACAACGAGAACCCCACAGCGAGACTCTTACCTTCTTCACCCCTTCCCCTGCTGCTACCTGGCACAGGTGGGGGCAACTTAACGTGCCTGACTGTCCATGGAGAAAGGAAGATTTATTGCAGCTCCCACCGCTGGCAGAGCAAGCGGGCGATGCCTGGAGGCTCCTGGGGGACGCGGTGGAGAAGCGCGAGTTTGTGCGTGGATCTCCAAGAGCAGACCGTGTCTGGCACTGCGACCAGGGGATGCTCAACACAAGGCGATAAGGAGTGACAAAAGCTTGAAGCAATCATCAGGCCAAGTCGCTTAGCATTTATGCTATCCCTTGTTATTGCACTTTCTTAATACTTCAGTGCCTCTACTGCAGGCCAGATTTTTATTCCTCAACAGCCAGGAGAGCTTCCTTGGCTTCTGTGGAGTTGCTCTGCAACTTTGAAAAGAATTTGCATCTGTTTTTGTGTGAACTGGAGTCTGTAGTGAATCAGGAAGCTTTTATCAAACAGATGTGAGGCAGGCAGTATGAGCGGAGAGGAGGTGTTAAGAAATAATTTCTCTTCCCCATATTAGGTGTTCCTAACCCCAAAATCCTTCAGGAATTCAGCTTTTTCTAAACCTCTACAAAATAGAAACAAAACGCTAAGCATGAAGATTATCACATTTACATTTGTAGGATTTGGTGTTTAATAAAGTAAATAATAAATAAATAAACAAAGTAAATCACAAAAGGGGCTGACTTCTCATTAACCTACAAGCACATTTCCCCCTCTGCCACGAAAAATACTCCAACAATGATTATTATATTTCTGTTACATGTTTCACCCAGAAAGACATCGAATTCCTGCCTCAATAACCTCTGTAAGGTATCGCCCTTCTGCTCAGCGAAACGCATCGGCCTCTGACATGGAGCACAGCAGCACTAATTACGCACAGAGACAGAAGACAATAATTTAACATGGCAGCAACAACAAATCTTAAGTGAAGAGCAGACCTAGGTGTGCAAAATGTAATTTTCCAGACTGAAGTGTAATGAGGAAACTTCGGGATTCACCATCTGATTCTGAATTAGAAAAAAAAAAAAAAACTTTACTCTTTAACAGTCAGTAACTAGGTTCTCAGCTTTCCATTTCCAGAGAAAGGACAGGAGCGAACAAGCCCCCAGCACTGAGCTACAGGATGAAGTGGAGCGCGTTTTCTGAAACACCATCCAGACTCCAGGCCAGCACTTTGTAAGGACAAAAGCAAAGACTGCTCCTGACTGATCCCATCCCCGGTTTCTTAGAGCTACATGAGCAGCTGTTACGACAAAGACGTGATTGGAAAACTCAGTTATTTATCACAGTCAGATCTCCATGCTTTGATATAAGGCAAACCCAAATACCCAAGGAAGATCAACTGCTGTTTCATAAATCATCAGTGAACTTTTCCCTATGGAAACAAGGTTTTTCTTGGTGTTTCTTTGAAGGAATAATAGGGCCTACCAATATGCTCAGCCCTAGAAAACTGATAAGATCATAAAGCGGAGTGGTATTGGCTGCAATAACTTCCTATCTGTTATGAAGCTTCCCATGGCTCAAACGGATAATTATCTCCATGTTGTGCTGACAGGTTCCCATCTGTTTAGGGCTGAACGTTGCATCTTAAAAAGAAACAGAAAGGAATAGCACCAGTTACACTCTGACAGGTTTGCTCAGCTCTTCAGAAAACCCGAGGAACTCGATTTGAGATGCTAATGAATTCTTAGTAATCCACTTCTTTTTTTGTGCTGGTATCTATTTCTCTGCAAATCTGGAACATGGAGAAAAGCTGAAGACAGGAATAATATAAGGAATATTTCTAGAAACCAGATCCTCAGCTAGGATTTAGGAACTGCCAAGGAACTACCCTGATGTGAGGTGAAGGATGAACACCACACACCGGGCACAGACCCGTACCACCTTTGCATCTACCTCATCCTCCCGCTTCCTTGCCTCCTCTCGTTCAGCCTCACGTTTCCTCCAGCAGCTCCGGGCTCTGCCTGAGCGCTGCCAGGTAACTTCCAGGCAGCCCCAGGAAGTCCCTCAGCTCTCTGCTGGTTAGGTGAGGCGTAGCTCCTTCACAGGGCACGTTATGCAGCTCTGTGATTTAATGCATGCAAAGCGTTTTAAGATCCTCGGTTGAAAGGCACTGTAGAAGGACAGAGCATTATCAGTCTTAGGTGTGATCACTGGTCAAAATGAGGTGGGAGAGGCAAGGAGAAAATGACAAGTCCTGGCATTAATTCTGCTCCCCTTCCTCACATGCCCCAGACTAAGACATTTCTGATCCAGAGAGGAACGAGGACACCTGGAAATTCTGTGTAGTAGTGAAGACCCTGCCATGATCTTCTGCAGCCCTAAGTTTCAGTAGGATGCCACTTTGTTCTAATATTGCAGTGAGGACGTGGATGATACAGCACAACAGAACTGCAGCAAGGATCAGAGCAGCCAGGCCAGGTATTAATCTTAATCATTTAGTGCATGGAATGTATCAAGTAATTACTTTGTAATTTTTTACTCTGTTTGCCTATTTTTTGTTGGATTTTCAATTATCTTTTTTTTTTTTTCTTTTAATTCCTCCAGCTGCATCTCATCCATATTGCTGTGTTCTGCAAGCAAAATAACACGAAAATTGGACTTTGCATTATCAAAATTCTGATCACCTTCTCAACAGATCAAGCAGTTCCAGAGGTCTGGGCCAGGACTCAGGACGTATACATTCCTGCCCCTCTTAGACCTGTGCCATTCATCAGCCTCTCAGCAGTCCTTAAATAGAACTGCAAACCAAAGAGGACATGGTGATTTTATCCAGAGAATTCATTAAAAAAGATGATACAAAACAGTGCCTTAATTCGCTCCATGTCCTTGCACAACGCATAGCAGAGCTAGCGCTGGATGAGTCAACAATCCCCCCACTAACTGTACACTTCTATCAGTTTGTAACAAGCCTTAAACTGCTCTCTTCGAGAATAAATGAAAGACCGCATCTAAGCTCCTTAATAACATTTCAGAGTTTCACTGAAACCTCAGGAGAGAATACACATTTGGCAAATGAGGAAAATTTGATTTATACAGGGTAAGTACTGAAGAAATTTTACTGCATATGAAGTGACATGAAACTTGGAAGCATTATGTCTTCCGTGGTTTATTATTATTATTTCCATTTTGTAATGTTTACAGTGCAGTGGATGCTGTTCTTATTAGTGCTGGTCCTAGTGGTGCAACTTTTCCACTACTCTCTTTTGAGTCCCACCACATTTGGTGTTTCCTTTTAACGCCCCAGCTCAATTCAAGAAACCACAAAAAAATGCCAGCTTTCTGTGCATTGTTCAATAGCTTTCTAGTTATTTAGTAAGAATCTAGCCCTTGTGGAGGTAGGGAATATCAGAAGACATGAAGAATGCATATTTTAAACTAAAAGACAAAAAGGCACCTTAAATAAGTAATACATAAAGCCAGTTTTGGGATGCTGAACGTAGTGGCTTGGCATTATTGTATCACGCTTCCTGCACTCAGAGTCTAAAATGTAATAAGGCTCGCTTGGACAGTTCAGGGGGAGCGAGACAATCCTTCCCGTGCACAAATAGATGCAATTTGTCCAGGCACGAGAGCCTGCAGAGCCCCTTCACTGGCCCTGGCACCACTGGGGCCGGTCGGGGCCCCCAGCGGCCTCTCCAGTTCCCCACCCTGAAGCACAAAAGCCTTCCTCGTTTTCTGTTAAGGTACCCCTAACTAACCAGTCTTGTCTCCTATTTGCACCTAGCTATACATTTAAATATAGGTGATGATCTTATCACAGGGTTCTGCCATGTTTTTCTTGAAAATCGTGCACATATAATGACTGAAGACTGTACTGTTTTAATAGCACTAAAGATACAGATCTTGCTACATGACCGTTGCAGCAGAATTTAATGACGTGCTGGAACACGGCTTCAGTGCATTCACATCTACCCCGTAGCTTCCTATGGGTTTTAGATGCCTGACGTGCCTGCGCTCTTTGGAAAATCTCCCTAGCAGCTGTCTGCTGTCTAAATTCTACATATTTGAAAGGCTGACTCCATCGAAGTCCCGCTACTGTCATTTAAATATGTTGCCACCGCTGCTATCATTGGCAATAGCAGAGCACTCGAGACACAACCGGTATTTTTACCAGACTTACATAACTCTGCTCACACACACAGCGTAGGCAGGGCAAAGATAAATTGGGTACACAAGACAAGGCCACTCATGCATAGAATAAGCAGTTAGCACTCTAGCAGAACCATTACCATAGTTTATAAAACTCAATTGTACTTTTTTCCTTATTAGCTTTCATCCTGTCATCTCAAAACAGTTTACAAACATTGGCCAGGATTACAGAACCTCGAATAAAGAAAACAACTGTGACTCATTCAACCAATTTGAAACAAACATGAGATAATACTTTTACCACACAACACAATTTAATTGCCGAAGTTGGTGTCACTGTTGCTATCATTAATTACACCAATCAT
The DNA here is from genome assembly GCA_013399115.1 of Anseranas semipalmata. NCBI lineage: Eukaryota > Metazoa > Chordata > Aves > Anseriformes > Anseranatidae > Anseranas > Anseranas semipalmata. The sequence continues at coordinate 325,647 of VXAA01004616.1, read as the reverse complement.
TAAGTAGCTAGACATATTTATGTAAGTTAGGTCCACCAGTGCATTTAACACGGTAGTCTGGATGTTCCCCAAACTCAGGAAGCCCTTAAGCCACTGTCAGGCTCCAGAAAGCTGTACCAGGAGAAGGATGCTCCGTGTGTGCCCCATTTTCCCCAGGCAATGGTACCTGGTCACTGCTAGAAACACTGATGTTGGTGTAAATGAACAAATACAGCGGTCTGAAAGTCTTTACTCTGGCATGCCTGAAATGCAGCTCTTTTGTAGTGGAACACAGCAGGGCAAAACAGGACAACATTCAGGAGGAAGAGGAGAATGATACCTTACTGTGTGCGATAGAAATGCTGAAGGAGCTTACAGACGCAGAGTGCAACCGCTATGGAAATGCATTATTTTTGCACACTTATCTAATTCACCTTTTCAAGCAAAAATATTGTAATCACAGTTACATCAGCATGGCATTCCCATTCTCATTGACGTTAATTTAAGCAGCAGTTACCAGACGATGCCATATTACTACATTATTTTGTTTCTATTTTAGTTTTGCTAAGGCAAATTTTTCCTTTATTAAAGTTCCAAAGAGGGGGAAAAAAAAAAAAAACTGTGAAGGAAAGCCTACTGGGGAACAGTCCTTTAAGACAGCTGCAGCCCTCTGCTGCCATCGTATGGGAAGTGCCTTAGGAGCAGCAAGAAAACCTCTCCCCAAGGGTTCCGTTACTATCCCCCAAAGAACTAGTTATTTAGAAACAGCTACTTCAGAAGCAGCATTGAAAAGAAATCATAGTTTTCAAAATCAGTTTGGTAGTGAAATACGAACTGTTCACTGTGCCAAAGAATGGCAGCTTGCTGTGTTTTTCCTCGATCATTCAGCACCGCAGAGCAATGCTGTGCCCGTATTTTACAGCACAGTGTAGTAACGTTCAACGGCTGCACGGCAATTTGTAACTGCCTGTTGCAGCACAGCCTCCACTAACAATGTCTGCAGCTGGTATTGTGCCATATCCTTGTTTTACAATACTACAGCTTTGCTACGAGACATTCGTTATGGCACACTGCCTTGGTGTTGTGACATCTTCCCTCTGCAGCATCGTTAATTTGCATGCAGGCTTCGTGGTCCTGCGCGACAAGCTTGTCCCAGAGCATCGCGTTGCAAGAGCTGTGAGGAATGGCACGGCCAGCATCACCTCTGACATTAGCAAGTGCTGGGCCTGGCCCCTTTGCCTGGGGTCGTGTTTTTCCTCAGTAGATGGAGGATGGGGCTTGGTGGGCCTGGCCTCTGACAACTTTGCACGGCATCGGGGCTGTGCTGTAACACATGTGGACTGGGATTTTGTAATGACAGCAGCATGCGTACAAGACGTACAGCTGCACAGGGGCCCTAATGCTCGCGGCCTGCCTGCCCCGAGGGCACCACACGCCCGCAGCCGCTTCCCGCCCCTCGCCAGAGCCTGGAGGCGGCCGAGGCGCGGCGGATGCCGCCGGCCGCCTCGCCCTGAAATGGAGGCCCAACGGCCGCTCGTTAATTATTCATGAGGGGGCGTGGTCACGCCGGGCTCTCCGCGCGGACGGGTGTTACGGGGAGGGGCGGGGGCTTGAGTGAATATTCAAAAGAGGGGCGGGGACAAGAGGGCGGGAAAGGCGAGCCCCGAGGCCGCCGCTCCGCGCCCCTCCCCCTCTGAGCTGAAAGGGGCAGCGGGGAAAAAGGCGGGAAAATAATTATTGCAAGCAAATTAGCACAATATGCACGGGAGGGGGGGAATTACTATTAATATTTTTGAAATACAGCTGGAATAAAATGATTCAG
>VXAA01004616.1:270547-302126 GCA_013399115.1 Anseranas semipalmata | reverse complement strand
CATTCCCAGACAAGAACGTGATTAAGAACAGGGTCAGCAGGGAGAGACACGGGCTCCTCCGCCCCCCAGCCGCTCCCTCTGCCCCGCTCTTGGGCTCGCTTGTTTTAGCACCGACCGGGATTCCCATCCCGTAAAGCCCGGCCTGGCTGCCTCTGGGGTCCCCGAAGGGATGCCGGTGCCAGGATCCCCGGACACGCTTCTCCTCCCGTTGCAGCCGGCTGGGGAACGAGCCAGGAGCAAGATGCCCACCTCTCCCCGGCTCCCACCCTCCCATGGAGCTCTGCCCCCGCCATGCCCAAAACCCCATCTCTGGTCACCCCAGCCCTGCAGCCCTGTGTGCTTTGAGGAAGGGGACTGCAAGCGCGAGGCGGTGGGATCTTCTCCCACTCCGTGAGACTGTCCCCAGGGACGTGTCCCCAGACAGAGCCAAGGAATGTCTGAACTCAGCCCCTTTGGTCCCTCAATTCCCTCGGGGCGCGAGCACCTCGCTCCTCCCTCCTCGCGCACAGGCTTCCAGTTATACCTGCCCCTGTTCAGCTCCAGGACCTTTGCAGCCCAAAGGAGAAGGGGACAGAGATGTGCTTTGAAATTTTGGTCCATGATGCGATCCCAAGTCAGTGGTGGCCCCAAAAGCCACCACCGCTGGGGACCAGTGAGAGGCGGGGGATGGCATGGGGCTTGGGGTGCCAAACCCCACTCTCTGCCTCTGCCACTCAGGGCTGAGCCACCGGAGGGGACAGTCCCAGGACACTCCGCAGCACGGAGGCAGAGGGGGGAGATCTCTCACACTGGGCTCAGAAGAAGCACAGGGATGGGGGCTGACCCTGCTGTCTCCCCAGACCATCTGCCCAGCGGGGGGAAGGCTCAGGAGGGTCCCACAAGCCCTGCAGCAGCAAGAGGAAAGCAGGAAGATTCTGGGTGAACCTGGGAACCAACTGCTGCTGACAGAGGAAGGGGCTCCCCAGGCGGCCCCAAGAAGAAAGCCGGAGCTGCAGGGGGGACGCGAGGTCTGGGCACCGCGGTGCTCCCTGCCAGCGCAGCCCGGCCCCTCTCCAGCCCTCGAGCGTGGGCAACAGCCTCCACCAAAGCGGCTCCCAGCTGCTCCGCTACCTGCAGCAGCTCAGGCCCTGCTCGGCCCCACAGAGCCCGGGGGGACAGCGGAGGCGGAACAGGGCAGCCAGACCCCGAGGCAGAAGCAGCAAGAGCCACTTCCAGGGCTGGCCAGAGCAGCCGCTCTGAATCCCAAGGAAGATAGATTTTACGATTTTAACTGCAAACGTTCTCCTGGTTTGCAACATTTTGAAGACCGAAGGGAGAGAAGGCTGAATGGAAGCACCGAACAGAGGATCTGGGAGAAGCAACCGGACGAGCCAGAGCCAGAGCAGCGCAGGGCGGAGGCTGCCAGCTCGTGCCTCCCGTCAGCCCAGGGCAGCCCTCGGGACGAGCACCCCTCACTGCACCCACGCAGGCGAGGCGCGGGTTGCTGCCCCTCTGCTCTTCTCCCTGCCTGGCCTGGCCCCGCGAGAGGTGGGGGAATTTGGTCCTACCAGGGGCCTGCTCCTCCCTCCGCACCGGGTCCCAGCGGCTCGGCTGGTGCCCCCAGCCAGGAAATGCCAGAGCGCCCGGGAGGGGGTCCCAGCCTGGCACGGGTGCCCCAGCCCCTCTGGAAGGCTGGAGAGGAGGGAGACTGAGGGAGAAGGAAAGCGACGGCAGTTTGGTCTCCTGAGCCCCCAGCATCCCTTGCAGACAGTCCCTCAGTCCCGACAGAGCGAGAACAAAGCTAAATTGGCGAGAGAAACCAGAGGCGGCTGCAGAAACACAAAGAAACCGAGATGTCAGGACGCGGCTCCGGCGGGCGACGGCAGAGCGTGCTGGATAAGGGATGCTGGGTGAGAGAGAGAGAGACGCACACACACACACTGGGGCTGGCGCGGGCGGGGGGCTCAGCGGTCGGCCACGCGCCCCGTCCCCTCCTGCGGCTCAAATGGCCTCCACGTAGTTGGCGGGGAGCATGCCCGTGTCACCCGTGCGCTCCACCGTGCCGTACATCCACCCATCATCGATCTGCTGCACGTTGATGATGGTGTCGCCGTCCTGGAAGGAGACTTCGTCTTCGTCAGCTGCATTGTAATCGTAGACGGCGCGGAAACGCTTCTGCGGGGAGAGAGCGATCAGTGGGCATGGAGACCCCTAGACCCCCAGATGGGCAGAGGGGTCCCAGGGCAAGGAGTCCCACTGAGCCCCCACAGGAGCCGTGCTGGACCCAGCAGGTTCTCACTGGACACCACAGAGGTGCCAGCAACAGCCGTGGCAAGCAGGAGCCAGGCACCCAGCACGGCTCCTGCCAGCACCCCCAGCACAGCTCCTCCCTGGCACAGCCTGTGGGCGCACGGAGCAGCTTCCCAGCAGCAAACCCCGACCTTTGGGGGATGGAAACTGGGCGCTGATGGTGGGGTGAGCGCCATGGAGCCCTGGGTTGTACTCACCCCCCCTCCAGAAGGAGCGTTGCGCTGCGTAGAGGCTGGTGCTGCAGGCTCCTTGTAGCCGTAGGACTGAGATGACAGCTGCTGCTGCTGCTGGTAGACTGGGAAGGAAGGATCGGACCGTCAGCCAGAGCTGCAGCTGGGCGCTGGGATTCAGGAGGCACACAAAGCACCGAGCAAGGGTGTGCAAGGCTCTAGCAGCCAACAGAGCTGGAGCGGAGCAGAGCAGAGCTCCCAGACCCAGAGGAGGGCCATTTGCTGGGGCAGGCTGAAGCGTCCGGCCTTCCCCAGAGCCCTGCGCCTTACCTGGGTTGCTGGGTTGGACGTGGTGAGACGGCTGCTGCTGCTGCTCTGCGGGTCTCCGGTAATTGGTGCTTTCCTGGGAGTTCCTGCGCTCCATGTCAGCACCCTCGCTGGGACTGGGGCCCATCCTGCTCCTCTCAAACTCTTCATGGTACTTTATCTACAGCAGCAGAAAAGGAAGAAGAGATCAGAATGCAGCCTGGATGGCTCCGCAGCGCTGGCCACCACGCAGCAGCTCCTGCAGCCCTTCGGCTGGTCCCAGCTCGCTTCTTTTTGCCACTGAGGACAGCATGGCCACACGAGCACTGCAGCCGGCTCAGCCTGAGCGCAGCGCTCCCCCTCACCCCGAGTTCAGCAGCACAGTAGCAGGCTCCTCGTCTCAGAAGCCCCCCCGAGCACCCGACCAGGGCTCCGGCACAGCTGCCTGCAGGGAAACGCAGGGCAACGGCTGCTCAAAGATGGGAGCGGGTGCAGGACGAGGGAGGCAGCAGGAGGGAAACCCCAGTAGAACAGGGGCTCTCCGGTGCCCACGATGGGGAAGGGCTTCAGCGTTCTGACATGTGCAGGGCAAACGAAAGGTTCCCAAAGCCTCCACCTGGAGCAGCGGCAGGGAATCACCTGCAGGGGGACACGCACTAAGGTCTTTGGGAAGGACCAGGCAGCCCAGGACACCAGGTAACTCCCCCTCTCTGCCCAGAGAAAGTGGGAGGTTTGAGGATCCTGTGGGTAGGATATACGCAAAGTTTTCAGGCATGGGTGAGATTCAAGACCAGGCTCCCAAGCCCCCACACTGCAGGAGCATGGAGCTAAAGCAGCTTTAGGAATTCCACCCTGCACACACCGAGTTAGTTGTGCAAATCCCCAGCCCACAGCCAGGTACAGCCTGTGCCATGGAGGTACCGCTCCTAATATCTGCCCCCAGATTTCTCTCACCGAAGCGTGAGAGGGCCTCGGGCTTTTCCACTGCGGGAGACTCAGCAGAGGAGCCAGCAGATCCCACCGGCTGCATCTGACCGAACCCTCCTGGCAGCCAGCGCAGAGGGCAGGAGGGAAGGGTTAACCCAAGGGCCTGGGTGCGGGTGTAAAAATTAATGGCCACTTGTGTTAATAAATACACTGCCACCGGAAAGCACCTGGAGCCCATTTGTCTGCTGGTTAAACAGTTCTGTACTGAAGGGCACTACGCAGGCTCCCTGCGCAGGCGGCAGGCAAAGCCCGGCGCAGAGCCGCTCTTTGGGGAAGGGGAACGCTGCTGCATCCAGCCTGCCCTGGCTGCTGCAGGGACAGCTCCAGGACGGCATCTTCCAGCAGTCAGGGGCACGGGCTCAGGCTTTGCACAGCTCCGTTTCCAGGAGGGATTCCTCGCGCGCAGGGCTGTGTCTGCACCCTCTGCGGAGGGTGGTGTGGGGCACTGCGCTGCAGGGACGCTCACGCCGCAGCTGCCTCGCTGGGCAGCCCCTTCGCTGCCCGTGTGCCTGCCCAGCTGCTCGCTCACCCTTTGGATTAAAACCCTGCCTGCAGAGCCAGGCTTTATGCAGGGAGTGGGTTTGTTTCCACGTCTGCGTTAAGTGGGTCACTGCAACCCCAGGCTGGCAGCCAGATGCCCATGGGGAAGCAGCTCAGAACCGCTGCTGTGGCTGGGAAGGACGGGGGCTGATCCAGCCCCTCCTCTGAGCTCCACAGCACCTCAGGGCTGCAATCAGCAGCTTCACCCCTCATCCTGCTCTTAGCCTCATCTCTGCTGTGTTATTTAGCACCCCAAAACCTCCACAGCGTCTCTCAAAAAGGAGGGGTGCTTTCTGCAATGGAAAGACCCCAGCCCCGCTCCACTGAAAGTGGAAGGGCTGCACAGCCCCAGCTCAGAGCCCACCGAGAAGCCGCCCACAGGGAAAATCTGCCAGCCAGCTCCATTTCCCCAGTGGAAGCCTTCCCCAGCCTTCGCCGTCCTGGGGTTGGATGTGCAGATAACACCCTGCAGCTCCCCAGGGCGAGATCAGTGCTTGCCAGAGAGCTGCACAATGAGATCAAAAAGCGAGGGAATAAACAGCCTCCTCCCGCCCTGCTGGGCATTTGTGTTTGTGTGCGAGCTCCTTCCTCCTTCGCGTGAGCCCCCCTGTGGGGCGCAGGCACAACCCTCCCTCTGCGCATCGCTGTAAGCTGGGACCTCCTGCCCCGGACACCCCTGGGGAGCAACCAGCAGCTCCCACCCCGGGCTTGTCCCTGAGGGAGAGATGCTGGGTAAGGATGGAAAAGCTCCATTTCCTCTCGAGGCCACGTGAGATGTGTCCCCAAGTCCGTAGTGCCCCTGGCTCATGCCCCTCAGAGCTGGGCAAAGGGAGAGCTCATTCCCTGCCCTTGGGGCTGCAGTGAAGGCAGGCGGGGACCCGCTGCGTGCCAGGGTGACACCGGGTGCCAGGGGGGCCAAGTGGCTGCGGTGGGGAAGCTCAGTGCCCGCCCTGCTGCCAGGCATCGGGCTTCTTTCCTGCCAGGCCCTGCTCTGGGCACCACAGGCCTCAAAGGAGGAAGAGAAGCTCCCAGCAGCCGTCGGAGTGGAAACCCAAGAGATTTCTCATGTTAAGCTGCATCTCTAGGGGCAGGCTCATTGGTGAGCGAGCATCCAGCCCTCTCAGCCCTGCCTTCTGCTAGGCCAGGTTTTGCAACAGCTCCTGGCCGTTTGATAAGGAACATACACATGACTTTCACTATCAGCTAAAGGTTAATTAACCCTCTGCGTTCTGCTGAAGGCATATGCTACTGCAGGCTCCTGTGCCATAATACCTGGGAGTACAGGGTTGGGTTTGGGAAGGGGATGAACCCCAAGTCTGATGCACCCAAGGCAGCAGCTACACCTGTGAGCACGCATCCTCCTCTTTCACCAGGGCAACAGACACCCGCACGTACCACGTAACCAGCACCTGGACGTGGATGGAGGGTGCGGGATGCAGCACAACCTGCCAGGCCGGCTGCCACCCGACTTGGGCATGGGTTTCCCATTTTTGGAAAAGAGCTGAGGGTCTCTCGCAGACACAGGAGAGTGTTCACCTTCCAGGAGGCCAGGAGAGGACAGAGATGCTGCTGTGCACAGCCCTCAGGAGCCCCTGCACGTCAGCGCCGAGGCAGGATGGCTCCAGGAGGGAAGCTGTGCTCGGGAGAGGAACCTGCCCTGGTGCAAGGGCAGCGGCCACCCCAAGACGTGGGCTCAAGGTAGGAAGCGGGATGATGCTGCCTGTCCTGCTCTCGGGCTGGTGACAGCAGGTGGAAGGACTCTGGGGACCGTGCAGCCTACGCACAAACCAACAGCAGCAGCTGCAGCGACCGCTCCGACAGCGGGCGGCTGGAAGCAGCTTGGCACGAGTCAGAGGAGGGGTCAAGGCAGGAGACTGGGAGGGGACGGTCACAGCTGCAGAGGGACAGGAGGAAGAGGTGTGCCTTTGGCTGGGGTTTCCACACACAAACAAGCCAGAGAGAGCACAAGAGGGGCTGCAGTCCCACAGCCCTCATGGGAGCAGCGCCAGGCTGGCCCAGCGAGCCCAAACCCCGGGTGCTGCCTACTCTGTGGGTTACGGTGACAGCCCGGGGCAGGCGGGACTGCCCCGTTCCACCTCTGCACCCACTGAACACTGCTGCTGCTGCTTGCGATCAGCGTGTATTTGAGCAACCAGGTGGATGTGAGGAACTTGATACCTCTTTGGATCTGGCTATAGCCTCACTCGCTGGATCCGCCAGCCTTCGCAGTATGGAGGGGCTGGGAAACGTGCAAGACGGGCACGAGGTGCCCAGGCAGAACAGGTTTGAGAATTATCGCTGTCAGGCTTTAAGGATGTCGCAGCCGTGCGTGCGAGCAGCTATCGCAGCGCGGGGCCGTCTCCTCGCCGCGCAGTCAGAGCACCCTGCAGCCTCCTCAGCAGCGCAGCAGGAGGAAGGTCACAGCAATATCAGACACAGAGATTAGAAGCTACTCACGTTGCTGATCTGATCCTGAGTCTTTTTGATTCTCTGCAGCTCTGGGGTGTCAGCCACCACGCTGAAGCCTTTTCCCTTGTTCTTCTCAAACTCCTCCTTGTAGCGAATCTGGGTAGAATCAAGAAAAAACAGATTTAGCCATGGGGGAACCCAGTGTGCACAGCAGCTGTATTCGTCAAGACAAGACCTCACCGTGACCCATGCTCTTCGTGACAAGCAGCAGCTTTCTAACTGGGCCTCTGGCTTGCTCTGGAGACCCCCTAATGTATCCAGTAATAGCAAAATGGGGTATTGCCAAGAGCTGAAACACACAAACAACTTCCTATGCATCTGCTGATCTTGTTTCTCTTTCAGCAGGGGCTAGGGTAACTTGGATTTACATTGAATTTCCTGTGGGCTACCAGTGCACAAGAGTCACACACCACAGATCACCTCATCCATGGCAATCTGCCTGCTCGAGAGTCCCAAGGATTTCATGAGCTACACCCACACAAGAGCATTTCTGTGTCAGGGGATGTTTAGCCTCCTCTGGAAAAGAATACACCCAGGAAGGCTAAAACCGAACCAGGGTGTGGGGATGGAGGCCAGCAGAACACAAGCATCCTCATTTCTGGTTGCCAGACACTGACATCAGCATCTCTCCCATCACACCCAGGAGCAGAAAAGTCCTGACTTTATTTGCCCACCTTTTTTTTTTTTTAATAGCTCTACATAGCTTTAAGACCCAGGTTTCCAGCTGTCCTGCGGGAGGAAGCTAACACAGCGCGCAGCCCAGACCTGCAGCCTCGGCCCCGGGTGTCGCTGTGCCCTCGCCCCGGTCCCAGCTCACCCCGCTGCTCCCAAAGTCACCCGGAAGCAGAAGCAGCTTCTGCAGAGGCCAAAACCCAAGCGCTGACTCATTCGCTCCAAAAGGGAAGGAAACGCCAAGCAGCTGCTCGGCCCGCTTTGACACAGCGGCTTTGCTGACTTCCAGACCTGAGCAGCCAGGGATCCATCTCACCCTACGCGCTGCAGGCACTCGTGTATTGTCGCTAAAACAGAAAGGTCACCTCTGCCTCCTGGGCAGGCAGATTAAACCTCTCGCCACCCATGGAATGGGGGCAGACAGCGGGCACAGCAGCCTGGCTCCGTGCGTGCGATGTGGGGCTGCGGCAGCCTCCCTGATGGAGAGGGCTGGGAGCGCAGGGGGAGCGCACAGACCCGCTGCTCCCCGGGCAAGAGCAGGGAAATGCCCGTCCCAGCAGGGCCAGACACCAGCACATCTGGCCAGTGCAGCCAGCTTCCTGCAACCCTTCCCGTCCTGCAGCTGGACGGCAGCCTGCCAGCCAGACAGATGGACAGTCGGGAAGCCGGGCTGGCCCCACAAAGGAGCGCGCAGGAGCGGAGCTGTGCCTGCAGATCAGCCACGTGTGCGGTGCCGAGATAAGGCTGGGAGGCAGAGCGCCAGCAGCATCATGGGGGAGATGGGATAACACCGATTTCTCCCCGACGCGTGCTCCTTCAAACCTCGCCTCTTTGTGTCCCGTCCAGACGGCGTGTCCAGCTGGGCCTGGAAACACCTTTCAGGAAAGGCTGCCAAGCATTTTATAGCACCTCCTGGAGAAGCCGAGGCGCTGCAAGGCACCTCTGCTGCCGTCTGGGCTCTCCGGTGGCCTTGTCCAGCTGCAGATGGGGATGTCCTCCAGCACAGCCGGCAGGGCCAGGAGCTGGGCTGCCAGGTCAGACCCCACAGCTCCCACCCGCGTAGCGGGCACGGAGTAGGTCCTCTCCCGGAGAGCGGGCAGAACCAGGCAGGAAAGGAGAGGTTTCCAAGGGAAAACGAGACGCCGGGGTTTCCATTTTGCAGAAGGGCTGTCGGCTCAGGAGAGCCCTGGGGAGCGGATAACCGCGTCCTTCCCACACCCTCGCTGGCTCTGGAAGGAGGCCGTGGTGGCCCAGGGGCCACGCAGAGGCTCTGCTGAGGCAGGTGGGAAGCGGACGCTCGCCCCAGCCCAGCCCGCGGCACCGCAGCTCCGAGGGCTTTGCCTGCAGCAGGAGGAGAGATCAGGCACCAGCTCTGCAACGGGCAGGACAGCTCAGCACGTTACGGTGCTCCAAATGCCAGAGTTTGGTGTTCTGCTTGCAAACACATTGTTCCTATCCTGCAACCCAGGAGAAATGCAAGCTCTGGAAGCACGTCAGAGCCTCTACCCCTTCTTCACAGCCATGGCATAGATGGTATGATCCACGAGTCACGTTAGATTTCTAGCTCTGAAGTGACATTAGAAAGCAAAGGCTTAATGAACCAGGCTGCAGAGTAGATAGTAGGGAGGATAGTAATGCAACCGAGATGCCATAGCGCATCAGAGAGGAACACAAGAGACCGATTTCAAGGCAGAAGCCTCTGTTTGCTTGAAGCAGTGAGAAGTAGAGAAAAACTTCAGGAAAGGAAGAGCGGGGCTTGGGAGCCCGGCGATCCAAGGGGAGCTGCGGCCCTTCCTGGCTCTGGCGTGGCACAGCCGGGTCCTGCAGGGCTGCAGCCGTGGCCGAGCCAGACGGCCGGAAAGGAGGGAGGAAGTGCTCAGAAACGGCATTTTTCTGCTGCTCCCTGCCCTTATATGGGCAGCGCCGCCGCCTGCGCCGGGCCAGGCAGGATCGGGGCACCCCACTGCCGCAGCACGGGGCGCGAGGACGGCCCGAGGCGTGCCGGTGGGAAGGAGCAGAGGAATCCCCTTCACAGCCAGGTCCTCGCCTTGCTCCTGCCCATGCAGAGCACGGCCACGCGCCCGGCGTCCTGCTCACCTCGGACCTCGAGCCCAGGTGACCCCAGGTGACAGAGGGAGATAAATGAGGGAGCCATCACCCCTGCCTGCTCCTGCCATGCCCGCACACCCAGTACTCACTCCCATCGCTCTGGCTCAGAGCTGCCTTTCATCTACACGCTGTATTTAAGAGCTGAGTGGTGCAGACAGTACAGGGACTGGGATACTTCCAGACCTGTATCCACACCTCGTCCCATAACAAAATGGGATCCACAATAATTATCCCTTCGTGATAGGAGAGCGACAACTCGCACATCCCCACATAGCCCGAGGGAGCTGGAGAACGGCCCTCTGCACACTGCAGCCCCTCACAGCTCTCAGCTCAAGCACGTTAAACCAGTGCCTGCGTCCACAGCTCCGATGGCGCCGACAGCAGCTCCCCGAGGTGACGGACGCGCTGCTGCGGAAAGGAAAGGCTGGGGACAAGACAGCTACCTGCCTCCCACGCCACGGGAGCCTCCACCCTGAGGCAGGAAAGGCTGCCTCCAAAGATACCAATTTTAAGAGTTTGAGAGAAGCCACAGAACGGGAACCCTGCAATTTTCTTGCCGCACGTGGGCTGTAAGAGGAGGCTGCAGGCGTAAAAGCTGTCACTTTGGAGACTTATTTAGCTGCACAAGACATTATTATCCAGCGTCTACCAGTGACCGGAACAGAAGACGCCTTCTCGGCAAACACAAATAGAGGACTTGCATCGGGACTTGCACAAAGCTGCTCCAGCTCGGCACAGCTGCCCTGTTACCTCCCCGCGCACGCATGGCCACAAGCAGTGGCTCCGGTGAACAACCGGCTTTTCCAGTCACAGCGGGGTGGGCAGGGAGCGTATTTTTGGTGGATTGACCTCCTCGGGGTTACCCACAAGCACAGCAGCTGTGCAGGAACCCTGCTCCAGAGGGAAGGGCAAAGCTGCTGGGGAGCAGGGAGCGATGCTCCAGCAATTAGAAACCCCCTGCAGAGGACACGGCCCCACTGATTTTCCTTACCCTAAAGCAGCTCCCAGCCACAGCATCTCTAGAGGGACACGTGCTCAGGGAAGCCTCACGCCAAGGTCCGCAGGCTGAGCCACGGCTGAGTTTGGCTGGCAAATGCTAGCGTGAAGGCCAGGTGCGACCGTTCACATAACCTTGACCTTGCTCCACAAGGGATTTTACAACTAGACCTGCGTGCAGAGCTCTGCCTGTCCCAGCAGTGTTAGCCAGGATGCACTTTTCAGGTGACACTTGAACTGGCAAACCGTAGTACAAAAGCCTTCCTGCTAGGCTGTCATCACAGCAAAGCAGAGCCAGCAAGCTCTTCTCAACAAGCCTCTCCCTGTTTCAGCTAACAGCTCCAGTTTGCACGGCTGAGCCCTGCTGCCTGCTCTGGAAGGGCTGGAGGTGACCTTTGCCAGTCCTGAAGGGTTTGCTCAGCTCCTGCAATTACTAAGAAGAGGTTGTCAATGAAACAGAGCGGTTGCATTTTAGCTAGAGTGCTTCAAGAAACACAAACATTCTCCACTTGGAAAATAGGAGACTCCCTTTGTAGGCAGAACAAAGGCAGAGAGGAATAAGGTCCTATCTGAAGGGATTCAGGATCTATCCTCCCTGGAGGGCTCTGGCTGAGGCAGTTTCCACCCAATTTGGCTGCAGCATCTCCCACCGTCACCTCCGTCCCCTCCTCCCTGGGCTGCCTGTGCCCAGGCTCTGCCAGCACCCCCAGCAGCCTCTTCTCCCCCCCACTCACAAGAGTTGCACTTCCAGCACATTCTGGTGTGAGACCAGCACTGAAAAGGTGGGGTGCTGGTGTCCGACAGGCTGGAACCCCCTGTCTGCATCCCAGCTCCTCTTCCGCCGTGTTCGTGTGCAACCAGGGGTGCAGAAGGCTCCCGTGCCTCTGCTCCAGCTCAGCTCCTGCCTGCATGGCTCGCCCATTGCCAGGACAGGTCAAGGAGAGCAGGGACAGCAGCTGGCAGCTCCGTGAGCGCTCTGCCTCCTGCAGTGGTGCTTGGAGCCCCGTGTCCCGCAGTGCTGCCTGCAAGGAGCCCTTGCAAAGGGCTGTTCCATCACCAGCCCCGGCGGTGACGGGGGCTGCGCACAGAGCTTTGCTTCACCTCCCACAAGGGATAGCAGTTGCCAAGCATTTTGGGAGCTTTAAGACAGAATAAAATGTCTGTTCCAGCTCCTTCCTTTAAAAAGGGGCCATGCGCACTGGCGGGGAGAAGCTGCTGTCCTGTTCAGCTGCCTTTTCATGCTGCGTAGGAACGGGATGCAGCTCCACCAGGGCTCCCCTCATCCCGAGCTCAGCTGCTTGGGGCACTGTCCCTGTAACCTCTTCTGCTCCCAGGCAGCTGCTCCAGTCGGGCACAGATGTCTGGGTGTCTGCACAGCTCCCCAGGCACTCAGTTAACAGGGAAATGGGGTGAATAAGACCCTGCAGCAACCTCAAGGAGAGGAGGGAAACCTAGTTTTGCTTCCAGCTGCCTCCAGCACAGCACACACCACAAGGAGCTGAAAGTCCCAGCAAGCTACAGAAAAGCCCAGGCAGTGCGGAGCACACTCCCTCCCTAGGGTCTCCTTTAATAAGCAAGAACTAATGAAGAGCCTGAGTTCATTGTAAAAACAGCACTGGAGACTCCAGAGCATTTGGTGCAGCGTTATCTTGATTGTTACCATGGAAAAGCAACTGTGTCCCCTTAACAGCTCCATGAAACACAAAGCAAGCCCCGGGCTGAGCTCTAGCTCCCTGCTTGAGCCAAGCTGCATTTGTGCAAGCCAGGGAGCTGTTGGGCAACGCGCTCTGAGGAAGAGACCTCACCAAAGCAGAGGTTTCAAAACTCGATGCTGGCTGTGTGGGCACAACCAGCTCTATCTGCTAACAGGTGAGGTCCTGAATTTCCCCTCCTCCAGCGGGAAGCATGCCTAAGCAATCTGCTTTTTGGCTCCTGGCACTTTGAGGCTAATGGAAGAGAAGAAAGGAAGGTCATTGTATCCTTCACAGCACAGCAGGGAGAGGAATGCACTGATCCCGAAAGATGACTGCTCACCCTGAAAACACCAGCACGGCAAATCCTGTGCTGTCCACCCTGTCCAGATCTATGGACCACTGTTACAACACTGAGCTGAGCCAACAGGGCTTGCTGACAGTTCTCCGGGCAGTCTTTTTGCCCCTTTCCATTGAAGGCAAAAATAATTAAATAGATTCCCAGAACAGTTGCCACATCCTGTGTTCTCCTTAGAGACTGTGACTCAAGCCAAAATTGCCCCTGGATGCGTTTTCTTCCACTGCAGCGTACTCCAAGCACACATCTGCAGTTCTACAACGTCAAGGCTCACAACAGCAGTTCAGGACCGCGTCTCAGATGCTTTGGGCTCAGGCGTGCCCCACGAATGCTGATTCTCGATGTAGTGAAGTCTCACAAAGAGGGGTCACCCACCAAAGCTGCCTGTTTCTGTGCTAATCTTGCCCTTCCAAAGGGCAAATGTTCTCTGCAGAAGCGTCACTCAGAGTTCCAGCTTATATTCTCAGCATCTTGGAGTAAGAAGGGAAACAGATTGCTCCTTCGCCCACCCAAGAGCCAAGCAGTTCCCACTGCACCATCAGAAGTTATCAGTGTGAGAACCCAGCCCAGAGCCGTGCGTCAAAGCTGGGGACTTTTGCTGACCCAGGGACACCTTGAGGGTACAGGACACGCCTGGACAACACCCGTCTCAAACAGGCTCCTCTCTTCCCACTAAAGAAATCGTTATCTGCACCAGTCGTTATCCCTTCTATCTGTTTATTTCTGCTTGCCAGAGCTTTCAAGCCCTACAACATCTGGGTTTACCTGAAATACTTGCCTACAGAGTGTCTGTCCAGATGAGGCCATTTGCCATTTCACCCAATAGTGCTGCTGGATGCCAGCAGGGAAAAAACTGGTGCAAGACATGGATGTGACTGGGAGAGGCAGCCTGCGGACTGGACCCTTCCCACCTCCAGGTCACAGCAACCATGGATGAACGGAACAGCAAACAGCTCAGATGGGTGAAACCCGAGAAGAGGGACCCACGCCCCAAGCTCGCCTCTCCCTCCTCTGCGCGAGGGCGTTAGGAAAGCACCAGAGCGCAGAAGAATGCAGCGCGATGGGGCAAAGTTTGCCAGCCTGGGGCGAGGAGAGACCCGCACGCTTACCTGGCTCTGCAGCTCGCTCTGCTGCTTTAGGCGCAGGTTCTCGGGAGTGTCTGCCACCATGGTGAAGGACTGCTTCGGGTAGTGTCTGAGGAGGGAAGGCAGGCCGTCAGTCCCGGGCGCTCCCACAGACCACGTCCAGCACCCTCCCACCCCCCCACCCCGTGACAGCCGGTCCTGGGAGAGCCGAGAGCTCCGGTGCGGAGCCGTGGCACAGCGAGCAGCGGCCGCGGGATGGCGGAGCTCCCCGCCGTGCACGCTCACCTGCGCCTGCCAGAGCAGACACGGTTCTCACAGGGTTCTTACATGTTAGCTGCAGCTAAACTTCAGCAGTAGATTCATCAGAAAAAGGGGAAGGGGAGGATTCCCCCCTGCCCAGAGGGCAATGTCTTTCCAGGTTTGTGCCCGTCTGGCTCCTGGACAGACCTTAACACATCTTCATCTAGACCTTCAATTTTTCATTAAGTAGTCCTCAGGGCGACATTAGACCAAGTAAATGCTACTAATGCTCTGGTTTACAAGACTTTGCCTCTGCTTCACTGTTTCTGTCGTGAAGGGTCAGAGGGAGAAGGGCGATTTTACTTGCTGATTTTACTGAAGTTTCAGCCACACAGACCTCACATTACGGCTTCCTGACTGCAGAATATCACAGCCCCAGCATAAACCATGTCAGCATAACTGTGCCTGACTTGGGGGCACAGGCTGCGCTACTTATCGACACCAGCTCTACATGTTTAGTGAATCCTCAGGATATGCCTAAAATGGGAGCGTAAAGCAGGAGACCTCCACTGTGGCCTGGCTACAAGCCCAGCAGCTATTATTCTGAAGTGCCACACAGCACTTTCTGAAAAGTGCACAGCCTGTGCTATAGACATAGATTAGCAGTTGGAAGAACTCAAGCACTGGCAGAAAGTAAATATCTAATCCTAACGCCGGAGGTTGCTACGAGCCCCCTCCAAGCAGACTGGAAAACTTCACGTGGCCCTTCCCACCTCCAGACCCCCAGGAAAGGTGCAAAGAGCAGGAGGCAAACCACGGCTGCAACGGGGGGGCTCAGCTGGCAAAATCCTTCCCTGGGCTCCACCAGACCCTGCTAGCAGCTACTGCTGGACTCGCGCTGCCGAGAGGCGGCAGGGTCAGTCTGGCAGCAGACGCTTCAGCACTCGGTCCCGGTGTCGGCCCTTCCCTCGGGGTCGGACAGGCCCCGCAGGATGCCCTCGCCCCGCCGCCCTGCCTGTCCCTGCCCATCCCCGCAGCACCGCAGGGGAAGCACCTCCAGGCCGCTCAGCGCTGACCGCCCTTGTGGCAAACTCAGTGCACGAAGCTCCCCAGGAAGTGCCCACAGAGGAAACCTGACACTGAACGGATGGAAACTGCTCTCCTGGGATGGAAAAGAAACTGAAGACATCCCATGGCAGCACTTAGGGTTTGTAACTCAAGTAGCAGACAGCAAGAAGGGAAAAGCTGCCTTTACAAAGGGTCAGAGGTTTCCCTTTTGCAAGAGTTAAAGCAGGACTCCCAATACGGTGGCAGAAAAACGGAGATTTTAGGAAGCTGCTTCCCAGCACAGCAGAGTGGCTGGGAGGCACAGGCAGCACCGGCACCGTCCCTGGCTCACATTTACCACGGGGCCGTGCTCGCTGCCTCCCGGCATGCACAGCTCAGCAGCACTTCAGCCTGGTTTCACTTTCAAATACGTGCAAGAACTCGGACAAATCCTCTTGAAAAGCCAGGGCAATTGGGCTGTCCTCCCACCACAGAGGCTCCCCAGGGAGGTGACAGGAGCCTGCAGCAGCGGGACAGCCGGAGGCCGGCCTCCTCCCAGGGACGCGGAGGCTTTTAGCGCAGCGCTGAGCCCGGTCAGGGCTGTAACCCAGCGGGGCAGCCTCCCCTTCCCAGCCCTCCGCCAGCGCAGCCCAGCTGGCGGCCGAACCGAGCTCGAGGGCTGCGCAAGCTGCGGGACAGCCGCAGCTCCTGTCCCCTCCCAGACCACATGAAATGCTTCGTGGGTCTTAAGCCCCTGGGCTGCGCTTTGGGAGCTTGTGTGCTGTGGCATTAGCAATTATCTATTTACACAATCAGCATCAGCACCTCTGCCCAAGGCTAACCAAAACGTAGCCAGCTGAGGGTGAGTTAGCAGAAAGCCAGCCGCATGCGGAGGAATCTGGTTGAAGCTGCTGCCGTAGAGCAGGACAGCAGCAGACACAGCCACAGACCTGCAAGAGCAGCACACACCTCGTAATGCAGCAATGCAGGAAACTCGAGAATAAAAATAGACTCCTCCTGAGCCTCACTGAAAAAAAAAATAAAGAGAACCCTCCATGTACACACAGAAACCAAACAGATGCAGATGTGGTTTGCAGAAAGGGGAAAAGACAGCTCAGCAAGCAACAGCTCGCTGCCTGCTCCCCTCTCCCCAGCCCTGCAGTGTGGGGGGTAGCAGGGGGCAGACCCCCCTCCCTGCAGCCTCCCCAAAACACGACACATGGCGGCCTGGCCATCCCGCCAGGCATCGGCGAGGCCCCAGCCAGCCCCCACCCTCCACCAAGTACCGTGCAGCCGTACCCATCCCAAGAGAGCCTGAACTAAGCCTCCACAGCCCCCAGCAAACGTCTGGCAACAGGAAAGACCGAAAAGCCCAAGAATCAGTTTTAGACAACAACAGATCAGCGACCGCTTCAAGGATATACTTTAATCTCTGTTTAGATTAATCTGATTAGAGGGGATATAATACTGCGTCTTTGGGCTCCGTTCCCCACTCCTGTTGGGAACTGCCCCGGAAAGGCTTCACACCGGAGTACGGTATCGGGCACGTACCTCGCCAAGCTGCTGCCTGCGGCTTGCTGCAGAGATTTCTGCGCTAAGACTCCTGCAATGATAAATCCGATCCTCCGCGAGGGCCCTGTGCTCACCAGGAGCAACGGACACCGCAGAACCGTGCGTGTTTTTGCCATTTACTTAAGTGCTCACATGGAAACAGAGCTCTTGCCGTTCCAGCCACCGCTTCTGCTCTCCCAGCAGCCAAAGCAAGCAGCGCGAGCGGCTGGGTGGGCGCTGCCCGGACGCACCTCTCCACGGGAACCTTTGGCAAAGGCTCTGCTACTGCCGCTGCCGGGAGCTGCCCCCGCGAGCGACATTTTAGAAGCAGCACATCAGCATCAGAGGCTTTGGGACCAAATCCACACCAGCTGCTGTCTGCTGCTAACAGAGATGAACAGCCTGGGGGGCTGAAAAAGGAGGGGGGGCTGTCTAAGTGACACTGGCCTGGCTTGGCCTGTGGTTAGCAAGCCCTCTCACATAAAGGCTGCTGCAGTTGCACCAGTCACTGGGTGTAATACACTTGTACCTTGAAGAGACAGCATCAAGGGAAGCGGGCCTTAGACCAGGGCACAAAGACAATGAAGATCCTTCTTCGCAGCCCATAAGCTCGGTGGTGCCAGCCCTGCACATTAAAGGGGGCTGCGCTCGCAACCCACGTCCAGAGCCTACTGCGCCTTCCCGGGGACGGCTGCTCTCCGCTCCCAACGGCACACGCGCCGTTCTGCCGCGGGAAGGTTGGTGCCGCGGCACAGAGTTGGGAGGAAACGCAATGAGCAGTAAACGTGCATTCCTGCCCGATCCCGGGTGCCATTAGGCAGCTGCTAAGGGAGCTGGGGCTTAGTTACCAGCAGTGCTAATCCAGTAAGCGCACCACCTCAGCTTACAGGGGCACAGGAGGACAGCGAGAGACCCGTCTCTTGTTTTACCCAAGTTACTCACATCCTGTGGCCCTTTCTTGAGTTTCTTGGAAGTCACCGCCTGACTCACAGCAAGGTCAAAGAGAACAAAGCCACTTTTTAAGCACAAAGGCAGCTAAACCCAGACGCCCTCCCAGATCGCTAATGGTCCGTTTGGCAAACGAGGCCTTGAAGGCAGCAGGCCCCGCGGATCAGCCCCAGACCTGCTGGTGGGATGGAGCCGCCAGCGCTGCCAGAAAGCAGCCCGGAGCCACGCGGCTCCCACAAAGGGCAAATGTGCTTCCAGTTGCACACACCAGCGAGCCAGAGCCGCATTTACGGCTCAGTCACGGCCCGCGAGCTCTGTGCTGTCTGCTGGTGCTGCGAGCCTAAATCATCCCATTCCCATGGCAACTGCAGCCAATGCTCTGGGCATGCTGATAACGTGCCGAAGGCGAGTCCGAGCAGCAGCCTCCGGGGCAGGGAGGAGGGAAGCCCCAGTCACTGCAAGGGCTGGACACCAAGAGACACAAACCCACCCCCGTGGAGCTCAGAGAAACCAGAAAGCCACAGTTGTAGGGCAAAAAAAAAAAATCTTCTGAACGACAGCCAACAGTCCTGCTTGTTGCATTTACAGGAGTGCGGTGCCCACAGCAGTCTGTGCCCTGCTACAGTCTGGCAGGGAGAGCAAGAGATAGCCACAGACTGCATGGGCTACGCCAGAATTCAGTTTCCGCCTCTGTCAGGGGATTTTGAGGAACCCTCCCAAGGACTGGAGGCAGCTTTCCACCCAGCCCCGAGCCCCTGCAGGCTGCTGTTAGGAGGCGGCAGCAACCTGTCTGCGCGAGGCATGGGAGGAAACGCACAAGTTGAACCATTTCCCCTAAGATTAGGCAGCAGCTTTCTCCAGAGCGCAGCTCATGAGATCTGCCTGATAAAGAAAAGGCATTTCAGTCCTTTGGGAATTTAAGGCCAGGAGCTGCTGATTCAGGAGCGGTGACAGCCCCCCCACCGAAGCCAACGCTTCCCACTGCTCAGCCAGTATAAACACAGACGCCCATATCCCTGCAACACACCAGAGAGGGGAAAACCATCTCATATGCATGAGAATCAGCCACAGTAACAGTCAGCAGTAAATTAAACCTTAATGAGAAAGCACTGAGTGAATTGCCTTGGGTTCGGGGAGAGCGCGGGAGGCAGCGTGTGCGTGGGAACCGGGCGCCTGCTCCCCCAGCACCTGCGGGACTCGCGCTGAGGACGGGACGGGACCAGCCCTTCCCTCCCCAGCCGCCACCAGAGGCAGGTCCTGGCGAGGGTTCATCGCCCAACCTGCCTCCTCCAGAGGTGCAACACACGCCAAAGCCATCCATGCAGCTACCGAACAATCGTCCTCGCGAGCAGGGACCGGCGCTGACGGCACAAGAGGGCTTTCAAAAACAGGAACTAGCAGAAATTTCAGGGCCCACCGTGGCCCTGACACCACTGCAACTTCCATGCAGTGCCGAGCCCAGAGTCCTTGAAGGAGGCGGCTTTCTGCCAGCAGCTGCAGAAGGGACCAGGCTGCAAGAGCTCATCCAGCTGCTGTTAGCAGGTCCACACTGGCACCACGCTCGTGCATACTCCTGTAACACATGCACACTTGCCCTGATGCCCTTTGCTCCTTGACTCTTTTCCAGAAACTCATTTCCTAAGTTAATTCAACAGGTAGAGAGGTACGCAGGGAGCAGAAGTCACCTTAAGGGAAAATGCAACCAGGAAGCCTGAGCCCTGAAGGGCCAGCAGAAAAGCCCTCCGGGTTCCAGGGGCTTTGAACACAAGCAACCAAGACGACAAACAGGGGGACCCTGCTCCAAACAATCCTCCTGACAAGCTGCAAGGAAATAACTAGTCCCACGCACCCTTGGATGTGACATTTGTGCAAAGTCTGCTGCTAAGTAATAGCTACTCAGACAAAAACAGCAACCTTTCAAGAACAAACGGGAGCCAGGAAAAAGCCACCCACGTGAGCTAACGTACAGAGGTGCCCGGGCTCTTGCTTCTGGCTGGCGTGACCACAGCATCGAAGCGCTTTGCTCCCAGCTCGGCAGGACGAGCATGGCGTTGCTTTCCCTGCCGAAGGCCGCAGGTACGCGGGAGGGATGAAGCGGGACAGGAGCCCAGCTTTGGCCGCCCGAGTTGGGTTGGAATCTTGATGCTGCGGCAGCTGGCGGCTGCCAAGCCGGAGGGTGCAGAGCCTGGGCACCGACACCTCCCCGCTCGCCCTGCCCTCGCCGCCCCTGCAACCAGCAAGGCAGGCGCAGATGTTTCAGCAGCGCAGTGCTGAACACAGGAGCCTGGTGTGTGGGGCACGGCCACCAGACAGCCAGCGTGGTGGCCCCACAGAGGCTCAAGGCAGCCTCGCACCCCTGCTTGGGGCTGACACAGGACCCAGCCCCTCTCCCCCCCAGGGAACAGCCCCAGCCGTTTGCTTTCTGCATCACAGCAATGCCTCCCGCGCAGCAGAGGCCATCCATGGAGCTGCTCACCGTCCTCAAAACCCCACAAAAACGTGATGCGTGCTGTTCTTCCTCCAAAGACAGTAGCCGCATGGCCCGGAACATAGACCCTGCCTACAAGCCCTCCTGGCGAGGCTGCTCCAGCTCAGCTACGGCCACCAGAGACGAGGCATTTTGCGCTGCGTTGTTAAATCAGGTCAGTCAAGTCTTTGCAGGCCAGATAGAGCCTGTCTGGCTCCTGCATTAGGAGCTGTTTGGGTACGTTAACACCAAGGCACCTGGAAGCTCACCCCGCTGTTCGCAGCGGCTGTAGGATTACCGTGGGATAAGGGTCCGTCTGCTCCGCAGCCCTTCCCCAGCTGGCTTTGCCACCTCCCTGCTGCCACTACGGGGGCCCTTGTGCAGCCACGGGAGAAAAGGCTCTCCTGGTTCTCTTGAAAAGCCCCCCCAAAAAGCTGCACAAGCGGCATGGCTGAGACAGGAAGCTCCTGTTGCAAGGACGCCAAACTGCAAGCACAGGCTCCTTCCCACGCAGTGACCAGAAACGGCCCCGTACCAGCCTCAGCCCCAGCTTCCCCATGACCTAAGGCACCCAACCCCAGCAGCATTTTCACCTTCCTGGGCCCAGCACAGCGACGGGTGCGCCAGCAACCTCAACCCTGGAGCAGCATGAAACTCGAGCTGCTCGCATCCCACCACGTCCCAGCCCGGCCCCAGGAGCAGCAGCCGCCTCCGAGAGCTGCCTTCCCGGAGAGGAAGCTCCGCTCCTCTCCCTCCCTGCTGAGCCAAGTGGCAGGGCTTGAGCCCTGCCCACGGAGCTTCTCATGAGCTAGGAAGCGGAGCTAAACTTCTCCAATAAAGACACCGGTGGGACACGTCTGCAAGACCTCATTAACAGCGCCCTGGGACGCTGCAGCACAGCAGCATCCACGCTGCTCTACAAAGAGCCACCGCCTGGGTCTGCCAGCTACGGGACTCAGATGTGCCGCCTCCAGCGCGACTCAAACGTGCATCTGTTCCAGGCAGGGCCAGTTTACGCTGTGGATTGAGTGCGAGATGACCGAGTGTTTAGAAGAGCCTCTCTAGCTCCAAGTGTTGCTTGTATTCAAGCACAGGCTCTGAGCAAGTGCTGTTGGCAGATTGGCCCAGCAAGTAGCAGTACTGCCATAGACGAGGATAAACGGGTCCTTCCCCGCCCACAAACCTGCACCTCCAGGAGGTGACTGTCACCTTTGTGCAGCTGTATCGATGCTCTGGGAAAGAAGAGTTAAACAAAGGAAGTAATAGACTGCTTTGCCAGAAGGCTCTAAGTTCACATCCTGCCTTTCAAAGAGCTGCTGATTCCTAGGGACAAGCTTAAGAAAATAAACTTTTTTATTTAAATAAAAGCAGCACCATGCCACTTTGCAGAAGGCTTACAAACATCCCACCATAAAAGAGCAGGCAGAGGAGAAAGATTTCAGTTCCTCCCAGCATTTTGAGGGAGAGGCTGCCAAAATGGCTGGTCCAACTCTCCACGTGTGCAGCTGCTGCCTTCTCCCAGCATCTGCTCACAGCCTGTCTAAGAATTGGATGTGCATAAAACTCAGCACAACCTCGTAGGAAGCCGCTTCTCAGATTTCCCCCGCTGCCCACCCCGCGTACTGGTGCCAGGCTGGAGGGGGCAGAAGAAAACCCACGGCCACCAGCTCCAGCACGGCGGTCTCTGTGCCGGATGGGGCAGCAGCGGGGCGCAGCGCTCTGCCCGGCAGCTCTGTGCCTCACCCCCTTTCCCAGGGGCTCTGCCAGCAGATACAGAGGGCGTTGCAGAGCAGTACGCTGCCGAAGAGAAAAGCAGCCTGTTTCAAGAACCTGCTTTAATCCACAATGGAAAGATTTCAAGTGAAAGCAGGAGAATGAGGGTTGCCAAGCTGTGAAGTCAGCAGTCACTTCTGGACATGGCTCTGATCACCACACCGCCCCCGTCCCATCACCGAGCCCCCAAAACAGAGCTGTGCCTGTCCTGCCCCCACCCCCCCCAGGAAAAGGCCCCGCTCCAGCCAGGGCTCAGAGGAGAGCAGCAGCACTGTTTATGGGAACAGGGCAGGTGTCGCAACGGTGCTGTTTTTTTCCACAAGGTTTTTGGCCCTGGGCATGGATAAGCAAGTTCAGGAAAGTCAACAGACATCTGCAGCTGCCCCCAGCCCGCCCCGCAAGGTCCGTGCTGGGCAGACCCTGTGCACGGCAGAACCCAGCGGCTTCCCCGTGCCCCCGGCGAGACGGCGACTGCTGCGCGAGCAAGAGGACCCTCGCCCACAGACGTGCCAACTACAGGGGATCGTGTTTCTCAAAGAACAAGTTCACTTGCCATCTGCCTTGCTAGCACGAGCGTTTGTCTTTAACAATAAGCCAGTGTCCTATTCACACACCCAATACCTGCAGCAGGAGCACATTTCCCCTCCTCCAAACTCCAGGGTCAGCTAGGAGACGAGGCAAGGAGAGCCCACGTTTATTTACCACCTTTAAGTCACAGCATCACTCAGGAGAGCTTTCCCGTATCCCAAACTCCTCTCCCAACAGAGAGGGGCTGGCAGGCCCTTCCCCAAACTGCCCCGAGGTGACAGAAGTACCCTGCACTCCCCGGCTCCTCTGCCTCTCCTCAAGGCCACGTGCTGGGGGTCCTCCCCACCCCACCCCGCAGCAACACAGGCGGAGGCCAGCTTTCATTTACGCCGAGACAAAGAGCAGTGTCTGTTTGGAGCTCCATGGCATACAAAGTGTGTACACGAAGACAGAAAGACAGTTATTCTCATCCAGAAACTCGGCACAAATAAAGCATCGGATAAACACCTGGACTCCGTCCCAGCAACACAGTTGTTCCTCTTTCCCTTCCTGCCCCCCCAAACTTGGAAGATCACTTTATTAATGTAGTAGGCTGCTACCAGATGGAGTGGCGAGGAGTGCCAAGAACAGATCACTGGCTCATTGTGAAACTTGGAGCAGCTCTGCCTACCACTCGCTAACTTTTTCCAAACAAGTGAGCCCCAGAGGTATCGGGCAGCTCGCTCTGAATGGAAAGGCAAGGATCAGGTTACCAGTGAGAAATCTGCCGGGGAGGTTCTTCGGGTCATCACCAGAAATTAGAGGTTTTACAGCTCCCATCCAGTCACTGGTACCCAAGCAATGCTCACTGCTAGGTGAGCCGGGAGGGCTGCTGGCGAGCCGGAGCTGCTCGCACTGACTCAGCGACGAGGCACGTCAGCCCCACGACTCCCGATCCCCCAGGACACACTCGGCACGAAGAGGACAGCCACGGCCGGGTGTGGTTTCTTTGCAAAGAAAGTCAGCTCCTTGAAGAAACGCTGAAGTCATGCAAGCACAGCAGATGGAGGGAACAGGGACCCTGCTGACACACCTACGTAAGATATTTTTGGCAGTCTCACATAGCCTTTAGCCCCTTTGTGAGGAGGAAAAAAAATCAAGTTTTCCCCCTCCCCCTGCCAGCAAGGGGGACGTGGAGAGCAGCCCGGTGCCGGCCTTCAGGGCTCTGCCCTGGCTGACAGCGAGCCGGGACCAGGCAGAGGTGAGCAGCGGGGCTCGGCCAGCAGCGCGTCCCCCGTGCGAGCCCAAACAAAGGTGCTGAGCTGCATCAGGCCAGGCTGTGCCGCAGCTCCCGGGAGGACGGCCGAGCACGCAGGCCACTCGCTTCCTGCCAGCCTGCGGCAGCCGAGGACCAACACCCAGCACCGCGGGCTCAGCCCCTCCGATCAGCCCTGCGTCAGCAGCAGGATGCCAGCACGGGAGCGGTCAGAGCAGGGCTTTCTGAACCCAGATGCATCCAGAGCAATTGCTTTGACATCAGCAGGAATTCAGGCAAGCCTGTAGCTCTAAGATAAAGTCTAGCCTTGTCTAGATGTCCTGTCAAGGGAGATGAGCAGAACAATCTCACAACCAGGACAGAACAGAGCAACCTCTTCTGCCTTTACAGGAGAGGAGCCTCGTGCCCACAGCTTGGGGTGCTTCTTCCACCCCCCTCAACGCAGCTCCACACCCAGGCACGAACTCCTCTCTGCGTGTTAAGCAGCAGTGCTGTCCAGCGACGTCTCTGAAGATGCCAAATTCCCTAGACCAAAATATACTGCTTTGAACTCTCAGACAGGATTTTCAAGGCACTAATTTGTGCTGGATTAGCGACTGCCAAGGCACAGCGCAGAGCTGCCAGCCACCAGGGTTTTCCAGGAGAGAGGACCAGAGCAGCACTACCACAGGCACCACCTCCATTTAGGACTCGGCAGCCAAGGGACAGCCCCAGCTCTGCCAGCTGCAGCATAGCTCCATTATCCCAGTAGCAGAAGTTAAATCCTATAACTAATGCATACTTGGGAGTAGCTGGTCCCCTGGACACCCACGCAGTCTCACCTGTCCTTTGCAGCTCAGCTCTCCTCCGCGCTTCATTCTCAGAGGCCTCGCACTTTATCTGGATACAGCCCTTCCTCTGCTTCCGCCTCTTTCTGGTTCAAGGTACTCGCATAAAAAGATGAACCCGGCCTCAAATGCTGCTTCCAGTGAGCAACCAGTCACCCCAGTGCCCAGCTGAAGTCATGGGAGGAACGCTGAGGAGGAGGAGGAGACAGTCACGTCTAGCACCGAGCTCCCAATGGGCATGGGGAGCCGAGCAGCCAGAGTTAGCCAGCCACCTTCCTGAAAGGCTGCACACAGATTTACTGCTGGGGTAGTGTCAGACAGGGAGGAAGCCCAGCCCTCTTCCTCCTGCTCTCTTGAAGAAAGAAACTTCGGAATTTGGCAGAAGGCCACGGCTCAAACAGAGGAGACCCTGTGCTAAGGCACGTTCAGAAAGGCAGCCTCTTCCCTGCCAGTATAAACGTTGCTTTTCCCCCACTCCTGCTCGTGGGACAGAAGATGTCACCCCTCAGCCCCAGCCCCAGAAAAGGCTGTAGGAAGGGTGGGACCCTCGTGGGCAGCCCCCACGTCACACTCACCTTGCCCAGCCCTTCCTTCCTGCCCAGGATATTCCGGGCAAACCACACATGCCAGCCGCAGGGGCAGCAGCTGGGAAGGAACAAAACCCCGTCCTCTGGCTGCAGCTTCCCTGTGCCCCACGACAGGCACTGCAACGGTGCAGCCTCCACCCCAGGAGGCGAGGGCTGCGCAGCTGCCAGAGGCAGGCTGCGTGCCAACAGCTCTGAGCTGCTCTCGCTTCCCTTCACGCTAAGGCACGGCCACACCAAGTAGGAAGAACACAGTTTAATGCAGGTTTCTGTGCACGATTTGAACGCCCAGGACTACCCTGGGCAGCTGCCTCCTCAGGGAGGCTGTTAAAGGGTTAAGACAGCAAGCCAGCATCAAAGGGAGCTCTGAGCAGAGGGGGTTGAGAAACTGAGATGGGTTGGGGTTGCGCAGACTCCTTGGAATCTCAGGAATTTCCCATTATTATCCCACTTCCCTTGCAGCAGCATGGAGGGAGAAAGCACAAGAACAGGACCCCAGGCCCATGCCTGCGGCCAGGGCCGGGCACGCCACGGCACTGCGTGCCAACGCCAGGCAGGGCTCACTGCCAGAGCTGGCATCGGGGTGCAGGTGAGAAGGCAGCGTTGGTTCAGGACAACAGGAGCAGCTCGGGGGTCTCACCTCCTGCAGCCAGGCCTGCTGCTCTCTGCAAGTCAAGGTCACAAGCTCTCAGATCCCAGGCTGGCTGGTCTACCACAACAGCAGATTTGGAGAGCCACACAGTCCAAGTGCGGGAGAACCTCATTTGCTCCCCTAGAATGCATGTTCCCCCCCACACACTATGCTGTTATTCCAAGAGTTTCCAGTTTGACATTTAAAGCAGGAGTTCTAAACTGGTGCCAGCAGCCCCCACTATAAGATCGCTGAGAGTTACTTGCTACTTTTCACACCATTGCCACCCTGCACTTCAGGTAAGATCTCAGGACACAGCCATTACCAGCTGAGAACTGAATGCTGCAAGTCTCAGCCCAGTCCAGCAGAAGTTTCGCCTGTCATGGACAAGTCACAGTCAGCAGCAGCACGTGGTATCAGCAATAACTAAGCTACAGAAGAGGAAGGTTTTTGCTACAGCACCACTGATTGACGGTCCTATTGCTTCTCCTTTCTATTCTTAGACATTAATATGATTAATACTCATCTTACAAGGATGTTGTCAGGATTAAAGTTTTTGAAATACTCTGTGAATGGAACCTGCTATACAAGCGCTAAGTAGTATTACATTAGATAATTTTCCTTCTAAGACCTGTTAATGTATAAGAAGCAGCTACAAAAATCTTATTGCAAAGCTGCTTTATACATATTAAGAAACATGTATGGCAAGTAGAGTTTTACTTACCTATGGACCGAGCCTGGACTAGCTTCCATGATACAACACCGGAACCCAGAAAGCTATCACCATTAGACTTCAACAAATGAGCAAACTGGATTATTATTTAAAGTCCCTAACTCCAGTGATCATCAACTGCAGAGGAACTGACTAAGGAGAACTTTAAAAAGCCAAAACAAAGGCAGCATTGATGTTTTTATGCAAAGCTTCCTGCCTAAACAAACCGAGTGCTGCACATCACATTTAAGACCTCCTAGAATAAAAAAAACAGCTTCAGAATAGAGTGCTCACTTGGAGTTGTCTATTATTGTTCATAAAGTCTGTTTGTCAGAGCTCTCCCACTGTCGTGCACAATCAAGGGTCCTTCTTGAGAGAAGGAAAAACAATCGTGGGGGCCTCTGAACATCATCACTCAGAAGCAGCTTGGAAGAAGCAGGAAAGTGAATTGAGGAGCGGTACAGCCAGCTGCCCTCATTCTGCACTGCTCTGCCTTCCCCACACAGTGAGGAGAGAGGGTGCTTGCACTCGGGATGGACATTTACCTTCACAACACCCAGGGCACGTGCCCATAGGTGGGGGTGAATNCAGCAGAGCAGAAGCTGCAGTGACACCCCGTGTCCCATCCTGCTGCACCCCCCCGTGGCCCATTTCTCCTGTCCCCAGACACCTGTACTCAGCCGGGGAGGTACAAGCACCTTCTCATCTCCCCCTCTTTACAGGGATGCAGATTAAGACCAGCTCCACATAAA
The DNA here is from genome assembly GCA_013399115.1 of Anseranas semipalmata. Classification (NCBI taxonomy): domain Eukaryota; kingdom Metazoa; phylum Chordata; class Aves; order Anseriformes; family Anseranatidae; genus Anseranas; species Anseranas semipalmata. Next base: position 275,139 of record VXAA01004616.1, on the reverse strand, counting down.
TGCTTGCCTGTATTTAAATTTTATTCACACTTGTCTGACCAAGCTGGAACTCAGAGCAGTGGCCATCAGCTGGCATTTAAGCCTGGAAAACACCAATTAACGTGGGCGTTAACTGGCCTGAGTCACCCCTTCAGTCAGAGCTTCATGTGTGCTCCAGGAAATGCTGCAGAGCAGGGGGAAAAGACCCCTCCCACAGAGCGGGATCAGGGCTCCCCATACCCCCCATTTCGGGTTGTGAAGACCAGTGCTTAAGAGGGAGGAGGGTCTGGCAACTCCCACAGCATCTCACAGACCCAAAAACCTTCCCCGCAGCAGCAACAACAGGGAGTAGATACTCACGCGTTGCAGTACGGCTTCTTCTCGTAGCCCTTGTAGTTTTTCATGTTTAGGGTCATCTTGCAGGTCTCGCAGTGGAAACATGCTTTATGCCAGAACTGGAAACAGAGACGAGAGAGGCATTAGCACAAGCGACTCGCTATTCTAATGGGACATGGCCCTGTTCTGCGCAACTCAAACCCAGAGGCTCCTTCAGCTTAGAGACATCAGTGATGACATCCACAGCCCTGGCAAAACCTAGGGACAGACAACACTCTTACCAGTTTAGGACAAACAAATCCCCCTCTTCCAGCGCATCTTATCTCAACAGGGCAGCAACATTTATGACTTAGCATTTAGTAGTATGTTGCTTTATCTCCAGATCAGGAATTCACTGGGCTAGGCCAAATATGAGATAGGAGAAACCTCCTACTCAGAGGCACAAAACCCTGCAAGCAGCAAGACTGTCAGCAGAGTTAACAGCTGTGGTTTGCAGGCTTCAAAGTTACCGCTTTAGGTTTTTCTGCTGATGTTAGCCAAGAGATAGCCAGAAGAGCAGGTCAGGTGAGGCTGCAGAGACACCGAGCCAAGGAAACGAAGACAGAGAAGGAAAGTTTCTCATGAGAAGCAGACAGTCCAACACAGGTGTCCCAAAGGTCCTCACCACCATTAGTGCCCCCCTGCCCGTGAGCTCAGTGGCTCACCCCAACCCTCACAAAACCCCACAGTCCCAGATGGTGCCGGATCACCCCACACACACCTCAGCCTCCCTCTCCCTGCTGCAGGGCTGTCAGCAGCTACAACTGCTCATGCCAGCGCTGCACCCTTAAACGGGGCAGGGGAGGTGGCAGTAAGGAAGAGGAGCCGCTAGCCCGACGTGCTGCTGAAGGAGCTGCTGCATCCTGCCCCCAGGCCTTGCACCAGCAGCCTCAGGTTTCCCCCACCTGAGGTCCAGATGCAGCTTACAGCAGCACGGCTCTCCTTTTGACCAGGAGGCACACTCAGACTCCAGGCTGAAGGCTCAAAATTCAGATTACAACCCAGCATCATCAGTTGCAACATCAAATGAGCTCTGAAGAAGCGTTTCAAGTGTTCAGAGCTACTCTGACTCCAGGGGCTTTCTGGGCTGGAAGGAGCCCTGCAAGAACAGCTCGGGGCTGCTGCTGAGCCTTTCTGCAAGCCCGCAGCTGCTGGACCCCACGCAGGCCACAGCCGATGCCCTGCCAGTCACCAAGCGAGCCGGCCTCACGCCTGCTCGGGTGGCCGCAGGAGGGAAGGCACTGCCCGAACGTCTCTGCTCACCCGAGGCCGGCCAGCCCTGGCACTGCCCTTCTCCCCCAGCCCTGCTGCTCAGCTGCCCCCATTCAGCCAGCCCCCGCACAGCCACGCTAAGCATGCGAGCTGCCCGGTACCATGCTGCAAAGCTGGGAAAGAACAAGCAAAAGCCATGCTAGCAGCTACACCAAGTAGATTACAGTCAGCAAGCAGTGTGACACCCAGGACTCTGTGTCAGGCTACCCTTAGTGTGCACTGAGCAAATGCAGGCAGAACAGCTGACACTTGTTGCTACTATTTCCATCTTTAAGCTTTTTCCACCCTTAAGCTTCTAAAAAGTCATTTCCACCGTTGGCACTACCGGCTGGGTTCTCCGCACTCCTGCAAGAGCCAAGCCTAAGCCCTTGTGCCACCTACCCACAGGTACCACACCCTGGAGCACAAACACCGCCGCAGCTCGCGAGGCAATGACTCAGCCGAGCAGGACAATTTGCCTCCTTTCAGTTGCTCAGAGCAACATATTTGTTCTTTTCCTCCAGTTAAGAGCTCCTCCGGAGCTTTCTGCTAACAGCGGCCGAGCAAGAGGGGCTTCCCACTGCGTTGGTCTGTGCCAACGCCCCAGCTCGTATTGCCTCTGCCAGGGCTGGGCACTGCTCAGCAGAGGTATTGCGGCCCCATGGCTCCTACAAAGGGCTCTTCGAAGGCTGAGCAGGCAGCTGGGGTGTCTGGAGAGCCGCCCCTACCTCTAAGCCTTGCTGCCTCTCAATTTCATCTTACCCCTGACAGCATTAATGCTGGGTCCAGGAATCTAAGCCAGCACCGAGAAGGAGGGCTGCCACAGGAACAGCAATCACGCAGGCTTCCCCTACTGCTACCACTCACCCTCCAGCAACACCGCAGACAAGGGGACAAGCTTCAAACGGCTTCCTCCAGGAGTATTAACACCTGTGCTTTCCATTCCGAGCCTAAAGTGCTCTGAACACCTGGAGCAGACCTGAGCACAACCGCACAGCACAGCGTGCCGTCCCCGCGGGCTGTACTAGCAGCACTCTGCTGCTCTCCCAGACACACAGCCCGCTGAGCACCACTGCCACTTGCAGCAGACTGGACACGGGGACACAGCTCACAGCTGGAGCACATCGTGCACCCATCCACAGCTCCCACTACAGCTGCAAAGCATCCCTCCAGCAGGCAAACTACAGCTGCACACCCGGGAGCAAGCTCCAAGGAGCGAGCATCATCCGAGGCTTGAAGGATTAAGACAACATCAGGGGAGACTAGCAGGGCTGAAGACATTCACGGTTAGGTTTAGCACACCAACAGCGAATTCTAGCTTCTGCTCGTTTTAGAAAGCCCTTACAATGGTTTCTGGTTCCGCAGCCGCCAGCCCCTGCGACAGGCGCTCTGGCTGCGAGCTGCGCAGGACGTGTCGCTTCCACCGCGGAAGTCGGCAGCATCGCGGCACCCCAGCCGGAGAGCTCGAGGCATGGGGGAAGGGAGCGACGTGCACTTCCCGCGGTCCGAGCGGGGACTCGCCTTTCACGAGGTGTCGACATAGGAAGCCGAGAGGCAGAGCTCTCCGGCGGGGTCTCGCCCCACGCTGAGCAGCCCCACTTCAGGCACCGCACCACGTTTTTAAGCCCGATGAAGAAGGAACTTTTCCGCATTTGCTGTGAATCTCGGATGAGAAACTCAGAACAGGCTTCCCTGATTTCACTACCAGGATGCTCTGGAGAAAACCAAACAACATCTGCTTGTCACACGCCAGCACAGGCACGCAAAGCTTCCAGGCCATGTCTCGCACACTTCTCCTCCCAGAGGCCCTACACTAGCGCTGCCTTTGGTCCCACTTCAGCCTTAGCAGTGCTTAAGCAAACAGCAGCAGCGCTGCCCTTTAGACTTTGCTCAGAACAAAACGGGGACATCCGCGCTAATAAAACCGCGCTTATCCTGTGCTTTTATGGGAGGTGGCTGGGCTCCTCCAGCCCCCGCCTCAGCAGCCAGAGGCCCCAGGGAGGATTAACACGGAGTTAGCCGGGGGCTGCTTTGTTAGGGTGTGCTGCACGCCACAAGGCTGACCACACACCGATTTGTAGCAAGATACACCTAAGTAAGGCCCCAGAAGCACAAGACGATCACTGCAGCCTACTGCGTGCTCCTGAAGAGCTGGAATACACGACACCAGGATGCACATTACTCATGCCTTCATGGCAATGCACAATTGCCAGCTCAGGAGCAGCCCAGAACCCAGCGGCTGCCTGCACAGGAAGAAGCGACGCGCCGACCCCCTTCCCTTGCAATTATCCACGACTCAGATACCCTGAAGCTATGGGAGGCCTGCACGAGCCCCAGAAGACTGAGCCACTTCAGTGCTCTGAACAAACAGGACGGCCCCTGGGACACAGGGCTGATAGTTCAGCATCAAGTGATTCCTAACTTAAGGAAGAAACATCATCCGTTAAAAATGTGAGCAAAAGGGGCTGCCGAAGCTCAGGAATGTCACTGCCGAGATCCTCGCATTCTTTGAGTTACTTTTTTTAGTCCCTGCATGGGTCATCCCAGAAGCCTGGAGAAGGAGGAGGAGAGCAGCTCTGCTCGCCAGGAGGGTTTGGTTCTGGAGGATCCCATGGGACCACGAAGCACAGGCAGCGGCCAGAGGACAGCAAGAGACTGACACACAACCACCCCCGGGCCTGAACGCCAGACCTCGACTCTAACGCCAGCTGAGAGGGGCTTCATTTATGCTTTATTTTTGATGGCAAAATGCTCAAAAGAGACGCTGAAAGCACCGCGTTAAGCCAGGCAAGGCAAACTACAAAAATAAAATCCTGAAGCAGGGACCTATCACTCGGAATTGAAGATTAAAAAAAGCTGGGCTAACGCGAACCAGATGCGGCTCCCGGCGTCCAGGGCAGCGCTCGCTGCTGCTCCCCGCCGGCCGCGGCTCCGGGGGGCTCCAGCCCCGCGCACGGCGGAGCCCCGGGCGCTGCCCGCGGCGGCTC